>CM033471.1:4200064-4216019 GCA_019447015.1 Hymenochirus boettgeri | reverse complement strand
TTATATCTCTGTTGTAGAAGGAAGATCCAGTACAGTGGGTGTGTAGGAGAAGTTATAGTAGGTAGAAGATCCAGTACAGTTGGGTGTGTAGGTAGAAGTTGTAGTAGGTAGAGACAGTACAGGTGGGTGTTGTAGGTAGAGGTTATAGTAGATAGAAGATCCCGTACAGTGGGGTTGTGTAGGTAAGAAGTGTATAGTAGGTAGAAGATCCAGTACAGTTGGGTGTGTAGGTAGAAGTTTATAGTAGATAGAAGATCCAGTACAGTTGGGTGTGTAGGTAGAGGTTATAGTAGATAGAAGATCCAGTACAGTTGGGTGTGTAGGTAGAAGTTATAGTAGGTAGAAGATCCAGCACAGTTGGGTGTGTAGGTAGAGGTTATAGTAGATAGAAGATCCAGTACAGTTGGGTGTGTAGGTAGAAGTTATAGTAGATAGAAGATCTAGTACAGTTGGGTGTGTAGGTAGAAGTTATAGTAGGTAGAAGATCCAGTACAGTTGGGTGTGTAGGTAGAAGTTATAGTAGGTAGAAGATCCAGTACAGTTGGGTGTGTAGGTAGAAGTTATTGTAGGTAGAAGATCAAGTAGAGTTGGATATGTAGAAGTAAGTTCAGATGAGTTATAAATACTCAATGGGAAGGATCCCATCTATTAACAGATTTAACATCAACATTCGCATAAGGCGGAATACACTTTTAATTTCCCTTTACATTCCACATTAATGTGAATCTAGTATATTTACTGTCAGGACATTCTACAAAGTCTGGAAAAATCTGGCAAAAAGTCATGGGGTTTAATGCGTCTACAATGCCCATCAGTGTCTGGGTGGTTGTTTATGGAAAACATTCCCATAGGTCTGGGGTTCAATGAGTACATTGCTCATCGGGGTGTCTAGGGTTCCAATGGGAACGTCTGACCCATCAGGGTCTAGGGTTAAATGGGAACACTGCCCATCAGGGTTAGGTTTAACAGGAAACACTTCCCATTGAGATAGGATTCAATGGGAAACTGCCATCAGGGTCTTAGTTTAATGGGGACATTACCATCAGGGTCTAGAATTCAATGGGAAACAGCCATGAAGGTCTAGGGTTCAATGGGAACAATGCCCTGAGGTTTAGGGTTCAATGGGAAACACTGCCCATGGAGGTTCTAGGGTTCAATGAGAACACTGCCATGAGTTCTAGGGTTCAATGGGAACACTGCTCATCAGGGTCTTGTGTTCAATGGGAACACTGCTCATGAGGTTCTAGGGTTCAATGGGAAACACTGCCCATGAGGTTCTAGGGTTTAATGGGGAACACTGTCCATGAAGGTCTAGGGTTCAATGGGAACACTGCCTATCAGGGTCTAGGGTTCAATGGGAAACACTGCGCCATGAGGTTTCTAGGGTTCAATGGGAACCATGCCCATGAGGTTCTAGGGTTCAATGGGAACACTTCCATCAGGGTCTTGTGTTCATGGGAACACTGCCATGAGGTTCTAGGTTCAATGGGAATATGCCATGAGGTTCTAGGGTTCAATGGGAACACTGTCATGAAGGTCTAGGGTTCAATGGGGAACACTTCCCATCAGGGTCTTGTGTTCAATGGGAACACGTGCCATGAGGTTCTAGGGTTCAATGGGAAAACTGTTCCATGAAGGTTCTAGGGTTCAAAGGGAACACTGCCTATCAGGGTTATAGGGTTCAATGGGAACACCTGCATCAGGGTCTTGTGTTCAATGGGAACACTGCTATCAGGGGTTATGAGGTTCAATGGGAACACTGCCTATCAGGGTTATAGGGTTTCAATGGGGCCACTGCCCATTAGGGTCTAGGGTTCAATGGGAACACTGCCTATCAGGGTCTAGGGTTCAATGGGAACACTGCCCATGAGGGTCTAGGGTTCAATGGGAACACTGCCCATGAGGTTTTAGGGTTCAATGGGAACACTGCTCATGAGGTTCTAGGGTTCAATGGGAAAACTGCCCCATGAGGTTCTAGGGTTTCAATGGGAACACGTCCCATGAAGGTCTAGGGTTTCAATGGAAACACTGGCCTATCAGGGTATAGGTTCAATGGGAACACTGCCTATCAGGGTATAGGGTTCAATGGAGGAACACTGCCTATCAGGGTATAGGGTTCAATGGGACACACAGTATGTTCAGGAGCATGCCCATCAGCGGTCATTGTGTCAATGGGAACACTTGCCCATGAGGTTCTAGGGTCAATGGGAACACTGCCCATGAGGTTCTAGGGTTCAATGGGAACACTGCCCATGAGGTTCTAGGGTTCAATGGGAACACTGCCCATGAGGTTCTAGGGTTCAATGGGAACACTGTCCATGAGGTTCTAGGGTTCAATGGGAACACTGTCCATGAAGGTCTAGGGTTCAATGGGAACACTGCCCTTCAGGAAAATTCTCAATTCCCTCTTGAATGAAGTATCCTAGGGTCTCCTGTGACCCGGCTCTACCAATCACAATATAACAGGAACATCCCAAGGGCGATGGGCCGCGGGGTAATATAAATTTGGGGCCATGCAAGAATGGTGGGTAAAGACCCAAGATGACTTTATCAATGAGTCTCCGTTGCTGACACCTGGGAATGTGAATTTTTAGACAGTTTTTATGAATAAACAGATCTGCTTATTCAGTGTCTAATGACGTATTAAATAGCTTTATTCAGAATGGCCGGGGAGCTGAGCACTGCCAATCTGACAAGGACACACCTCCTGTTACCAGCATCACTAGTGTAAAGTCTGCAACATGAGGATGTGAACACTAGGGGGTGCTACAAGCAATGAGCTGGAGTGGGGCATATTCCTGGGGTAAAAATGTGCACAGTGGGATAACCTTAAGAGACTTTTGGCAGTGGGTGAATTGTAATAGATCATGAGGCAGAGAATTGCAGTTCCACAGCATCTGCCTCTTTCCTCACTCTCTCTGCTCATTTGTAAAATTCTCTGCATTGAGTAATCTCCCAGAATGCAACAGGAGCATTGTAAAGTTCAATTTGCTTTGGAAATGAATCAAAAGAAACTGTTGAAAGTCATAAAAACGTCTTCCCAACATGTGACCATAAGGTGTAATGTTCCTTTAACTCATTCTACATAAAACATCACAGCAGTCGCTGGAACTGCAGGGGATTGTGGGAATTGTGCATCTGTGCAATAAATGTGCCTCCCTCGTTACTGACCGTTAAATAAAACATTTACATTCAGATGAGTCCGTTTCCCAGGGTGCACTTTGCTTAATGTCGAGGCCTCTACACCAATAAAGATGTCCCAACCTGACAATGAATTCCAGTGATGCTGAATCTTGTTCCTGCTTTTCCTCCAATACAATTAGACCCAAAGGGCGAATACAGAGAGCAGTAATCAGGGAATAAATAATGTTCAGTGGTCAGTCCCTGGCCCAACCTCCTGTCACAGCAATGGGCACATCTCTCGCTCCTCATCCATTACAGTTTAATGTCATTAGGACAGAACTGCAGTGGTCACCAAGCTCCATCTCCAGTGTGTCTGACGTCATTGCCATCTGATCAGGCACCAACATTACTGGGATTCAATGCCACAGGACCTCATAGGCTGAGATGGAGGTCAGAGGTCACGGTCTTCCATTTGTACAGGAAACAAAACAGTAACATTATAAATATCATGAATTAGAGGGGACATTATAGGGAGCAGCAATGAAATTAAAGGGCATGTCCACCCTCCAGCCTAAAATCTATTTAAGAGCTACTCCTCCCATTGGTCAACAAGCCTCCATCTTTCTTGGCCAGTTCTTTTGGGTACAGCAATCTGTAATGTCAGGAGACATCGCAGCCAATGACAAGCCACCTGCGCTAAACATGTGCAAGATTGTTAGTACAGCTTTAAGAGCAAGCAATCACCTGGTCTGGGACAGGGGGTTACATTTTAGGAGGAATAACTCATTTCAGGAAGATCTTTGCAATCTTGGGTTTTGGGTGGTAATTAGCCTACAAGCAGATTTTAGATAGGGGGTAGACGTGCCCTTTAAATAATAGTGGTGATCACTTCTCGGTCTTTTGGCTAAAGTGCGATATCACCTGTTCTTGTAGTCACTGTTGAGAGGGTAAAGGAATGGCCTATGGCGAGGGGTGTTTCCTTCTTCCAGCTCCCGCCAACAGGAATAGACCCACACTCTTGGTTAATGCCATGGCCGAGGGGTTTAGAAAGGGCTGGTCCAACCCTGTGCACTTGGTGAACTTACTTTTAGTCCTACTCTTCCTACTGTGTCCCATCCAATGTCCCACATCCAATGTCCCATCCAATGTCCCACATCCAATGTCCCATGCAATGTCCCACATCCAATGTCCCATCCAGTGTTCCACATCCAATGTCCAATCTAATGTCCCACATCCAATGTCCCACATCCAATGTCCCATCCAATGTCCCACATTCAATGTCCAATCTAATGTCCCACATCCAATGTCCCATCCAATGTTCCACATCCAACGTCCCATCCAATGTCCCACATCCAATGTCCCATCCAATGTCCCATCCAATGTCCCACATCCAATGTCCAATCCAATGTCCCACATCCAATGTCCCACATCCAATGTCCAATCCAATGTCCCACATCCAATGTCCCATCCAATGTTCCACATCCAATGTACCATCCAATGTCCCACATCCAATGTCCAATCCAATGTTCCACATCCAATGTCCCATCCAATGTCCCACATCCAATGTCCAATCCAATGTCCCACATCCAAGGTCCCATCCAATGTCCCACATCCAATGTCCCATCCAATGTTCCACATCCAATGTCCCATCCAATGTCCCACATCCAATGTCCCATCCAGTGTCCCACATCAAATGTCCCATCCAATGTCCACCCTGGTAGTTCTCCCGTCACAGCAGTTGGGGGGTTGTCATAGTGTTTGGTGGGGTCTCCCCAGTACTAGTGATGATAGGTCAATGTACACAGTTCTAGAGATTGTGAATAGTGATAACAGGGAGTTATAGTAGGGATAGGGAATAGAGACACGTGACTAGAGTCATAGAGATAGTAATAATGAGAAAAAAAGCCAATAGTGAAAGGTAATAATGATAGTGGTAGTTAGCAGTAAGACAATTACTATATACCACTATTATTATTATAATAGCAGGGAATCGCAACAGTGATAGAGAAAAGTAATAGTGATAGAGAATTGTAACAGTCATTGATTGTGAATATAGATAGTGATAGGGGGTAGTAATAGTTATAGAGAGTAGTAACAGTGATAGCATTTATAATAGTTAAAAGGAAAATAATTAGTTATAGTAATTAGTCATACAGTAGACTAGTACAAGGGAATAGTTATAGTAAGTAGTAATAATGATATTGGATAGTGATAGGGAATAGTTAAAGTGAGGATATTATTAGTGATAGATGAGAGTATTGGTGACAAAAGACAGAATCAGTGCAAAGGATAGTCATTTTGATAGAGGGTAGTAATAGTGATAGAGAATAGTGACAGTGACAGGATAGTAATAGTGATAGAGAATAGTAATAGCGACAGATGATAGAATCCGTGATAGGGAATAGTAATAGTGACAGGAAAGTAATAGTGACAGAGGACATTAATAGTGACAGAGAATAGAAATAGTGACAGAGGATAGTGATAGAGAATAGTAATAGTGACAGGAAAGTAATAGTGACAGAGGACAGTAATAGTGAAAGAGGACATTAATAGGGACAGAGGATAGTGATAGAGGATAGTAATAGTGAAAGGATAGCAATAGTGATAGAGAATAGTAATAGTGAAAGGATAGCAATGGTGATAGAGGATAGTAATAGTGAAAGGAAAGTAATAGCGATAGAAGACAGTAATAGTGACAGAGGGTAGTATTAGTGATAGAGGACAGTTATAGTGACAGGGGATAATGATATAGAATAGTAATAGTGACCGGATAGTAATAGTGATAGAGAATAGTAATAGTGACAGGATAGTAATAATGATAGAGAATAGTAATAGTGACAGGATAGTAATAGTGATAGAGAACAGTAAAAGTGAAAGGATAGTAACAGTGATAGCGGACAGTAATAGAGGATAGTAATAGTGACAAGATAGTAATAGTGACAGAGAATAGTATTAGTGATAGAGGACAGTAATAGTGACAGAGGATATTGATATAGAATAGTAATAGTGACAGAATAGTAATAGAGAATAGTAATAGTGACAGGATAGTAATAGTGATAGAGAATAGTAATAGGGACAGGATAGTAATAGTGATAAGAATAGTAATAGTGAAAGGATAGCAATAGTGATAGAGGACAGTAATAGTGACAGAGGATAGTATTTGCGAAAGGATAACAATAGTGATAGAGAATAGTAATAGGGACAGGATAGTAATAGTGATAGAGAATAGTAATAGTGAAAGGATAGCAATAGTGATAGAGGATAGTAATAGTGACAGAGGATAGTATTGCGAAAAGGATTAACAATAGTGATAGAGAAAGTAATAGGGACAGGATAGTAATAGTGATAGAGAATAGTAATAGTGAAAGGATAGCAATAGTGATAGAGGATAGTAATAGTGACAGAGGATAGTAATTGCGAAAGGATAACAATAGTGATAGAGAATAGTAATAGTGACATGGTGGTAATAGTGATAGAGAATAGTAATAGTGAAAGGATAGTAATAGTGATAGAGGATAGTAATAGTGACAGGAAAGTAATAGTGATAGAAGACAGTAATAGTGACAGAGAATAGTATTAGTGATAGTAACAGCCCTGTCCCCCCTTGTCTCCCCCCCCAGTTAGCCCTTAATGAATGACAATGTGGCAGTAACTTTAACCCCTCCCTGCCTGACCTGAACATTGTGATTTTGCTCCTGAGGAAATAAAACAAACCGTTTATTCTAAATTAGCGCCAATTAAATGTGGTGACGGACACAAACCGTGGCCAACGTGGAAACATCTGTGTTGCGAACCTTACAAATTAAAGGCGCATTAATCCCCAACTCTGACATGTCTCTCTCATTATTTTATCATCCCAAAAACGTCATTTATCATTAACAGAACCAGCCAGTGTCACGTTATAAATCTCCGTGTCATTATTCATAAGCAGAACGTGTCGCACATTTGGGTAAAGTCACGTGAAACTGTCAGTAATGAAAAGCTTTGGGCACAACAAAACGACAGCGTCAACAGACAAAAGACTCAGAACTTCAACGCGTTTCATTGGATGTTTTTCCAGGTGATTTTGTTTTCCTGTCAAAATGAAACTGGACAATAGATTCTTCATTATATTACCAATAAAATTACAATTCAATTTAACTGAATTCCGCAACCCGCAGAGTTCGGCCATTTATATGAGTGACCACATCGGCAGAAGACACAGATGACATCACAGCGCAGATAGACTGCCATAGACACAATAAATGTAAACAAAACGTGTTTGATAGGGCCAAGTCTTATAACAGGACACATATAATGATACTACTATTAATACTACTATTACTAATAATAATAATGTGTTGGGGTGTGGGGGGGTTGTGTGTGTTTGGGTGCAGGGGGTTGGGATGGAGTGTGTTGGGGTGTGCAGGGGGTTGATTGGTGTGTATTGGTGAAAGGTGTGCAGGGGGTTGGTTGGTGTGTATTGGTGAAAGGTGTGCAGGGGGTTGGTTGGTGTGTGTTGGGGACAGGTGTGCAGGGGTTGGATTGGTGTGATTTGGGGTGTGCAGGGGGTTGGTTGGTGTGTGCAGGGGGTTGGGTTGGTGTGTGTTGGGGGACATGTGTGCAGGGGGTTGCTTGGTGTGTGCAGGGGGTTGCTTGGTGTGTGTTGGTGTGTGCAGGGGGTAGGTTGGTGTGTGTTGGGGACGGGTGTGCAGGGGTTGGTTGGTGCATGCAGGGGGTTAGGTTGGTGTGTGTTGGGGATGGGTGTGCAGGGGGTTGGGTTGGTGTGTGTTGGGGATGGGTGTGCAGGGGGTTGGGTTGGTGTGTGTTGGGGATGGGTGTGCAGGGGGTTGGGTTGGTGTGTGTTGGGGATGGGTGTGCAGGGGGTTGGTTGGTTTGGGTGTGCAGAGGGTTGGTTGGTGTGTGTTGGTGTATGCAGGGGGTTGGTTGGTGTGTGGGGTGTGTGTGATTGTGACTCCTGCCCTATAAACAGATCCAATGTGTTTCCCCAGCTTGACTCCAGCTGTGTCTCTGAGCTCCCAATGAATGGACCATTCAGGCAGAATTAACATAAGTAAACAGAGGCCACATTCCTGGGCGCACACCAGGGCCCAATGTGACTTTATAATCAGGGCATTGGGGGATCCCACGTCTACAAATCTACCTGCCCCTCCATCATATAACACGTATAGCACATGCAACAAACACACATGACCTGTATCAGGTATGTGCAACCTTCAAATGACACTGATCAATAATACGGAGTGCAACCGACTGTCTGTGTAACATATCAACACAGGATCTGTATCAGGGACCAGCCTGGGGCCCTCCAGCTACTCCCAGCTGCAAATGAAATGCTGGAGGACCCTGTCCTTACCAAGGAACATCGCCACCTGGTGGGGTCACAGCTAACTGACACCCCCTTCAGAAACTGGACAGATTGATTCTCTAGTTACAAACTAGTGTGATAGTGACAGATACTTTACCCACAATTGATGCAACCAGTGACAGAACTTTACCCACAATGCTGAAAAGAGTGAAAGAATACTTTACCAACAATGCTCTCAACAGTGGACAGAACTTTACCCCCAATGCTGATCATCCAGTGACAGATTACTTTACCCACAATCGCTGCCAGTGACAGATGACTTACCCACCCACATGCTGCACAGTGAACGGTTACTTTACCAAATGCCAATGACATGCAAGGCTCGGCAGCTAGTTGACAGATTACTTTACCCACAATGCTGCACAGTGACAGACAAATGTACCAACATGAAGACAGTGACAGACTCACAAGGCTGACAGGGAGATACTTACCACCATATGATGCAACGTGACAGATACTTTACCAACAATGCTGCACAGAGACAGATACTTACAACAATGCGGACACAGGACAGATACTTTACCCACAATGCTGCACAGTGACAGATACTTTACCCAGTCACTGGAACTCCTATCAGATATCCCATAGGGGTTACACAATCCATTCAGTCATTTACATTTTACTTTTAGTTCCCCTTTAAATGTACATTTAGCTAAGACAGGGACGGTGCGGATTGTATCCCATGTGAACACAGCCATAGAGATGAATGATTTCCACGTGACAGCCAATCAGTGAACAGCTCAGAAGCCTTTAGTGAGATAAATAAGAACTAATCCAAATAAACCAGTGCTAGGAACAGCTGGAGGAGAAGCAGAGGACGGTTGGAGTTGCCATACTGAACATTACTGGAACATCTGGAAATCTTTACAATCTATCACACCTGTTACCAGTGTGTGTGGGGGTTAATGGCCACGTTACACCACATTCCTGGTCCCTTGGAGGGTGAATATCTTACCAATGGTTATTCCATCAGACCCTAGTGTGACTCATTGTCTTGTAATTCCCACAATGTAAATAAGAAACATTTCCTATTGGTTCCCAGTTTCAGACAATACGTTTACCTGGACTGAACGTTAATTTCCTTATACATAGTCCACATATAGATACTACTATTCAAACTACTATTACTATAATACAATTTTTGGGGTGTTGGGGGGTTGGTGTGTAGCCTTTGGGTGAGGGGGTTTGGGATTGGAGTGTGTTTGGGTGTGGCATGGGTTATTGATTGGTGTGTTTGGGAAAGGTGTGCAGGGTTTGTTCGGTGTGTAATTGGTGAGTAAGGTGCAAGGGGAGTTGGTTGGTGGGTGTGGGACAGGTGTGGCAGTTGGTTGGTTGGTGTGATTTGGGGTGTTCGGGGGGTTGGTTGGGTGTGCAGGGGTTGGGTTTGGTGTGGTGTTGGGGGAGCATGGTGTGCAGAGGGGTTTGGCTTGTTTGTGGGCGGTGGCTTGGTGTGTTTTGTGTGTGCAGGGGTGTATTGGTTTGTGTTGGTTGACTCGTGGTGCGCAGAGGGGTGGTTGGTGCAATGCAGGTGGGTTAGGTTGGTGTGTTTTGTGGATGGTGTGGCGGGGGTTGGGTTGGTGTTGTGTTGGGGATGGGTGTGCATGGGGTTGGGATTGTGTGTGTTGGGATGGGTTGCAGGTGGTTGGTCTGTGTGGTGGGGTTGTGGTTTGGTGTCCTAGGGTTGGTTGGTTTTTGTGGTTGCAGGTTGGGTTGTTGTTGGTGTATGGGTGGTTTGGTTGTGGGTGTGCTGTGACTTCCTGCCCTAAACAGATCCATTGTTTTCCCCCCAGCTTGACCCAGCGTGTCTCTGAGCTCCCAATGAATGGACCATTCAGGCAGAATTAACATAAGTAAACAGAGGCCACATTCCTGGCGCACACCAGGGGCCCAATGTGCTCTTATATCAGGGCATTGGGGTCCCACGTCTCACAAATCACCCTGCCCCCTCCATCAATAACACGTTAGCACATGCAACAAACCACCCTGACCTGTATCAGGTATGTCAACCTTCAAATGACACTGATCAATAATACGGAGTGCAACCGACTGCTGTGTAACATATCAACACAGGATCTGTATCAGGGACCAGCCTGGGGCCCTCCAGCTACTCCCAGCTGCAAATGAAATCTGGAGGACCCTGTCCTTACCAAGGAACATCGCCACCATGGTGGGGTCACAGCTAACTGACACCCCCTTCAGAAACTGGACAGATTGATTCTCTAGTTACAAACTAGTGTGATAGTGACAGATACTTTACCCACAATGCTGCACAGTGACAGATACTTTACCCCCAATGCTGCACAGTACAGATACTTTACCCACAATGCTGCCAGTGACAGATACTTTACCCACAATGCGGCACAGTGACAGATACTTTACCCACAATGCTGCACAGTGACAGATACTTTACCCACAATGCTGCACAGTGACAGATACTGTTACCTCACATGCGTGCACATGACAGATACTTTACCACAATGCTGCACAGTGACAATACTTACCCACAATGCTGCACAGTGACGATACTTTACCAAATTCTGCACAGTGACAGATACTTACCAACAATGCCTGCACAGTGACAGATACTTTACCACAATGCTGCAATTGACATACTTCCCCATGCTGCACAGTGACGATACTTTACCCACAATGCTGCACAGTGACATCACTTTACCCACAATGCTGCACAGTGACAGATACTTTACCCAGTCACTAAGACTCCTATCAGATATCCATGGGGTTACCAATCCATTCAGTCATTACATTTTACTTTTAGTTCCCCCTTTAATTATCATTTAGCTAAGACGGACGGTGCGGATTGTATCCCATGTGAAACAAGCCATGAGGATGAATGATTTCCACGTGACAGCCAATCGTGAACAGCTCAGAGCCTTATTGAGATAATAAGAACTAATCCAATAAACCATTGCTAGGAAAACAGCTGGAGGAGAAGCATGAGGACGGTTGGAGTGCCATAACTGAACATTACTGGAACATCTGGAAACTTTACAATCTCTACACCGGTTACCAGTGTGTGTGGGGGTTAATCGCAACGTTACACACACCACATTCCTGGTTCCCTTGGAGGGGAATATCTTACCAAGTTATTCATCAGACCCTAGTGTGACTCATTGTCGTGTAATTTCCCACAAGTAATAAGAAACATTTCCTATGGGTTCCCAGTTTCAGACAATACGTTTACTGGACTGAACTTAATTCCGGGATGGGGGGGGGGGGGGCTGCAGCTTGGGGACCCTTGAGATCAATAAGAAAACGAATGTTCCTGGCTCCTTATTAAAGATGAATCATAGTCTCCATACCAGTCATCTTCATTAAAAGGGACACAAATGACCCCAGAATCTTCTATCTGCAGTCTATAAGGATCATGCTTCTATCTGCAGTCTATAAGATCGGTCTTCTATGCAGTCTAAAGATCATGCTTCTATCTGTATCTATAAGGACATGCTTCCAGCTGCATTCTTAAGGATCATGCTTCTTCTCTGTAGTCTATAAGGATCATGCTTCTATCTGCAGTCTATACGGATCATGCTTCTATCTGCAGTCTATAAGGATCCATGCTTCTATCTTTAGTCTATAAGGATCATGCTTCTATCTGCAGTCTATAGGATCATGCTTCTATCTGCAGTCTATAAGGATCATTCTCTCTCTGCAGTCTATAAGGATCGTGCTTCTATCTGCAGTCTATAGGATCGTGCTTCTATCTGCAGTCTATAAGGGTCATGTCTTCTATCTGCAGCTCATATGGTCATGCTTCTATCTGCAGTCTATAAGGATCGTGCTTCTATCTGCAGTCTATAAGGATCGTGCTTCTACTTGCAGTCTATAAGGATCATGCTTCTGTCTGCAGTCTATAAGACCATGCTTCTATCTGCATGTATAAGGATCATGCTTCCAGCTGAATTCTATAAGGATCTGGCTTCTAGGTCTGCAGTCTATAAAGGATGTGCTTCATCTGCAGCATAAGGATCATGCTTCTATCTGCAGTCTATAAGGATCATGCTTCTATCTGCAGTCTATAAGGATCATGCTTCTATCTGCAGTCTATAAGGATCATGCTTCCAGCTGAATTCTATAAGGATCATGCTTCTATCTGCAGCCTATAAGGATCGTGCTTCTATCTGCAGTCTATAAGGATCAGCCTTCTACTGACAGTCTATAAGGAGTCGTGCTCTATCTGCAGTCTATAGGATCGTGCTTCTATCTGCAGTCTATAACGATGTGCTTCTATCTGCAGTCTATAAGGCATCATGCTTCTATCTGCAGTCTAAAGGATCATGCTTTCCAGCTGAATTCTATAAGGATCATGCTTCTATCTGCAGTCTATAGGATCTGCTCTATCTGCAGTCTATAAGGATCATATTTATCTGTCAGTCTATAAGGATCATGCTTCTATCTGCATCTATAAGGATCATGCCTTCATCTGCAGTCTATAAGGATCATGCTTCTATCTGCAGTCTATAACAGGATCATGCTTCCAGCTGAATCTATAAGATCATGCTTCTATCTGCAGTACTATAAGGATCATGCTTCTATCTGCAGTCTATAGGATCAGCTTCATCTGCAGTCTTATAAGGATAGTGCTCTATCTGCAGTCTATAAGGATTGTGCTTCTATCTGCAGTCTAAAGGATCGTGCTTCTATCTTGCATCTATAAGGATCATGCTTCTTCGCGTCTATAGGATCATGCTTCTATCTGCAGTCTATAAGGATCATTCTTCATCTGCAGTCTATAAGGATCATGACTTCCAGCTGCATTCCTATAAGGATCATGCTTCTATCTGCAGTCTATAAGGATCATGCTTCTATCTGCAGTCTATAAGGACCATGCTTCTATCTGCAGTCTATAAGGATCATGCTTCCAGCTGCATTCTATAAGGATCATGCTTCTATCTGCAGTCTATAAGGATCATGCTTCTATCTGCAGTTCTAATAGGATCATGCTTCTATCTGCAGTCTATAGGATCATGCTTTCGAGCTGCAGTCTATAGGATCATGTCTTCTATCTGCATCTTATAAGGATCATGCTTCTATCTGCAGTCTATAAGGATCATGCTTCTATCTGCAGTCTATAAGGATCATGCTTTGAGCTGCAGTCTATATAAAGTTACAGCAGTGTAAAGGGTATTTTTCCTGCTAGTACTGTGAGCTGTGACATCACCAGCAATTAGGGTCTGACTGGACAATCTGGGGTCTACGTTACCATTTACACTATCCTAAGATTAATGGACCCTCCCACTTCAATGTTCCCTGGACCCTAAACACTACAATAACCTGTGGATCATGACTTCTTTGCTTCCAGAGTTGGGTGATGACCATCAGTGGTGGACCAGGTAACAGAGCAGGGAATTTGGTTCTCCTTTAAAATCCTGGCAGGGAAGGGACCTTGGGGTTCAACACGGGGCCAAAATGCACACGGTGTGGGACTAATACTCCATTGTCCAGATGCCTCTCCGCTGGTATATATTGTACGCATCCAAACCCCATGTTCCCAATAGCTGAACCAACGCTGGTCTAATGATAAACCCTGGAAGAGATTGTCCAAGTCCCACTGATTTCCTCTTTCCCTTGTCCAATCACAAGCCAGAGAATGTTGTTATCAGCTCATTGACTTTCATTTCTCTCTGGTTCACTCCTTCAACTTTCACACAGACATCAGGATTAAAAGGTTTTCCTATAGAAACCAAAGAGTCGGGCATTTTAATTCCTTAAAGGGAAATAATCCATAGCATCTCAGGTGCACCCTGGGACACTTGGTTCGGGGTCATTGGCTCTGATCTAATGATCTGCTCTTTGCAGTAATGGAACCTGATGGGACATTAATAAATCGGAGAGTCCAAATGTGGGATTAACATTTTTTTCCACGGAAGTGAAAACGTTAAATGTTGGCGTAAGAGAGCGAGGCCGTTGTCTGCCTTTCCGATGTTATTCACCTTCCTTATAAACAGATGAAGTTAATATTTATGGGGATAATAAACAGACGTTTGACGGACACCAGAGGGTGTTTGCGGTGTTTACATTTCATTCTATATCAGAGGAAATGGCGACTCCCAGCCAGTAGACACATAATCCGTGACCTCTCCCGGCCCCGAACGTTCTGATTGTTCCTGTTCCCTTTCTATAAACATTTCCTTTCATTCACATTTTCCTTGTCGCTTTATGTGACTCTTTGCTTTGGGCCCGGTCAGGGTCAGGATGATAATTGGAGGCCAAGTGGGAAATCTATGGACTCTCAGCGATTCTATTGACACAGGGAAAGAGCGGCACGGTCGACATGCTTCGTATTGGAGGCTCTGGGCAATAGGCGGCACCGACACTGGTAACTAGAGATGTCCGAACTTCGCAAAATCCGGTCCACTCGACAATCTGCAAGCGGACCCATTAAAATGAAAAAAATCCTTGAAAATACGAGAAATCCGCGGTTCGGAAGGCAGAAAATTCGGAAAAATCCGCCGTTCGCGAACAGGATAAATCCGTGGCGGATCCGGGTTCGGATCCACGAACTGACCATCCCTACTGGTAACGAATCAGCAAACTCCCTGCCTGGTGTGTCATTAGCCAAACAGCATTTTAGAGGCAGTGGCGACAATCCAGGGTGTGACGTTTGGAATGACGAAATTTGTGACATCACGAGGCACAGAGAGTTAGAACCGAGATGGGAACCAAATCTTTTGTTTGAGACAATTCCCAATGCTGAATCCAGTAAATAGAGGAGCTATGAATGAAATGCGCCCTAATACAATCAGACATCCCAGGGCCTCAAACCCAATAGATATTAACAACAGAGGACAACACAGTCAGTGTGGATTAGAACTGTACAAAGTGATTTGGCTGATAATTCTCCATTGTTCGGGGGAATCTTAAAATCCATGAGAGTTTTTAGTGCATGTGCAGTGTCCCCCTCTCCTGATAAAGTGGATGTGCAGTGTCCCCCTCTCCTGATAAAGTGGATGTGCAGTGTCCCCCTCTCCTGATAAAGTGGAGGTGCAGTGTCCCCCTCTCCTGATAAAGTGGAGGTGCAGTGTCCCCTGTCCTGATAGTGGATGTGCAGTATCCCCCTCTCCTGATAAAGTGGATGTGCAGTGTCCCCCTCTCCTGATAAAGTGGATGTGCAGTGTCCCCTGTCCTGATAAAGTGGATGTGCAGTGTCCCCTGTACTGATAAAGTGGATGTGCAGTGTCCACCTCTCCTGATAAAGTGGATGTGCAGTGTCCCCCTCTCCTGATAAAGTGGATGTGCAGTGTCCCCTGTCCAGATAAAGTGGATGTGCAGTGTCCCCCTCTCCTGATAAAGTGGATGTGCAGTGTCCCCCTCTCCTGATAAAGTGGATGTGCAGTGTCCCCCTCTCCTGATTAAGTGGATGTGCAGTGTCCCCCTCTCCTGATAAAGTGCATGTGCAGTGTCCCCCTCTCCTGATAAAGTGGATGTGCAGTGCCTCCTCTCCTG
>CM033471.1:4098949-4199908 GCA_019447015.1 Hymenochirus boettgeri | reverse complement strand
GTGTCCCCCTCTCCTGATAAAGTGGATGTGCAGTGCCTCCTCTCCTGATAAAGTGGATGTGCAGTGTCCCCTGTCCTGATAAAGGGGATGTGCAGTGTCCCCCTCTCCTGATAAAGTGGATGTGCAGTGTCCCCCTCTCCTGATAAAGTGGATGTGCAGTGTCCCCTGTCCTGATAATGGCTCTCCAGTACAAGTCCCTGATCGGTGTGGTAAGAGGCCTAGTCCAATGGCTCCCCAGTACAAGTCCCAATGTGTGCATGGGTTGGTTGGTGTGTTATTGGTGAAAGTTGTGCAGGGGTTGTGTGTGCTGGTGTGTTTGGGGACAGGGTGCAGGGGTGGATTGGTGTTATTTGGGTGTTCAGGGGGGGTTGGTTGGTGTGTGCGGGGTTGGGTTGGTGTTGTGGTTGGGGGAGCATGGTGTGCAGAGGGGGTTTGCTTTTTGTGGGCAGGGTGGCTTGGTGTGGTTTTGTGTGTGCAGGGTGTATGTATTGTGTTTGGGGAAACCGGGTGTGCAGGGGTTGGTTGGTGCAATGCAGGGGGTTAGGTTGGTGTGTGTGGGATGGTTGAGCAGGGGGTTGGGTTGGTGTTTGTTGGGGATGGGTGTGCAGGGGGTTGTTGGTGTGTGTTGGGAGGGTTGCAGGTGGTTGGTTGTTGGTGGTTGGGATTGTGCCTGGGTTGGTTGGTTTTTGGGTTGCAAGGTTTGTTGGTTGTTGTTTGGTTGTATTCAGGGGGTTGGTTTGGTTGTGGTTGTTTGTGCTTGTGACTCCTGCCCTTATAACAGATCCAATGTTTGTCCTTCCCCAGCTTGACTCGCAGCGTGTCTCTGGAGCGCCCAATGATGACCATTCAGGCTACAGAATAACATACAGTAACCAGAGGCCACATTCCTGGGCGCACACCGGGCCCAATGTGACTTATAATCAGGGCATTGGGGGTCCCAGTCTACAAATCTACCGCCTGCCCCTCCATATACTAAACACGTATACGCACATGCAAACAAACACCATGGACCTGTATCAGGTATGTGCAACCTGTGCAACCAAATGACACTGATCAATAATACGGAGTGCAACCGACTGTTCCCTGTGTAACATATCACACAGGAGCTGTATCAGGGACACAGCCTGGGGCCCGTCCAGCTTAACTCCAGCTGCAAATAAATGCGAGGACCCTGTCCTTACCAGGAACATCGCACACGTGTGGGGTCCAGCTATGACCACCCCCTTCAGAAACTGGACAGATTGATTCTCTATTACAAACTAGTGTAATAGTGACAGATACTTTACCCACAATGCTGCACATGAGTCTCCCCGCGACAGGACATACTTTAACCCCAGTGCAAGTGACAGATACGTACACAAGGGTAAGACCATACACCACAATGTACTGACGTCCTTACACACAATGCTGTGAGTGACAGATACTTTACCCACAATGCTGCACTTACAGATATTACCACAGTACCACATGACTTACATGCTGCGCAGGGACAGCATACTTTACCCAAGGCTGCACAGGGTGACAGATCTTGACCAACAATAGCTGCACAGTGACAGATCTTACCACCATGCTGCACAGTGACATATACTTTACCCACAATCTGCACAGTGCCAGATACTTTACCAACAATGCACAGTGAGCAAAGTGAGACAGATACTTTACCAACAACTGCTGCACAGCTGAAGATACTTCTACCACAATGCTCACAGTGGACAGATACTTTACCATCTTACAGACTACAGTCACTGAACTCCTATCAGATTATCCATGGGGTTACCAATCATTCAGTTCATGACATTTTACTTTTAGTATTCCCCTTAAAATGTAGCATTTAGCTAAGACAGGGACGGTGCGGATGATCCCATGTGAAACACAGCCACTAGGATGAATTGATTTCCACGGACAGCCCAATCATGAACAGCTCAGAAAGCTTAGTGAGATCAATAAGACATCCAAATAAACCAGTGCAGGAAACAGCTGGAGGAGAAGCAAAGGACGGTTGGAGTTGCCATAATGAACTACTGGAAATCTGGAAATCTTACAAATCGTATCACACCTGTTACCAGTGTGTGTGGGGGTAATGGCCACGTTGTACAACCACATTCTGGTCCCTTGGAGGTGAATATTCTTACCAGGTTATTCATCCGACCTAGTTGTGACTCATTGTCTGTATATTTCCCACCAAGGTAAATGAAGAACATTTCCTATTGGTTCCCAGTGTTCAGACAATACGTTTACTGGACTAACGTAATCCGGGTATGGGGGGGGGGGGGGCTGCAGGCTGTGGGCCCTTGAGATCAATAAGAAACGAATGTTTCCTGGCTCGCTTATTAAGAGAAGCATAGTCTCCATACCAGTCATCTTCATTAAAAGGGACACCAATGACCCCACCTTCTGTATCATAGTTGCTATCTGCAGCTAAGTCTGCTTTATCCAGATAGGATCATGCTTCTACTGTATCTATCAAGATCTGACTTCCATGCCTAGGTCATCTAAATCTATTCAAGCTCTCTATCTGTCAGTCTATAAGATCATGCTTCCTGCATTCTAAGGATCCATGCTCTATCTGTAGTATTAAGGATCATGCTTCTATCTGCAGTCTATAAGCGATCATGCTTTATCTGCAGTCTATAAGGATCATGCTTCTATCTGTCAGTCTATAAGGATCAGTGCTTCTAGTCTGCAGTCTATAGGATCGTGCTATCTATCTGCAGTCTATAAGGGTCATGTCTTCTATCTGCAGTCTATAAGATCATGCTTCTATCTGAAGTCTATAAGGATGTGCTTCTATCTGCATTAAGATCGTTTCATCGCATCATAAGGTATCATGTCTCCCTCGTATCTGCAGTCATAATATCATCTTCTATCTAGTCTATAAGTCTGCATTCACTGACTTCTATAAGGATCGATGCTTCTATCTGCAGTCTATAAGGGCCCCATCGTCGCTTCTATCTGTCAGTTCTATAAGGATCTGGCTTCTATCTGCAGATCTATAAGATCATGCTCTATCTCAGTCTATAAGGATCATCTTCCGCTATTCTACATGCTTATGCATATAAGTTGCTTTATACCAGTATAAAGATTCTATTGCGTTCTATGACTGCTAACGCGTCCTTATAAGGATCTGGCTTCTATCTGCAGTATAGATCTCTTAATGCTAGAGGATCATGCCTTCTATCTGTCAGCCTATAAGATCGGTGCTTCTATCTGCAGTTCATAGAGTGCCTATCTAGTTATAGATTCTTCATCTGAGTCTATAAGGAGTCGTGCTGTCTTATATATGCAGTCTATAAAGGATCGTGCTTATCGTGCAAGTTCCTATACGATATGCTTCTATCTGCAGTCTATAAGGATCATGCTTCTATCTGGCCAGTCTTAAGGATTGTTCACTGGAATTCTTAAGGCCATCTCATCTGCATCTATAAGGATCGTGCTTCTAACTGCAGTGCTATAAGGTCCTCATGCTCTATCCTGCAGTCTATAAGGATCATCTCTATCTGCAGTCTATAAATCATGCTCTTCTGCAGTCATTCTATAAGGGTATCATGCTTCTATCTGCACTGCAGTTCTATAAGGATCATGCTTCCTATCTGCATGGATCTATAAGATCGATGCTTCTATCTGCAGTCTATGAAGGATTCTGCTCCTATCTGCAGTCTATAAGGATTGTGCTTCTATCTGCAGTTTACCTAAGGATACGTGCTTCTATCTGCAGTCTATAAGGATTCATCTGCATCCTAAGATCTGATCTGCACAGTCTATACAGGATCATTCTTCTAATCTGCAGTCTATAAGGGATTCATGCTTCTATCTGCGTCTATAAATCATGCTTCATCTGCAGCTATAATCTATCCAGCTGATCATAGACTTCTAATCTGCATCTAAAGGACATGCTTCTAGTCTGCAGTCCTATAAGGACCATGCTTCTATCTGCAGTCTATAGGATCATGCTTCCAGCTGCATTCTATAAGGATCATCTTCTATCTGCCAGTCTATAAGGATCATCTTCTATCTGCAGTTCCTATAACGATCATGCTTCCTATCTGCATCTATAGGATCATGCTTCGAGCTGCAGATCGTATACATGATCATGCTCTATCTGCAGTCTACTAAGGATCATGCTTCTATCTGAGTCTATAAGGATCATGCTTCTATCCTGCATGCTATAGGATCATGCTTTGAGCTGCAGTCTATAAGGATCATGCTTAGCATCTGCAGTCTAAAGGTATCATCTTTAATCTGCAGTTATAAAGGATCATGTTTTGAGCTGCAGTCTAATATAAAGTTACAGCAGTGTAAAGGTTATTGTTTCTGCTAGTACTTGAGCTGTGGGGGACATCACCAGTCAATTAGGGTCTGACTGGACAATCTGGGTCTACGTACCATTTAAACTATCTAAATTAATGGAAGACCATCCCACGTCAATGTTCCCTGGACCCTAAACACTACAATAAACTGTGGATCATGACTTCTTTGTTCCAGGTGGGTGAATGCACCATCATGGTGGACAGGTAACAGAGCAGGGAATTGGTTCTCCTTAAATCCTGGCAGGGAAGGACCTTGGGTTCAACATACGGGGCCAAAATGCACACGGGGGGACTAATTACTCCTATTGTCCAGATGCCTCTCCGCTGTTTTTTTTGTATCAATTGGTACGCTCCAAACCCCATGTTCCAATAGTGAACAACGCTGGTCTAATGATAAACCCTGGAAGAGAGTGTCCAAGTCCCACTGATTCTCTTTCCTCCTGTCCAACCAAAGCCAGAGAATGTTGTTAGCAGGACTCATGACTTTCATTTCTCTCTGTTCACTCCTTCAACTTTCACACAGACATAGGATAAAAGGTTTTCCTTAAGAAACCAAACGAGTCGGGCATGTCTATCTTAAAGGGAAATAATCCATAGCATCTCAAGGTGACACCCTGGACACTTGGTTCGGGGTCATTGGCTCTGATCTAAGATCTGCTCTTTGCAGTAGGGAACCTGAGGGACCTAATAATCGGGATTCCCAAAGTGGGATTACCATTTTTTTTCCACGGAAGTGAAAAACGTAAATGTTGGCGTAAGAGGCGAGCCGTGGTCTGCCTTTCCGATGGTTATGCAACCTCTCTTATAAACAGATGAAGTTAATATGTATGGGGATAATAACAGTACTTGGGACGGGACACCAGAGGGTTGTTTTGCGGTGTTACATTTCATTCTCATATCAGAGGAAACTGGCGTACTCCCGCCAGTAGCAATGAATCCGTGACATCTCCCGGGCCCCGAACGTTAGAGTGTTCCGTGTTCCCTTTACATAAAACATTTATCTTCATTCACATTTCCTTGTCCTTTATGTGACTCTTTGCTTTGGGCCCAGATCAGGGTCAGATAAATTGGGAGCAGTGGGGAATCTATGGACTACTCAGCGCATTCTATTGACACAGGGAAAGAGGGCACGGTAGACATGCTTCGTATTGAGGATCTGGCAATAGGCGGACACCGACACTCGGTAACTAGAGATGAGCGAAACTTCGCAAATCCGGTCCACTCGCAACTGCAGCGGTACCATGAAGAAAAAAATCCTTAGAAAATACGAGAAATCGCGCGTTACGAAGGCAGAAAAATTCGGAAAAATTCCAGCCGTTTCGCGAACAGGATAAATCCGTGGCGGATTCCGGGTTCGGATCCACGACTGACCAATCCACTGCTGGATAATCAGAACTCAGCAAACTCCCTGCCTGTGTGTCATTAGGCCAAACACGCATTTCTAGAGGCAGTGGAGACAATCCAGGGTGGAGACTTTGGAATGACGAACATTAGTGACACACGACGGACAGGAGTTGAAACCGAGACTGGGAAACCAAATCTTTTTTTGAGACAATTCCCATGCTGAATCAGTAAATAGAGGGCTTGAATGAATGCAGCCCAATACAATCAGAACCCAGGTTGGCCTCAAACCCAATAGATATTAAACACACAGAGGACAACGACGTTCGTGTGGGATTGAGAACTGTTACAACGTGATTTGGGCTGATAATTCTCCACTTGTTCGGTCGGAGGAATTTAAAATTCCATGAGAGTTTTAGTGCCATGTTGCATGTCCCCCTCCGCTGATAAAGTGATGTGCAGTGTCCCCTACTCCTGATAAAGTGGAATGTGCATGTCCCCCTCTCCTATAAAGTGGAGGTGCAGTGTCCCCTCTCCTGATAAAGTGGGGAGGTGCAGTGTCCACTCCTCCCTGATAAAGTGAGGTGCAGTGGTCCCCTCCTGATAAAGTGGATGTGCAGTCCTTGATAAGTGGTCTGTCCCCTCTCATGATAAATGGATGTGCGATGTCCCCTCTCCTGATAATGATGTGGTCCTCGATAGTGGGCCGGGTCCCCCTCTCCTGATAAAGTGGAGGTGCAGTGTCCCCTGTCTGATAGTGGATGTGCAGTATCCCCTCTCCTGATAAAGTGGATGTGCAGGTGTCCCCGCTCTCTGATAAAGTGGATGTGCGATGTCCCCTGTCCCCTGATTAAAGTGGATGATTGCAGTCGCCCTCTACTGATAACGTGGAGTGTGCAGTGTCCACCCTCTCCTGATAAGGGATGTGCCAGTGTGCCCCCTCTCCTGATAAAGTGGATGTGCAGTGTCCCCTGTCCAGTATAAAGTGGATGGTCAGTCCCCCTCTCCTGATAAAGTGGATGTTTGCAGTTGTCCCCTCTTCTCTGATAAAGTGGATGTCAAGTGTCCCCCTCTCCTGATTAAGGGAGTGTCAGTGTCCCCCTCTCCTGATAAAGTGCATGTGCATTGCCCCCTCTCCATAAAGGGATTGTGCAGCACTGCTCCTACCTGATAAAGTGGATGTGCAGTGTCCCCTGTCCTGATAAAGGGGATTGCAGTGTCCCCCTCTCCTGGATAAAGTGGATGTGCCAGTGTCCCCTGCCTGAAAAGTGGGATGTGCAGTTCCCTTCTCCCGATAAGGGATGTGCAGTGTCCCCTGTCCTGATAAGTGGGGTTGATTGCAGTGTCCCCCTGTCCCTGAAAGTGGATGTGAGTGTCCCCTTTCTCATGATAAAGTGGAGTGGCAGTGTACCCCTGTCCTGAATAAAGTGGATGTGCAGTGTCCCCCTCCCGACTAAGTGGACGTCAGTGTCCCCCTGTCCTGATAAGTGGATGGCAGTGTCCCCCCTGTCCTGATAACGTGGAGTGCAGTGTCCCGTGTCCGAGAAGTGGGTGGCAGTGTCCCCCTGTCCTGATACAGATTGATGGGTGCCGTTCCCCCTCTCCGATAGAAGTGGATGTGCAGTGTCCCCTGTCCCTGATAAACTGGATGTACAGCGTCCCCCTGTCCTGATAAATGATGTGCGTGTTCCCCCTCCTGATAAAGTGGATGTATGCAGTGCCTCCTCTCCTGATAAAGTGGGATGTGCAGTCTCCCTGTCCTGATATAAGGGGATGGGCAGTGTCCCCCCTCTCCGAATAAAGTGAGTGCATGTCCCTTCCGGTGCCCCGTCCGTCCCTGCGTCCGGGGTGAGCCTATAATGGCTCCCCAGTACAAGTCCCTGATCGGGTGTGGTAGAGGCTAGTCCATGGCTCCCCAGTAACAAGTCCACCTGATCGTGGGAAGGGCCTAGCCAATGGCCCCAGTACAAGTCCCTGATCGGTGTGGTAAGAGGCCTAGTCCAATGGCTCCCCAGTACAAGTCCCCGATCGGTGTGGTAAGAGGCCTAGTCCAATGGCTCCCCAGTACAAGTCCCTGAAAGGGAACATAAAACAAACAAAACAATAATATGAGAAAAAAAACATTACATTTCCACATACACATTTGATGGCAATTCCTTGATCTTAAGGATGCAAAACCTGCTTTAAATGCCAATCAACAGTGCCATCCGCTGGCCAAACGATGTAATAGCAGCATTATTCTCTATTAATTTGGCTGAAGAGCCAAAATCTTGTTTTTCCTATTTCTTCTCTTCTTTCATATATTTGGACTGCAGTTTTCCAGCTAGAGACATGACATTTGGTACAGACGTGCGGGACACGTAGGAGAAGAGTGCTATTACCTAACTAAGGAATCTGTAGAAGCGTTACTGCGTTATCCACAAATTGACGGCCATTTTTTTCCAATTGACTATAAATGGGTCTAATCCTCAATCAGGTCAGGAGATCAAATCCCAACTGTCACTTTCTGAAAGAGTAACGCCATCCTCAGAATATCTTTACAGTATCAACCCCCAAAACGCCACTTTCGTTTCATTCAAACCTTCAACCGACACTCCCAGAACCACAATTCCTCACCAGAAGTCCCTCCTCCTCTGCTCCCTTTGCATGCTGGTTATGATGGTGCCCACTCAATCGGTAATGGCAGGCAGACATTGGCCGCGAACATGACCGACAGTCATTACCAGGACGAGGAGAGCTGCGAGGGATCGTGGTTCTGCAAGTTCTAATTACTCACCATGGGAGCGTCGGATGAAAGTTAAAATAAAACAAAAGTTTTGTTATTTTGAGGCCAGGGTTATCCTGGGTCTGAGGAAGGGAATGTGTCTGTGCTGCAGGATTTAAAACTGAATAATGTTGCTATGGTAATGGAGGGGGCATTTAAATTGAACAATCCATATTGACTAAATACATTTTATTATTGGGTGTATGGTTGCCATAGAAATTGAAGGGTGGGTGGGTGTTGGGGTGTATCAGCCTCCAGGACCAGTTCTGGACATTTTGATGCCCTAAGCAAGTCTCTCCTGGTGTCCATTTGCCAACTAAAACTCCCGCCATCCACCTCTTAATGCCCCCATACACTGCATTAAATTCATGTTAGCAATGTGATTAAGAAGGCACAATCCAGACTATATGTTGTAAGGATGTTAACGCTCATATAAAACGTTGGCAACTTTTTATCGTAGTACAGTTGAGAGTTTACATTGTAATAATTTCCTTGTTTGGTGTGGTAGCTGCACCAAGGGTGGAAAAAATTAACTGCAAAGGGTGGTTAATTAAGCACAACGCACTTTCAATAAGTTATTGTTAAAAATGGTGCTAATTTTGCCCCAACCAATCAGATGTTAGCTTTCAAATGTTAAATATGATCTGATTGGTTGGGGCAAAATTAGCACCATATTTAACGATAAGAACTTTTATTGAATAACCCTGATTATGTACAGAGTTACCAGTAGAGATGGGATCAGGGTCCGACTCGAACCTGGATCAGACACAGAAACCCTCGGTTCCGAAATCCGACATTACTTCTGAAAAAAGGCGGATCATATTTTTGAGGATTATTATCCCTTATAATACATGAGGGGTACCCAGTGTTCCCTGTATAACTCAGTCTGTGTCCTTGTACCTTTATATAGACACAGAACTCCTCAGTGACTTCTAATATCCTTATAATTTACAGTAGGGGATACATTATCCCTTATAATACATGAGTGGTACCCAGAGTTCCCTGTATAACTCAGTCTGTGTCCTTGTACCTTTATATAGACACAGAACCCCTCAGTGACTTCTAATATCCTTATAATTTACAGTAGGAGATACATTATCCCACCTTTTCCACAGCAACAATACGTAAATCATTAAAAAAAGATAATGTTATGTTTATAAACATAACAATATACCAGTAGTATTCAATTAGATCAACTGGACTTTTTAGTTCTTGAAGACGTTTCGCTAGTCATCCGACTGGATCTCTCAATTCAGAATGACTTGTACAAGAATCAGTTGGCAATTAAGTCCAGTTGATAGACCATGACCTGGATGAATGAGAACATTCACAAGCAATAGCAATATACCCCCTAACCCCACACAGACACTGATGTACCTCTCCACCCACTCTTCTGTTTCCATGGCAACTACAGAAACAATAATAATAATATATGTATTTAATCAAAATGAATTATGAAATTTGAACTTACCCTTTAATTGCCATAGCCAAAAAAACCTCCCAAACACACACATCAAATTCTAAGTTTATACACGTGAATGGCTGTATTATTACATTATCAATCTATATTGTTAAACGCCATTGGAAATTAGGGTGGTATTTAATTAAGGCGCTGTATTGCTAATACTGCAACCTTTCTTATGCCTGTGGTTGTACCCTGTGTATCGCCAGACAGGGGAACAAGAAAACCCAAACAGCTTATTACCAGCTATAAACCCCAAACCAACATGGAAATCAACATATCCAGCCGGGAGCCACATCGTTCATTTACAGAACAACAACAGTTTCCTTTGTAAATACATTTTTATTGTTAGAAGGTGCTTGATTTAAAAAGAAAACAAATTCTTCTGGCAGCACTAGTGAAATACAAATTTCTAAAAGGTATGTACAAAAAAAAAAAAAAAACTTCTGCTAAAAAAACAAATTCTACAGTTATTTCTTATTATAAAAATATATTACATATCTGCAGTACTATTTACAAGCAAACACTCTAAAAGCTGCAACGTTTGGGCACGGCCTGGCGTTTATTCAAAAATATAACGTAATGAGATCTTGCATTCTGAGCAAAAGAAAGATTTAACTTCATATAACATACTTTGGTTCATAAAAAACATTTTATAGATGTAATCAAAATAGTATTTTTTTTTTTTTTATGTGTAAAACGGGGATGCAAACAGCTGAAATCTACCGATGTCAATTCCCTGTGCCATTACGGTGATACCCTCATTAGTGCTTTAAGCAGAAGAGGAAGTGACATCACAATATCCTCTCCAATTAGAAAATGGGTATGTACACTCACTTTACTTATTTGTGGAAGTGACATCACATACTCTCCAAAGAGGAAAAAACATTTGTTAAAACGGCTCTGGGCAACTGTTTCCATAAAGGAGGGATTATCTAAAGGAGAAAAGAGCAATTCAGGGATGTCCAACCTAGAAACCTCTTACTACCAATGATCTAACGATCCACCATACTGAAAGGTGCTGCAGTTTATCAGCAGCGGGAGAACCTCAGGTCAGACATTCCTTACAGAGGCACCAATCAGATTGTTCTTTATTGTCACTTACATTATAAATTTAGACATCTATCTACTAGTACCCCAAACTAATAAAGGAGCAAAAGTGCAATTCTAATAAGCGATTTGTGGTTTGACATTACCCTTTGCTTTGCCAGGTATAGAACGTGTAAACCTATCGCACTCAGGGTTTCTGTTAATCCTTTAAAACTAAGGCAAACATTGAACAAAACACATCTGAAAGCAGCAAACATGCAAAGCCTTTACGCTGTTTCACTAATATGCCAGAAGAGAGGTGTCAGTGTAACACTGGGATGGACTGGGCATACGAGATACAAGATCCACAAGGAGCATTCACACAATGGTTACACTAATCATAAATAGCACTCCGACGCTTGCTGGGAAAGGCTCAAGAAATGTGCACAACTGTCAGTGGGTAGGACCATGGGATTCCCCATCTCTACTGCCTCTTCCTATGTTCAGCTGGCACTGTTCTGGAAAAAAGAATGGAGGAAATCAGCATAAAGTAGCGAGAGGATACTATGAATACTATGAATACTCCACACCAGGCTGCTTCCTTAACATGCAGTTTACTACGTCACAAGAGGAATCTCTAAACACCACATACATACATATTCCCAAATGACAAGTGAACCTTACGTGGTGTGAAAAACAAAACCGGACTATAAAGTGAAAGTGTTTTTGTGTTTTAGTTGGGCTTCCCTTAGCAGTGTTTTGTTTTGTAAGGGGCAAGGTCACAATCAGGACACACTGGAGCATATTAAACCTCTAGAAACACATTAAGTAACATTAGTACTTGAAGAGATTTGTCGGACATCACGGACCATTTTCTGTATTACATCACAGAATTGTATTTGGGCTGAAATACCACAAGCAAATGTAAAAAGGGGGAATGGAAATGTTTGAAAAGGGTGAATTGTTGTCTTAGTATTTGTTCTTTGTGTGTGTAAATGTTCCCACAAGATCTGGATGTAACTAGAATGAATATACTCTATCGGGCTATAAACAATGTACATTTTTAGAGGCCGTGCACGCAGAAACACATTTTGTGCTCTACGTACGGCGTTACCTACATTAACCCAGATTTTTGTGTGCACTCAGGCTGTCAGAATTGTGTGCATTGGCAGAAAGTTTACACAACTTAAAGGGAATGTCCAATCCTCAAGAAAAAAAAAAAACTAGCACCCCCCTAAACCTAGAGTTCGTTTTGGTTACACTTTTTAAATCTGCTCCCAGCATGAGAATCCCTTACAAGTTCACAATCCACCGCCACTTCCTGTCTCTACCCCCTCTCCAGTGTGGCTGCTGTGTTCTTTTTCTGTTCCCGGGCAGCCGCAGTGGAGACTGCTCTGGCAATGGCAGTCAGTGATTGGCTGTGACGTCACTGTCACAGCCAAGAGTGACTACCTTACCCAGAAGTGGAGTGGGAAGTGCAGAGGTGTGGCGGTGGGGAGGAGACATTCCCTTTAAGCTAGGTACACACAGTAACAATAAAGTCCCGATACAGTCGGAGTGGAGAACCTGTCTGTCTTCTTTCAAAGGTCTGGCATGTGTGTACTCCGCTTTATTGGAAACATTGCCTTTAATAGGGGGTTTATAAGGTGCACTTGCCAGTCCCTGTAATATCACAAATATTAAATGTAATGGTTTAAATAAATGTTATACAAACCAGAATGTGGCCTTAAGAGATGTGATCTTTCAGGGTCCCACTGTGTGCAATCCTTTTACTAGAATTTCTGTATATTAAGCACAAAAAAAAAAGTTACAAAAAAACTTGAGAAAGAGAAAAACCACTGCCCTTCAGAGATGATATGAATTCAGTTAAACGTAATGAGGATCCCTCGATCAGACACAGAACAAAGATCTCTAGGAGAACTGGGAACACTACCTGTAAATGTTTGGATCGAGGAGCAAGGCTGTGTCTTTGGGAAGCTTTGATAAATGTACAACTTTTGTTTTTAACTGTTGCCGTTCGTTCTCATTCACCCACACATCCGGTAAACTGAAAAAAAGAGATCAAACGCGTTCGTTATTAGGGAACAGATGGTACAACCTGAATTGATTTGTTCCTTTAACACCAGACTCTGACTAAAAAGGGAGCTGGCAAAGAAAACCTCTATTCCAAGGGCTAGGTCACACTAGCGCATTTCTCACTCGTTTACAATACGTTAGCGTGTGAGAAAAACGCACATCAGTGCATGGGTGGCCACATTGCATGTGCTGTTATAATGTAATATTCCGGTTCAGTCCCTAGACACACAGCGGAGGGTACGGTCACTTACATGTCTTCTGGTGTCCAGTGAAGTAGAAGTTTAATTTTGCCGCTGTCTTCTTTCCGCTTTGCGATAATCTAGAAAACACACAATTCTTCACCATAAATAAACAGGCAAGTGTTCCTTAGTGATTGACACTGTTCACATTAACGGTCATTCTAAATATCCAATACCTGTGCAGGAACTCAATGTTAAAGGACAACAATACCCAAAAAAACAAAATCTCCCCCATTACATGTCCACAGTTCCAGCAGCTGAAATTGCTTACTCTCATTTACAACCGTGCTGCCTTCCCTTAGATATCAAACAGCAAAGATGAGTGCTAAAAGCCTGCCTCCTAGACGGCCCAGGGCCACGATTAACATATCACTTGTCACTGGCTGATGGGGAATGTCTGTTACAACTTCTCTCCTCCTCCTCTGCCAGTCAAACAAACTTGGAACTGTTCGGTTGCTAGGATAAAGCCTACATAATCAAGCTAATCAAGGATGGGTGGAGGAGTGTTTTCTCACATGCTAGTTTTGAGTGACGGTTACAGGCAGACAGAATTGTTACACCCCCTTCACAGCATGGCTTATTGAAGGCAGAGAGAAGCTCTAAATCAGGAAAAAATGTATGGGGAGGGCTGCACACCTTTACTCTTTTTAAAGCAGTTCTAAAAGAAATGCATTGAGGCAATACAGTTATACTTTGTGAGAAGCAGCCAATGCTAGGTTATAATTACAGTGCAATTCATATGTACATTGGAAAGTGCACTGTAAATTCCAGAACCGAGTGTATAGCTTTACTATCAATGTCTGCTGTAAAGAGAAGGCAGATTGCAGGGTTGTCGCTGTTAATTAATAAATCGGGTAATAACAAAACGACCTTTATCAGACCCCTCCTCCTCCATATCTTCAACTAAATCTGATGCAGGAACCACTAGATCAGGGATGCCCAAAATGCAACCAAGGAATGCTGGTAGTTGTAGTTTTCATACACCTTGGACATTCCTGCACTGGATAGTACCAGGAAGTGAATAAGAGAAACATTACACTTACTGTGCTGTGGAAGACAACACTGTGACCATTTCCAAGGCTTTCTATTTGTGCGGAGAGGTTGAAGCAAATGGCGCGGTGACGTATAGCGTCCAGTGTTTGCGCATCAAAAAAATCATGTGGTCGAGCTGGAAAAGCAAAATATAGTGAATATACAACAATAATGACGATATATATGAGACAATCCCACTCACATGAATGTTAATATAGGGATGAAAACAAGAGGGATTGTGATGATGAAATGAATTAGTACAGAGCATGGACATAGCACCGCCCCCAAGGATCAGAGAAGTCCCCAGTCACCATGGATCCCTTTAGTAACAGTTTGGGGGATTTACTTCCCCTTAGCTGCAATTTTATCTTTGAACCAGGTGGTTTTAGTTTATCTTTCCTTATCTGGGGCATTTTCAAGTTAGTGAACAAACTAATTGCTACTTAATGTGCAGCCTTGGTGCAATTCTGGATGGCTGAGGCTTACAGGGTGAGATCTGGTGGAAGTGGGACCTTTAATCTAGAACCTTTAGGTGGAGCCAATAGCCTCAGTTGTAAACACATTAAAGGGTAAGTGGCACATGGGAAGTTAACACACACACTTAAGAAGAAAAAGCTATACAATATGTTATGTGCTTTTGAAACCTATGCACAATCTGTATTTAAACAGAATAAGGTCTAATGTATGTGAATAAAATAAGCCAATACATTAACTACAAATAAAATAATAATTTCACCCTAATTTCAACCTGGACCCCCAAACCATAAAACGAATCCCCCTTTCCCTCAGTATTTACCCCATAAAGAGCTCTGTAGAAATTTACAGTATGTGAATACACTCAGTTCAGTGTGAGGTTTAGCAGCTCAGAGATACTGTAAGTACCAGGTGGTTACCAAGGAGACATCCTGAACATAATAAGACCTGCCATTAAAAGTCTTTAAGAGAGAGAATTCTAGACTCCTGGTTATGAACTTTACAATGCAGCACTGCAGAGGTTGATTTCCTTTCAGTGCCAGAAAATAAAGCCCTTTCTCTTGTCCTGCTTGCATGGTTAAAGGAAACCCTGTGCTCATACATCCAACTCATTCTCCCTGTAGGCGACGTCACTACATTCTAAATGTGAAATCAAAGGTGCAAACACGAGTAACCAACTACAAACAATGGGGGACAGGGACCAAGTTACACTTATTGCTCAAAACGGAGCCTTGTACTATACTATATAGGGTTTCACCCTTCCAGAATTATCTATTTACTGCTGTGTATATATTTATGTATATTTGTATCATTGCTTTGTACTTATTTCAGGTACGATCTGGGAAGCCGATAGGGGAGCCACTACGTAGTGGGGTTCTTTTAGGGAATTGTTTTTAATTATGGTTTTATAATCATACCTGGTGTTGGGTGTCCACACCCCTCTCTGTGCTATATTTACGAGGTTGTTTTCCTCCTTTAGTGTTTATTGTAGCACTATATATGCAGTTGGAGTGCCTTGTGGGCTTTGAGCTCCGAGTGTAACCTGGTCCCTGTTCCACCTTGTTTGTAGTTGGTATATGTATTGTCCAGGTCTGCACCCATGTATCCATGTTACTGCTTCTGCTGTTTCTATGCCCCAACTCGATATTTGAGCCTTAGGCTCTTTTGTTAAAGACGAGTAACCCTACTAAAAGAAGGATCGGACATATGGAGCCCTCCAACCTCACACAGACAATAAGGCAGGCCCAGTAGCCACAACAAGTAACTAAGATTTCAAGTCTCAGTGTAAATTCACATTACCTGGGCTATTTGGGAGATTTGGTGCTAATCTACAAAACCACCTAAACCACCACACAATGCATAGAAACTGCCGAGCACTTAATACTACTGCGCTTTATGGTAACACTCCCTGTGCTAATAAATATCAAGTTAATCTAGTGCTAAGTGATGACTTCTTCAAAGCGAAACCACCTGAGAGAGAAAGAAAATAGAATTCAGATTGTTCAGAACTGTTACAATAAAAAGAACCTCCCAGACTGGTCCCGGCATCCGGACTGGACCTCACACTGTATGGGCAGGTCTGAGACATCAATCTGCCACGTCTTGTATCGTTGGATCACATCTGACTTCCAATACTCACCACACTGCAGACCGATAACCAAATGCATGAACCTTCTGCCCCCCCCCCCCCACCGGTAAAAAAGAAAAAACACACATAGTCCGAGGAGGCTCAACTCATCCCCTGATCTACTACACAACGGCCATTAGGAGGCTCAACTCATCCCCTGATCTACTACACCGGCCATTAGGAGACTCAACTCATCCCCTGATCTACTACACACCGGCTATTAATAGACTCAACTCATCCCCTGATCTACTACACACCGGCTATTAAAAGACTCAACTCATCCCCTGATCTACTACACACCGGCCATTAGGACACTCAACTCATCCCCTGCTTTACTACACACCGGCCATTAGGAGACTTAACTCATCCCCTGATCTACTACACACCGGCCATTAGGACACTCAACTCATCCCCTGGATCTACTACACACCGGCCATTAGGAGACTCAACTCATCCCCTGATCTACTACACACTGGACATTTATGCGTCTTTATAACGCATTCATTAGGAAAAAAAACAAGGACATGATTATCACATAGGGATGTCATAATATTGTTCACACTACTGCGTGTTTGTAATGCACTGCGTGTAGCAGTTTAGTGCGATAACACACTCATTGACAGTCTACGGAGAAGAGAAAACACGCTTTTTTTGCCATTTAACCCAAAAACGCACTGCATTAAAACGCAATAAAAAAAACGCATAAAAACGCAACGCATAAAAACACATTGCAAAAACACTTTGCATGGCTATGCGATCTATTGATTTTTTTTACTGCGTTTTGCATTGTGTAGTGTGAACGTAGCCTTACTGGTAGGCAATAGGAGAGAAACTGTATGTACCTTTCAGTTGTACTGTGGTAGGAGAATAAGGAGATGTTCCTAGCGCTGCTGCTGACAATCGAAAAGAGACAGAAGAGACGCACCAGTTACGATATGGAAATAACATTGCCGTTAGCTGATCTCAGATTTCACATACGATGTATTAACATGGAACTTGTTCTATTACAGTGCAGACTGCTCAGTGGCAGATCTCACTCCCTTTGGACCTCCCTGGGTGGGAGATACTTACGTAGCGAGCGTTTCCTCTTGTTTTTTAGCTTCTTCTTCCTGTTCAGACTGGCTTTCGACGGGGATTCCTCTTTGGATTTCAGGTGGTTGGACACTTTGGAAGAATTCTGTTGGCTGAAGTGCGTCGGTACGTGACGGGCCAGACCCCCTTGTGAAGCAAAACTCGCATTGCAGCCCCCAACAACACACTGGTAATTAGAAGAGTGCGACATTGTATAAACAAAGGATCTTTATGTAGCAACTAAACACTGCACATACGGCATAAACTTGCTTAATCAGGTTTAAACTAGATAAACATGTTTTTATTTATTAGAGATGATAACTTCTTATTGTGTGTCTCAGGTGAAAACAATTTCCATTAAAATGTAATGTCTGTAGCCTTGGAATTTTCCTCTGATTAAAATGGTGAAAGATTTCAGCACAGCCCACACAGCACATTGTTTATGTCTCAAAAGGGACTGTTAATAGGTCTGTCAAAGGGCAAATTGTGTCAAATTAATGGCACGTATGCTTCAACACATTTAGTTAGGTACATTAGATTTGTGTGTGTATATATATATATATATATATATATGGAGGTGTGTGTATATATATATATGGAGGTGTGTGTATATATATATATGGAGGTGTGTGTATATATATATATTATATAGAGTGTGTCCTATTATCTCATCTCTTGGAGGTGTGTGTCTCTCTCTATCTGGAGGTGGTGTGTCTCTCTCTCTCTCTGGCGGTGTGGTGTCTCTCTCTCTTTATGGCGGTGGTGTGTCTTCTCTCTCTGGCGGTGTCTCTCGATCTCTTTCTCTCTCTCTCTCACTCTCTCTCTCTCTTCTCTCTCTCTCTCTGTCCATCCTTTTTTCCCCCACAATGTTTTTAATATCTTTCCACTGTCATTGCCCTAGGTACTGCCTTAATAAAAGGTGTGTAGATACACTTTTACATTTATCTATGTGTGCTGTGTATACTTATCTCTTCTTGGTATTGTGATATAAGTACTTTTTATACACATGCACCTATACCCACTTGGGTAATGCTTTTTATACCCTGTGGCCTGTCTATTGTGCAATAACTACTTTAACCTGTGCACACAGGCCTGCAGAGTTGTGCACGTGCACACAGCTTAGAGGGAACACTGGCCACGTGCACCCACAGCTCCTATACACAGAGAGACATCCCATAATACCTGGAACCATGCAACCTTTAATGTTGGAAACCAATAGCATAGCTAGACAAATGCACAGGGATTCTTTGAAATTAAAGGTGTTTAATACATATTGGACGAAACCTAAGTACAGATTACCAAAATTACCTTAAATGGTTTGTCTCCGCTGTGTGTTAACATGTGTCTCTGTAACCAGCTCTGACTGGTAGATGGAGTGTTGTACACTTTGCATCCCTTCCAATAGCAAACATACACCTAAAAGAGGAAAGAAAGTCAGCCTGACAGTAATTGTCTGAGAGATGGAGCATTTAACATGTTACCTATAAAGTAGGTACAGGAAACAGTATCAATATCTAACAGGAAACAGTTAGGACACTGTACACGGGATACAGGTTCAATCTCTAACAGGAAAAAGGATACTGTATCAAGATCTAACAGGAAACAGTTAGATATTGAACCTGTATCCCGTGTACAGTGTCCTAACTGTTTCCTGTTAGATCTTGATACAGTATCCTGTTTCCTGTTAGATATTGAACCTGTATCCCGTGTACAGTGTCCTAACAGGAAACAGGATACTGTATCAAGATCTAACAGGAAACAGTTAGGACACTGTACATGGGATACAGTATCAATATCTAACAGGAAACAGGATAATGTACACGAGATACAGTATCAATATCTATCTAACAGGAAACGGTGCTGAATAGGAATTAACACATACGTTCTCTCATTACACTGCACTCACCCCTCCGCATTGGCCATCCACATGGATGGAGCGAATGTGTTCGGCGAGATCAGGGCTGGAAGAGAAGCAGGTCTGACACTGGTCCCAGCAGCAGCTGTAGGAGATGCTTTTGTTTGATGATGAGGTTATCATACCCTGTCCGTTCATCATGGCCGGGGTAGAGCGCCCACTCGACACCGTGCTGTCCACATCCATCAAGGTGCTGCTTATGCTTCAAATCAAAACAGAAGGCCCATTAGAAATTTTACAAAAGTTTCCACACTAGTCTGTTCAGTGTCTCTCCTGGATTTAACACGTAAACAGAATAAAAACAACAGGTCAAGCTGTTACTCATTTAATTTTCATGAAAGGAATCACAACCCGTGGTTGAATTTCACCTAGAAACCAGAAAGTGAACCAGAGTATTTGCAAGTCCCTTGGCCCTTTAAATCCTTTTAATAACACGCAATGTGTCAAAGTGTCAGGATAAGGGATGTTCAGTCACAGCCACAAATAGATTTATAACAATACCCTAAAATTCTCTAACGTTTCCCAAAGCCTCTGGCACCAAACCAATTGTACCCATGTTAAACACTCTCCAAAATGCCTCTTTCCGACCATTATTTTCTCTGTGGGATGGGCAATGCCACATGTGGATCTTTTCAGCGAGATTCTTTCTATTTCATGGTGCAAAACCAAAAGGAAGTTTTGGGTACTTTCCAAAAAGAACAGGTGAAAATCCCGATCTTGTGTTTTGCATAACACACCCACTAGAGGGCAGCACACAAGTTAATTCCCAGGGCACTTATAGCGACATGCTGGAATACGGTTTTGTGAGATCTATACCCGGACACAACTCTGCTTCCATTAAACCTGAGGGAATTATATGGGTTCAGACACATTTCAAACATCGAACAGGCAAATTTGAGTCCAGTCCGGTAATTTGCCTGTTCGACGTGATTGCTTTTTGGTTAAAAACGGAGCCAGAACCAAATTCGATTCTTTACCAACACAGTCAACTCAATTACAACCAAACAGAGACTGAGAACACAAAGGAAGTTTATACCAAATATACAGAACTGATGTAGAAATGAGCAGGGTTGTGCAATCTTATGTAAATAGGTAAACAGAAGCACTAACCATAATATGCCACAGACAACATCCACGGGTTTCTTTTCCCCCATGGAAATTTCCAACTATCTCATAACTTAAACATAAAGAGAGAAACCTTAAAGCAATAGCTCACTGAAAAAGTTAACTTTTCCTTTAATGCATTGATTGAAGAACGGGAGGTAAAGGAGCCATTACTCACCTTGGTTCCAGGCTCCTGTACAATTGATTGAAGAATGGAAGTTAAGACATAGGTCCTTTACCTCCAGTTCTTCAATCAATACATTAAAGTAATAGTGCACTTTTTCAGTGAACTATTCCTTTAAAGGGCCCCTCAAATACATGATATATGACCGATGTTATGCAGCAAAATGATCTTCGCCCCCTTCCCTCTCCAAGCCTTTTACGAGCTTGCACATGTTCAGAAGAGGAAGCTAGGGGAATAGCATTCAGTCATTGTCTACCATGTCAAATCCATGACTGACAACTGATAAGTTAGTACCTTAACATCACCATTTTCAGTCCCACAGCATGTAAACCCGTCTGGTTAACGTCTATGGCAAGCTGAAAGTTATGGTGCAAAGAAATTAACAGTATTTGGTACTTACCCTGTTCATTCAGGTACTACTTACCACAGAGGAATAAATTGTTTCATCAGGAAAACCATGATGAAGACAACCTTTCCTTTTAAGGTCTACCCCGGTCTTGTTTACCTAGGTAAGCCATCAGTGGCACTAACAATGAATGGCTCAACCAGATTGTGCAATGCAGCCTCCTGTAGCACAGCCCAGTTTCTTCTACTCTCCCGAGCAGCACAGCTTTCTGGGAACCTCTTCCTGCAACACGGAAAGTAAAATGGAAGAAGGGGCCATAAACTAAACTCAACCACACAGCAACCTTGTAGACATGAACCAGCATTCCCGGGAACCTCTTGACTTTCCTGAAGAAGGGATGATTGTGCGGCTTATCAGCATTTAAAGGCTCTTACAGACTTGTGATCGGAGCACACGTCTGTCGATGAATGGTCATACCTGATGATAATCGTAAGCGTGCGGCTCTCGTGTTGGACGGGTGCCGGATCGCATGTGTGTACGAGCCTTAAGCTGGGAACACGCAGTACAGATCATTAGCAGATGACAGACTGAATGTGTAAAATACGGTCTGTGATATGATTTGCCTATAATGAATACAGGGAACATCATTCAGGGCTGTCAATCATTTACAGATCATTCTCCGCTACCTATACTACAGTACAGGGAGGAGACAGTGGCCGAGAGAACTTTTTGGTCAGTAACAGATGTAGCCATTAAAGGGCCATTCCTATCGGTACTGTGTGTACCCAGTTTTAGACCTGAGTTACCAGTTTAAATGCAATTAGCAGGGCTGCACTGCTTGCAAGTAAACAACATTCATTCTAGCTCAGCCATGCTCCATGTGATTTTAATTGGTGTCCCTTGACTTTTCACTGATCTGGCCAAATAATTTCACAAATGGTCCTTATTTCTATTTGTGTTTCTCTTGTCTACTTGTCTGGTTGTCAGGGTCAGTGCACATAGCAACAAGATCTCCGTGATCTAATCATTATTTTAAATTGTCTATTTTACACATACCACAGTAATGATACATCTTCCATTCAATTTTTTGGAAAAATAAATTGCTTACTTTCCCTATTGATAGAGATAGTGAGCTGCTATTTATGGTCCTTCTTCCCAGCATTGCTCTCTTCTCTGTCACTAACCGTAATGTCTACATCATTAGCTGGTGGGCGATTTAGATTTTGCACAGACACATCACTGGATGGTTACTTTGAGGATGGCGTTTTTCCCCCTTAGAGCTTATGTGCTTGCAGCAAAGTGTAGAATGCAGAGGTGTGGAATTTGCCTTAAGAAACTGCAACTGCTCCAGAAACAGATATTTATTAATGAACACTTACCGTATTACCTGGGCTTCTGTTGTGTTTTATAAACAGTAGAAGATTTCATCACTTTTGCAGCAATCCCTCCAGGCTAATTAAATTTCTAGATACAATAACATCCACAGGAGTCCGAGCTTGTCACTTCGCGTGCGTCTATTAATCTGTCACCTTTCATGGGGGGGAGTATTGCTTTTCACCTTAGAAGCCAATCTGTCTATTTTAGTAGCCAGGGAATATGAACTTTCTCTACAAAAAGGGTGCAGGAGAAGTCGATTTCTAGGTGCATTGGCTACTTAGCCCCTAGGATATTCCTAGTCAATTGCAGGGCCATGCAAGGCCTGAGGGGACCAGATGCAGAAACCAAGTAATAAACAGGTAAACACACAATTAGCCCCTCTGCCCCGTGACGGGACGACAATAACTTGTTTGTTTTTCTGCACATCTGAGGCCTGCTGTTCCCTTCATAAACCCTCCACTGCCAGCTCACTTTCTGGTTACACAGAGGAACGATGTCATTGGTCGTCATTACCCCATGGATACCTGTCACCAACAGTTAAAACACTTCAATCTCTTTATTTCATGGCCTCTTAGTTTGTAAATTTCTACACCACACGACTATGAATCTTTCTCTAATTCAAAACTAAACCTTATCTCCACCCAACCCCCAGCACATACCAGGTCATCATTGTGACTAGGGTTCCAGGACATAAGGACATCATTAATAAAGTTTGATTTGAAACTAACCCAGCATACTTTCCGATTGCCATTTGCAGTCAGGAAGGGATTTTTCCCTTTTTAGCTGTTTTTTTTTGCCTTCCTCTGGATCAACTGTTAGGTAGGGTTAAACAGGAGGGTGAAAAGGTTGGACTTGATGGACATGTCTTTATTCAACCGCAAATTCTGTTACTATGTAACTGTTATACAGACATTATGGGTAGGGTATAAAGGTTGGACTAGATGGACGTATGTCTTTATACAACCTCCAATACTATGTTACTATGTAACCGTTATACAGACATTATGGGTAGGGTATAAAGGTTGGACTAGACGGACGTATGTCTTTATACAACCTCCAATACTATGTTACTATGTAACTGTTATACAGACATTATGGGTAGGGAATAAAGGTTGGACTAGACGGACGTATGTCTTTATACAACCTCCAATACTATGTTACTGTGTAACTGTTATACAGACATTATGGGTAGGGTATAAAGATTGGACTAGATGGACGTATGTCTTTATACAACCTCCAATACTATGTGTGTTGTCTGAGAGAGGATCTTTGGGGATTTACCCTATCCCCCAATACAACCCATAACTGGGAGATTCTACCCCTATCACCCCAATACAACCCCATAACTGGGATATTCTACCCTTATCACCCCCAATACAACCCATAACTGGGGAGGATTCTACCCCATCACCACAATAAAACCCATAAATTGGGGATTCTACCCATCCCCCCATTTACAATCATAACTGGGAGATTCTACCCCTATCACCCCAATACACCCATAACTGGGAGATTCTACCCTATCCACCCAAATACAACCTAACTGGGATTCTACCCTATCCCCCATTACAACTGAACTTGGGGGTTCTACCCTAATCCCCCCAATACAAACCCATAAATGGAGATTCTACCCCTATCACCCCAAACAACCATAACTGGAGATTCACCCCTATCACCCCAAACAACCCATAACTGGAGATTCACCCTATCACCCCCAATACAACCCATAAAACTGGGAGAATTTACCCCTATATCCCCAATACAACCCATAATGGGAGATCTACCCCTTATCACCCCAAAAACCCATAACTGGGAGATCTACCAATATCCCTCCCCATTACAACATAGAAACTTGGGATTCTACCACTATCCCCCCAATCAACTCATAACTTGGGAAATTATACCCCATATCACCCATTACAATCACAAACTATTGTTATACATGTACAGCGCGGTTGTCCCAGTGGCGACTATATAAATAAACATTATACGTACATTTACTGTTATATCTGTTGTAAAGTACAGTGCTGTGTCCCCAGGGGCACCTATATAAATAAACATACATACATACTGTATAATCTGATGGTTATAATGTACAGCGCTGTCCCCAAGTGGCGCTATATAAATAAACAATAACATAATACTGTTATAATCTGTATTTTATAATGTACAGCGCTGGTTACCCAAGTGGAGCTATATAAATAAACATATGACATAACATACTGTATAATCTGTATGTTATAAGTACAGCGCTGTGTACCCAAGTGGTGCTATATAAATAAACAATTCATAACGTAACTGTATAATCTGTTTGTTATAATGTCGCGTGTGTGACACCAAGTGGCGCTATATGAAACATATACATACATACTGTTATCATCTTTTGTTATAATGTACAGCGCGTGTACCCAAAGTGGCGCTATATAAAATATTAACATACATACTGTATTATCTGTATTGTATAATGTACAGTCGCTGTGTACCAAGTGGTGCTATCTAAATAAACATATCATACATACAGCCACTGTATAATCTGTATTTTATAAGTAACAGCGCTGGGTACCCAAGTGGCGCTATATAAATAAACAATATTATACATTACTGTATAATCTGTATGTTAAATGTTACGCGTGCTAGTGTCCCCAAGTTGGCGTATATAATAAAACATATGACGTAACCATTTGTATAATCTGTATTTTATAATGTACAGCGCGTGTGTCCAGTGGCGTTATATAAAAAAACATATACAACATACTGTAATAATCTGTTATTGTTACTATGTACAGCGCTTGTGTCCCCAAGTGGCTGCTTATACAAATAAAATAACCATACTAATGTATAATCTGTATTGTTATGCACGTACAGCGCGTGTACCCAACGTGGCGCTATATAAATAAACATATACATACATACCTGTATAATCGTATTGTTATAATGTACGGAGCTGGGTTACAAGTGGCGCATATAAATAAACATACATACATACTGTATAATCTTATTGTTATAATGTACAGAGCTGTGTCCCCAAGTGGCGCTTATATAATAAACAATTACAACTTACTGATAATCTGTATGTGTATAATGTACAGCGCTGGTACCCAAGTGTGCGCTATATAAATACAACATATACATACATACTGTATAATCTGTATGTTATAATGTACAGCGCTGTGTCCCAGTGGCGCTATATAAATAAAACATATACATACATACGTATAATCTGTATTGTTATAATGTACTGCGCTGTGTCCCCAAAGTGGCGCTATATAAATAAACTATACAACATACTGATAATCTGATTGTTATAATGTACAGCGCTGTGTACCCAAGTGGCCGTATATAATAAACATATACATACATGTATTATCTGTATGTTATAATGTACAGCGCTGTGTACCAAGTGGCGCTATATAAATAAACCTATACATACATAGTAATAATCTGTATTGTTAGTAATGTACAGCGCTGTTGTACCCAAGTGGCGCTATATAAATAAACATATACATACATACTGCTGTGTAATCTGTAGTTATAATGTACACGCTATGTTCCCCAAGTGAACACTAATTAAAACATATACATACATTTACTGTTCTTAATTGTATTGATAATGTACAGCGTGGGTACCCAAGTGACGCGTATTATAATAAACAATATACATACATACTGTATAATCTGTATTGTTATAATGTGACAGCGTGTGTCCCCAAGTGGCGCTATATCAATAAACATATACATACATACTGTAATTGTTATTGTTATAATGGACAGCGCTGTGTCACCCAAGTGACGCTATATAAATAAACATTACATACATACGTATAATCTGTCTTGTTATATGGACAGCGCTGTGTACCCCAAGTGGCGCTATATAAATAAACCTTAACATACATACTGTATAATCTGTATGTTATAATGTACAGCGCTTTTGGTCCAAGTGAGCTCTATAAATAATATAATATCATTACATACTGTATAATCTGTATTGGTTATAATGTACAGCGCTGTGTACCCAAGTGGGCGTATATAAATAAACCTATACATACTACTGTTAATCTGTATGTTATAATGTACAGCGCTGTGACCCAGTGGCGCTATATAAATAAACATATACATACTTGTATAAATTGTATTGTTATAATGTACAGCGCTGTGTCCCCAAGTGGCGCATATAAATAAACATATACATACCATACTGTATAATCGTTATTGTTATAATGTACAGCGTGTGTACCCAAGTGGCGCTATATAAATAAACTATACATACATACTGTATAAGTATGTTATAATGCACAGCGCTGTGTCCCCAAGTGGCGCTATATAAATAAACATATACATACATACGTATAATCTGTATTGTTATAGTACAGCGCTGTGTCCCCAAGTGGCGCTATATAATAAATTATATACATACTACTGTATATCTGTATGTTATAATGTACAGTGCTGTGTCTCAAGTGGCGCTATATAAATAAACATATACATCATACATGATATAATGTATTGTATAATGTACAGCGCTGCGTCCCCAAAGTGGCGCTTATAAATAAAACATATAACATACTGTATAATCTGTATGTTATAAGTGTACAGCGCTGTGTACCAAGATGGGCGCTTTTAAATAAACATATACATACATATTGATAATCTGTATGTTATAATGTACAGAGCTGCGACCCCAGTTGGCTATATTAAAAAAAAACATACTACATACTCGTGTTAATCTGTGCTTGGTATAATGTACAGCGCTTGTGTACCAAGTGGCCGTTATAAATAAAATAACATACATACTGTATAATCTGGTATTGTTATAAGTACGGCGCTGTGTATCCAAGGCGCGATATAAATTAACATTATACATACTGTATAATCTGTATTGTTATAATGTACAGCGCTGTGTCCAAGTGGGTTATATAAAATTAAACATATACATACATACTGTATAATCTGTATGTTATAATGTACAGCGGCGTGTATCCAGTGGCGCTATATAATAAACATATACATACATACGTATAATCTGTTATTGTAATGTACAGCGCTGCTGTCCCAAGTGGCGCTATATAAATAAACATAACATACATACTGTATAATCTGTATTGTTATAAATGTACAGCGTCTGTGTACCCAAGTGGGCTATAAAATAACATATACATACATACTGTATAATCTGTATGTGTTAATGTACAGCGCTGTGTCCCCAAGTGGGCGCTATATAAATAAACATATACATACATACGTATAATCTGTATTGTATAATGTACAGCGCTGTGTACCCAAGTGGCGCTATATAAATAAAACATATACATAATACTGTATATCTGTATTGTTATAATGTACAGCGCTGTTGTCCCCAAGTGGCGCTATATAAATAAACATATACAACATACTGTATAATCGGTTATGTTATAAGTACAGCGACTGTGTCCCAAGTGGCGATTATAATAAAACATATACATACATTACTGATAATCTGTATTGTTATAATGTACAGCGCGTGTCCCCAAGTGGCGCATATAAAATAAACATATACCATACATACTGTATAATCTGTATGTTATAATGTACACCGCTGTGTCCCAGTGGCGCATATAAATAAACATATAATAAATACTGTATAATCTGTATGTTATAATGTACAGCGCTGTGTACCCAAGTGGCGATATATAAATAAACATATAAATACATACTGTATAATCTGTATTGTTATAAGTTACCGCGCTGTGTACCCAAGTGGCACTTATAAAATAAACATATACATACATACTGTATATCTGTTGTTATAATGTACAGGCTGTGTACCCAAGTGGCGTTATATAAATAAAACATATACATAAACATACGTATAATCTGTATTGTTATAATGTACAGAGCTGTGTACCCAAGTGGCGCTATATAAATAAACATATACATACATACTGTATAATCTGTATTGTTATAATGTACAGCGCTGTGTACCCAAGTGGCGCTATATAAATAAACATATACATACATACTGTATAATCTGTATTGTTATAATGTACAACGCTGTGTCCCCAAGTGCGCTATTAAATAAACATATACCAACATATGTATATTATGTATGTTATAATGTTACAGCGTTTGTCCCCAAGTGGCGCTATATAAATAAACATATACATACATACGTGTATAATCGTATTGGTATAATGTACAGCGCGCTGTGTCCCAAGTGGCGCATCTAAACATACCAATAATACTGTATAATCTGTATTGTTAATGTAAGCACTGTGTACCAAGTGGCGCTATATAAATAAAATATACATACAGTACTGTTATAATCGTATGTTATAATGTACCAGCGCTTGTGTTACCAAGTGGCGCTATATAAATAAACTATACAATACTACTGTATAATCTGTATTGTTATAATGTACAGCGTGTGTTTCCCCAAGTGGCGCTATATAATATAAACATATACATACATATGTATAATCTGTCTTGTTATAAGCTACAGCGCTGTGTTCCCAAGTGGCGCTAATAATAAACATAACATAATACTGTATAATCTGTATTGTTATAAGTACCGCTGTTGGCCCCAAGTGGCCTATATAAATAAAACATTAAAATACATACTGTATAATCTGTATTGTTTAAAGGTTACAGCGCTGTTCCCCAAGTGGCCTATATAAATAAACATTATACATACACATACTGTATAAATCTGTATTGTTATAATTAAGTGCTGTGTCCCCAAGTGGGCGAATAAATAAACATATACATACATACGTTATAATCTGATTGTTATAACTGTACAGCGCTGTGACCCCAAGCTGGGCGCTAATAAAAATAAAAATATACATACATACTGTACTGATCTGTTGTTATAATGTACAGCGCTGCTGCCGGGTATCCAAAGTGGCGCATATATTAAAGATAAACATATAACTACATACTGTATAACTGTATTGTTATAATGTACAGCGTGCGTATCAAGTGGCCGATTAATATTAAATAAACTATATACATAATAACTGTTATAATTGTATTGTTATTAATGTACAGCCTGCGTACCCAAGTGGCGCATATAATAAACAGATTACATACATAATGTATAATCTGTATGTTTATAAAGTACAGCATTGTCGTTCACAAAGCTGGCGCTATATAATAAACATATACATACATACTGTATTATCTGTATGTGTTATAATGTACAGCAAGCTGTGTCCCAAGTGGCGCAATAAACTAAACATATACATACTATACTGTATAATCGTATTGTATAATGTACAGCGCTGCGTCCCCGTGGCGCTAATATAAATAAACATATACATACCTCATGATAATCGATGTATTGTTATTAATGTACAGCGATTGAGTTACCCAAGTGGAGAGTATCTAAATCAACATATACATACATACTGTTAATCTGTATTGTTATAAGTACAGCGCTGTGTATCACAAGTGGCGACTATATGAAATAAACATATACATACATCTGTATAATTCTGTAGTTGTTAAATGTACAGCGCTGTGTCCACAATGGCGTATATAAATAAAACATATACATACATACTGTATAATCTGTATATGTTATAATGTACAGCGCTGGTACCAAGTGGCGCTATATAAAGATAAACATATACATAACATACTGATTAATCGATTGTTAATGGACAGCGCTGGTCACCAAGTGGGCTATATAAATCGAAACATATACATGACTGCATAATCTGATTGTTATAAGTACAGCGCTGTGTCCCAAGTGGCGGCTATATAAATAAAACATATTACAACATACTGTATATCTGTCTTGTTATCAATGTTACAGCGCTGTGTACCCAAGTGGCGCCTATATAAATAAAGATTATACATTACATACTGTGTAATTGTATTGTGTATAAGTGACAAGCGGCTGTTGTCCCCAAGTGGCGCTATATAAATAAACCATATACATACATACTGTATATCTGTATTGTTATAATACGAAGCGCTTTGGTGTACCCAAGTGGCACTAATATATAACAATACCTACATATCTGTATAATGTCTTGGTATAATGTACATCGCTGTTGTACCAAGTGGCGCTAATAAATAAAAATATACATTACAAAGATAATCTGGTATTGTTATAATGTACCAGCGCTTGTGTCCCAAGTGGCGCTATATAATAAAATATAACATACAACTGATATAATCTGTATTGTGTTATAATTACAGCGCTTTGTGTACCCAGAGTGGCGCCTATATAAATAACATATACCATACATACTGTATAATTGTGTAGTATGTTATAATGTACAGCGCTGTGACCCAAGTGGGCAATTAAATAAAACAATGACAATACATTACGGATAAATCTGCAATTGTTATAATGTACACGCTTGTGTAACCCAAGTGGGCTATATAAATAAACATATACCATACATACTGGTAATTCGTATTGTATAAGTGACAGCGCTGGTGTCCAAGTGGCGCTATATAAATAAACATATACAACAAACTGTTTAATCTGTATGTGTTATAATGTACAGCACTGGTGTCCCCAAGTGGCGCTATATCATAAACATATAATACATAGTGATAATCTGTATTGTTATTAAGTACAGCCTTTGTACCCAAGGGCGATATATAAATAAACATTACTAGGATAATACGTATAATTTGATTGTTATAAGGTACCAGCGCTGTGGTACCCCAGTGGCGATATATATATTAAACATGTTAATACATTCCATACTGTATAATCTGTATTGTTATAATGTACAGCATGTTAACCCAAGTGGCGCTATATAATAAACATAACATACATTACTGCTTAATCTGTATTGTTATAATGTACAGGCTGTGTTCCCCAAGTGGCGCTATATAAATAAACAATAAACATACGGTATAATCTGTTTATTGTTTATAATGTACAGCGCGTTGTGTCCCCAAGTGGCGCTTATATAATAAAACATATACATTACTACTGTATAATCCATGGAGTATTGTGTATAATGTTACAGCGTCTGTGTACCCAAGTGGCGCTATATAATAATAAACATATACATATCAACTGTATTAATCTGTATGTTGATAATGTACACGCGCTCGCTGTCCCAAAGTGGGCGCTTATAAATAAACATATACATAATACTGTATAATCTGTATGTTATAATGTACACGCGTGTACCCAAAGTGGCGCTATATAAATAACACATATAGATCATAAACTGTGTATAATTTGTATTGTTATAATGTACCAGCGCTTTGTACCCAAGTGGCGCTATATAAATAAACATATACATACTTACTGTATAATCGTAGTTTATAAATGTACGCGATGTGTACCCCAAGTGGCCGCTTTATAATAAAATGATACAGTACAGTATATCTGTATTGTTATAATGTTACAGCGCTGTGTACCAAGTGGCGCTATATAAATAAACATATACATACATACAGTATAATCGTATTGTATAAGGTACAGCTGCTGTGTGTCCCCAAGTAGCGCATATATAAATTAAACATATACATTACAGTATAATCTGTAGTGTTATAATGTACAGCGCTGTGTCCCCAAGTGGCGCTATATGAATAACAAAATATCAACATACTGGTATAATCTGATTGTCTATAAGACAGCGTCTGTGTACCCAAGTGGCGCTTATTAAATTACACATATCCATACATACGTAGTAATCTGTATTTATAATGTACAGCGCGTGTACCCAAGTGTGTATATAAATAAACATATTTACAAAATACTGTATAATCGTATTGTATGAATGTACAGCGCTGGTTACCCAAGTGGCTCTATTAAGAAAACATATACATACATACTGTATAATCTGTATTGTTAAAAATGTACAGCGCTGCGTACCCAAGTGGCTCTATATAATAAACATAGTACATACATACTGTATATCGTATGTTATAATGTTACAGCGCTGTGGTGACCCCAAGTGGCGCTATTAAATAAACAATATAATTACATAATACGTATAATCTGTATGTTATAATGTACCAGCGCGTTGTACCCAAGTGGCACTATATAACTAAACATATACATACATACTGTATATCTGTATGTTATAATGTACGAGCACTGTGTACCCAGTGGCAACTATATAAATAAACATATACATACAACTGTATAATATGTATTGTTATAAGTACAGCGCTGGTACCAAGTGGCACTATATAAATAACACATAACCATACATTACTGTATGATTCTGTATTTATGTTCTAATGTACAGCGGCTTTGGTATCCAAGTGGTGCTATATAAATAAAACATTATACATACTACTGTATACATGTCCCTGTCCTATCGTAACCAGTAGCAGGCTGTGTACCCAAGTGGCACTATATGAACAATAAACATTAACATACAACTGTATATCTGTATGTTATAATGTACAGCGCTTGTGTATCCAAGTGGTGCTATATAAATAAACATATACATCATACTGTATAATCTGTATGTTATAATGTTGACAGCGCTGTGTACCAAGTGGCGCTAAAATAAACATATACCATTACATACTGTATAATCGTATTTTGTTTCTAATGTTACAGCGCGGTGTCCCCAAGGGGCGTATCTAAAAAACATATAAAACATACTGTATAATTGATTGTTAAATGACAGCTGTGTACCACAAGTGGCATATATAAATAAAACATATACATACATACTGTATAATACTGTATGGTATAATGTACAGCGCGTGTGTACCAAGTTGGCACTGTAAAGTATAATGATACTACATACTACACACAGGTGCATACCTATAATCTATAATACATACACAATATCATAGAATAGCATACATACGCATACCACATACGGCAATATCGACATACATACAGACCACAAATAGCATACTCTTCCACACCGCCACTACAGTTCCATAAGATACATACGTTTCACACAATACATAGACTACATAACTAAGAACACATACATACTAGACATAACATACATACACACCTCAGATACATACAGTAATATCATACAAGATCACACCATACATCAACATACATACACCAAAGATTAAATTACATAAATTAAATACAACAAATACACGCGCATACAAAAAATACACACACACACGCCCACGCACGCACGCACGCACCAGCACGCGCACGCGCGCACGCCACGACCCACACCAAACACACACGACACACACACACGTACAACATCACAATGATACATGTACATTGTTAAGCCCCGCCCCTGCTGGACGTGCTTGGCTCCATCCAATCTAGTTTGCCGTCATGTTTTGTCCCCCCCCCTCATCCCTCCCTGTAACACACGTGGTTTTTCTCGCCGTCTAGGAGCCCCGCCACCTTCTCCCAGTCCCGCCCCTTCTCCTGAGAGGTAACTCCAGACTCAAGATGGCCGCCACAGCCAAAACCGGAACCGCCTGCTCTCCCGCCCCCCCAGCCCCCCCCCACCGCCCGTCCAGACGCTCCAGCGCCGCCACCACGCGGGGAGGAGGGGGACGAGAGGGAGTGACGAGTAGCCGGAGCTCCAGCTCGGTTCGCTCCGACAGTCCCGCGGGGCAGGAGAACCAGGGCCCAGGGGGAAGCACCACCGCAGCAGCTCAGGTGGCAGACGAGGATATTGCAGCGGAAGGAACGGACTGGGGGGGTCGGAAGGGGGAGCGCTCAGGCCGCATGGACTCCGAGGACAGGGTCAGTCACTAGGGGGCACAAGGACCGTCGCCAAGGGGCATTAGGGTTGCACGGGACGTCACCAGGGGGGCATTAGGGTTGGCACAGGACCGTCACCAGGGGCATTAGGGTGGCAACAGGACCGTCACCAGGGGGGGCATTAGGGTTGCACAGGGACGTCACCAGGGGGCATTAGGGGGGCACAGGACCGTCACCAGGGGGCATTAGGGTTGCACAGGGACCGTCACCAGGGGCATTAGGGTGGCACAGGGACCGTCACAGGGGGCATTAGGGTTGCACAGGGACCGTCACCAAGGGGTCATTAGGGTTGACAGGGACCGTCACCAGGGGCATTAGGGTTGCACAGGGACCGTCACAGGGGGCATTAGGTGGCACAGGGACCGTCACCAGGGGCATTAGGGTGGCACAGGGACCGTCACCAAGGGGATTAGGGTGGCACAGGGACCGTCACCAGGGGGCATTAGGGTGGCACAGGGACCGTCACCAGGGGGGCATTAGGGGGGCACAGGGACCGTACCAGGGGCATTAGGGTTGCACAGGGACCGTCACCAAGGGGGCATTAGGGTGGCACAGGGACCGTCACCAAGGGGCATTAGGGTGGCACAGGGACCGTCACCAGGGGGCATTTAGGGTGGCACAGGGACCGTCACCAGGGGGCATTAGGGGTGGCAGGACGTCACAGGGGGCATTAGGGGTGGCACAGGGACCGTCACCAGGGGGCATTAGGGTGGCACGGGGACCGTCACCAGGGGGCATTAGGGTGGCACGGGGACCGTCACCAGGGGGCATTAGGGTGGCACGGGGACCGTCACCAGGGGGCATTAGGGTGGCACGGGGACCGTCCAGGCATAGGGGCACAGGGACGTCACATTAGGGTGGGACGGGGACGTCACCAGGGGGCATTAGGGTGGCAACGGGACCGTCACCAGGGGATTAGGGTGGCACGGGGACCGTCAACAGGGGCATTAGGGTGGCACAGGGGACGTCACCAGGGGGCATTAGGGTGGCACAGGGACGTCACCAGGGGGCATTTAGGGTGGCACAGGGACCGTCACCAGGGGGCATTAGGGTGGCACAGGGACCGTCACCAGGGGGCATTAGGGTGGCACAGGGACCGTCACCAGGGGGCACTTAGGGTGGCACAGGGACCGTCACCAGGGGCATTGGGGTGCACAGGGACCGTCACCAGGGGGGTTAGGGTGGCACAGGGACCGTCACCAGGGGCGTTAGGGTGGCACAGGGACCGTCACCAGGGGGCGTAGGGTTGCACAGGGACGGTCACCAGGGGCGTTAGGGTTGCACAGGGACCGTCACCAGGGGGCGTTAGGGTTGCACAGGGACCGTCACCAGGGGGCGTTAGGGTGGCACAGGGACCGTCACCAGGGGGCATTAGGGTGGCACAGGGACAGTCACCAGGGGGCATTAGGGTGGCACAGGGACCGTCACCAGGGAGCTCAAGGACTGTCACCTGGGGCCATTAGGGTGGCACAGGGACCGTCGCCAGGGGCCATTAGGGTGGCACAGGTGTAGTTTGTTTATATTGATAATGATTGTACCAACAGCATGACTGTCCAACCTTTATACCCTACCCATAATGTCTGTATAACAGTTACATAATAACATAGTATTGGAGGTTGTATAAAGACATATGTCCATCTAGTCCAACCTTTATACCCCACCCATAATGTCTGTCTAACAGTTACACAGTAACATAGTATTGGAGGTTGTATAAAGACATACGTCCATCTAGTCCAACCTTTATACCCTACCCATAATGTCTGTATAACAGTTACATAGTAACATTATTGGAGGTTGTATAAGACATACGTCCATCTAGTCCAACCTTTATACCCTACCCATAATGTCTGTCTAACAGTTACATAGTAACATAGTATTGGAGGTTGTATAAAGGACATACGTCCATCTAGTCCAACCTTTATACCCTACCCATAAGTCTGTCTAACAGTTACATAGTAACATAGTATTGGAGGTTGTATAAAGACATACGTCCATCTAGTCCAACCTTTAACCCTACCCATAATGTCTGTATAACAGTTACATAGTACATAGTATTGGAGGTTGTATAAGACATACGTCATCTAGTCCAACCTTTTACCCTACCCATAGTCTGTATACAGTTACATAGTAACATAGTATTGGAGGTTTGTATAAGACATACGTCCATCTAGTCCAACCTTTATACCCTACCCATAATGTCTGTATAACAGTTACATAGTAACATAGTATTGGAGGTTGTATAAAGACATACGTCCATTAGTCCAACCTTTATACCCTACCATAATGTCTGTATAACAGTTGACACAGTAACATAGTATGGGAGTTGTATAAAGACATACGTCCATCTAGTCCAACCTATACCCTACCCATAATGTCTGTATACAGTTAACCAGTAACATAGTATTGGAGGTTGTATAAAGACATACGGCCTCTAGTCCAATTTATACCCTACCCATAAGTCTGTAAACAGTTACACAGTAACATAGTATTTGAGGTTGTTATAAAGACATACGTCCGTCTAGTCCAACCTTTATTCCCTACCCATAATGTCTGTATAACAGTGAGACGCCAGAGTGATTGGCTGTGACGTCACTGTCACAGCCAAGAGTGACTACCTTACCAGAAGTGGAGTGGGAAGTGCAGAGTGTGTGGCGGGGGGGAGGAGACATTCCCTTTAAGTAGGTACACACAGTAACAATAAAGTCCCGATACAGTCGGAGTGGAGAACCTGTCGTCTTCTTTCAAAGGTCTGGCATGTGTGTACTCCGTTTATTGGAAACATTGCCTTTAATAGGGGGTTTATAGGTGCACTTGCCAGTCCCTGTAATATCACAAATATTAAATGTAATGGTTTAATAAATGTTTACAAAACCAGAATGTGGCCTTAAGAGATGTGATCTTTCAGGGTCCCACTGTGTGCAATCCTTTTACTAGAATTTCTGTATATTAAGCACAAAAAAAAAGTTACAAAAAAAATTGAGAAAGAGAAAAACCACTGCCCTTAGAGATGATATGAATTCAGTTAAACGTAATGAGGATCCCTCGATCAGACACAGAACAAAGATCTCTAGGAGAACTGGGAACACTACCTGTAAATGTTTGGATCGAGGAGCAAGGCTGTGTCTTGGGAGCTTTGATAAATGTAAAACTTTGTTTTTAACTGTTGCCGTTGTTCTCATTCACCCACACATCCGGTAAACTGAAAAAAAGAGTCAAAACGCGTTCGATTAGGGAACAGATGGTACAAACCTGAATTGATTTGTTCCTTTAACACCAGACTCTGACTAAAAAGGGAGCTGGCAAGAAACCTCTATTCAAGGGCTAGGTACACTAGCGCATTCTCACTCGTTTACAATACGTTAGCGTGTGAGAAAAACGCACATCAGTGCATGGGTGGCCACATTGCATGTGCTGTTTAATGTAATATTCGGTTCAGTCCTAGACACCAGCGGAGGGGACGGTCACTACATGTCTTCTGGTGTCCAGTGAAGTAGAAGTTTAATTTTGCCGCTGTCTTCTTTCCGCTTTGCGATAATCTAGAAAACACACAATTCTTCACCATAAATAAACAGGCAAGTGTTCCTTAGTGATTGACAGTTCACATAACGGTCATTCTAAATATCCAATACTGTGCAGGAACTCAATGTTAAAGGACAACAATACCCAAAAAAACAAAAATCTCCCCCATTACATGTCCACAGTTCCAGCAGCTGAAATTGCTTACTCTCATTTACAACGTGCGTGCTTCCCTTAGATATCAAACAGCAAAGATGAGTGCTAAAAGCCTGCCTCCTAGACGGCCCAGGGCCACGATAACATATCACTTGTCACTGGCTGAGGGGAATGTCTGTTACAACTTCTCTCCCCTCCTCTGCCAGTCAAACAAACTTGGAACTGTTCGGTTGCTAGGATAAAGCCTACATAATCAAGCTAATCAAGGATGGGTGGAGGAGTGTGTTTCTCACATGCTAGTTTTGAGTGAGCGGTACAGGCAGACAGAATTGTTACACCCCCTTCACAGCATGGCTTATTGAAGGCAGAGAGAAGTCTAAATCAGGAAAAAATGTATGGGGAGGGCTGCACACTTTACTCTTTTTAAAGCGTTCTAAAGAAATGCATTGAGGCAATACAGTTATACTTTGTGAGAAGCAGCCAATGCTAGGTTATAATTACAGTGCAATTATATGTACATTGGAAAGTGCACTGTAAATTCAGAACCGAGTGTATAGCTTTACTATCAATGTCTGCTGTAAAGAGAAGGCAGATTGCAGGGTTGTCGCTGTTAATTAATAAATCGGGGTAGGTAAACAAAACGACCTTTATCAACCCCTCCTCCTCCATATCTTCACTAAATCTGATGCGAGGAACCACTAGATCAGGGATGCCCAAAATGCAACCAAGGAATGCTGGTAGTTGTGTTTTCATACACCTTGGACATTCCTGCACTGGATAGTACCAGGAAGTGAATAAGAGAAACATTACACTTACTGTGCTGTGGAAGACACACTGGACCATTTCCAAGGCTTTCTATTTGTGCGGAGAGGTTGAAGCAAATGGGCGCGGTGACGTATAGCGTCCAGTGTTTGCGCATCAAAAAAATCATGTGGTCGAGCTGGAAAAGCAAAATATAGTGAATATAAAACAATAAGACGATATATATGAGACAATCCCACTCACATGAATGTTAATATAGGGATGAAAACAAGAGGGATTGTGATGATGAAATGAATTAGTACAGAGCATGGACATAGCACCGCCCCCGGAATCAGAGAAGTCCCCAGTCACCATGGATCCCTTTAGTAACAGTTGGGGATTACTTCCCCTTAGCTGCAATTTTATCTTTGAAACAGGTGGTTTTAGTTTATCTTTCCTATCTGGGGCATTTTCAAGTTAGTGAACAAACTAATTGCTACTTAATGTGCGCCTTGGTGCAATTCTGGATGGCTGAGGCTTACAGGGTGAGATCGGTGGAAGTGGGACCTTTAATCTAGAACCTTTAGGTGGAGCCAATAGCCTCAGTTGTAACACATTAAAGGGTAAGTGGCACATGGGAAGTTAACACACACACTTAAGAAGAAAAAGCTATACAATATGTTAGTGCTTTTGAAACCTATGCACAATCTGTATTTAAACAGAATAAGGTCTAATGTATGTGAATAAATAAGCCAATACATTAACTACAAATAAAAAATAATTTCACCCTAATTTCAACCTGGACCCCCAAACCATAAAACGAATCCCCCTTTCCCTCAGTATTTACCCCATAAAGAGCTCTGTAGAAATTACAGTATGTGATACACTCAGTTCAGTGTGAGGTTAGCAGCTCAGAGATACTGTAAGTACCAGGTGGTTACCAAGGAGACATCCTGAACAAATAAGACCTGCCATTAAAAGTCTTTAAGAGAGAGAATTCTAGACTCCTGGTTATGAACTTTACAATGCAGCACTGCAGAGGTTGATTTCCTTTCAGTGCAGAAAATAAGCCTTTTCTTGTCCTGCTTGCATGGTTAAAGGAAACCTGTGCTCATACATCCATCTCTTCTCCTGTAGGCGACGTCACTACATTCTAAATGTGAAATCAAAGGTGCAAACACGAGTAACCAACACAAACAATGGGGGACAGGGACCAAGTTACACTTATTGCTCAAAACGGAGCCTTGTACTATACTATATAGGGTTTCACCCTTCCGAATTATCTATTTACTGCTGTGTATATATTTATGTATATTTGTCATTGCTTTGATATATTCAGGTACGATCTGGGAAGCCGATAGGGGAGCCACTACGTAGTGGGGTTCTTTAGGGAATTGTTTTTAATTATGGTTTTATAATCATACCTGGTGTGGGTGTCCACACCCCTCTCTGTGCTATATTTACGAGGTTGTTTTCCTCCTTTAGTGTTTATTGTAGCACTATATATGCAGTTGGAGTGCCTTGTGGGCTTTGAGCTCCGAGTGAACACTGGTCCCTGTTCCACCTTGTTTGTAGTGGTATATGTATTGTCCAGGTCTGCACCCATGTATCCATGTTACTGCTTCTGTGTTTCTATGCCCCAACTCGATATTTGAGCCTTAGGCTCTTTTGTTAAGACGAGTAACCCACTAAAAGAAGGATCGGACTATGGAGCCCTCCAACCTCACACAGACAATAAGGCAGGCCCAGTAGCCACAACAAGTAACTAAGATTTAAGTTCAGTGTAAATTCACATTACCTGGGCTATTTGGGAGATTGGTGCTAATCTACAAAACCACCTAAACCACCACACAATGCATAGAAACTGCGCGAGCACTTAATACTACTGCGCTTTATGGTAAACACTCCCTGTGCTAATAAATATCAGTATCTAGTGCTAAGTGATGACTTCTTCAAGCGAACCACCTGAGAGAGAAAGAAAATAGAATTCAGTTGTTCAGAACTGTTACAATAAAAAGAACCTCCAGACTGGTCCCGGCATCGGGACTGGACCTCACACTGTATGGGCAGGTCTGAGACCTCTCTGCCACGTCTTGTATCGTTGGATCACACATCTGACTTCCAATACTCACCACACTGCAGACCGATAACCAAATGCATGAACCTTCTTGCCCCCCCCCCCCACCGGTAAAAAGAAAAACACACATAGTCCGAGGAGGCTCAACTCATCCCCTGATCTAATCACAACGGCCATTAGGAGGCTCAACTCATCCCTGATCTACTACACCGGCCATTAGGAGACCTCAACTCATCCCCTGATCTACTACACACCGGCTATTAATAGACTCAACTCATCCCCTGATCTACTACACACCGGACTATAAAGACTCAACTCATCCCCTGATCTACTACACACCGGCCATTAGACACTCAACTCATCCCCTGCTTTACACACACCGGCCATTAGGAGACTCAACTCATCCCCGATCTACTACACACCGGCCATAGGACACTCAACTCATCCCCTCGCTTACTACCACCGGCCCCTTAGGAGACTTAACTCATACCCTGATCTACTACACACCGGCCATTAGGACACTCAACTCATCCCCTGATCTACTACACACCGGCCATTAGGAGACTCAACTCATCCCCTGATCTACTACACACCGGCCATTAGGAGACTCAACTCATCCCCTGATCTACTACACACTGGACATTTAGCGTCTTTATAACGCATTCATTAGGAAAAAAAAAAGGACATGATTATCACATAGGGATGTCATAATATGTTCACACTACTGCGTGTTTGTAATGAACTGCGTGGTAGCAGTTTAGTGCGATAACACACTCATTGACAGTCTAACGGAGAAGAGAAAACACGCTTTTTTTGCCATTTAACCCAAAAACGCACTGCATTAAAACGCAATAAAAAAAACGCATAAAAACGCAACGCATAAAAACACATTGCAAAAACACTTTGCATGGCTAGTGAGTCTATTGATTTTTTTTACTGCGTTTTGCATTGTGTAGTGGAACGTAGCCTTACTGGTAGGCAATAGGAGAGAAACTGTATGTACCTTTCAGTTGTACTGTGGTAGGAGAATAAGGAGATGTTCCTAGCGCTGCTGCTGACATCGAAAAGAGACAGAAGAGACACGCACCAGTTACGATATGGAAATAACATTGCCGTTAGCTGATCTCAGATTTCACATACGATGTATTAACATGGAACGTTTCTATTACAGTGCAGACTGCTCAGTGGCAGATCTCACTCCCTTTGGACCTCCCTGGGTGGGAGTACTTACGTAGCGAGCGTTTCCTCTTGTTTTTAGCTCTTCTTCCTGTTCAGACTGGCTTTCGACGGGGATTCCTCTTGGATTTCAGGTGGTTGGACACTTTGGAAGAATTCTGTTGGCTGAAGTGGCTGGTACGTGAAGGGCCAGACCCCCTGTGAAGCAAAACTCGCATTGCAGCCCCCAACAACACACTGGTAATTAGAAGAGTGCGACATTGTATAACAAAGGATCTTTATGTAGCAACTAAACACTGCACATACGGCATAAACTTGTTAATCAGGTTTAAAATAGATAAACAGTTTTTATTTATTGAGATGATAACTTCTTATTGTGTGTCTCAGGTGAAAACAATTTCCATTAAAATGTAATGTCTGTAGCCTTGGAATTTTCCTCTGATTAAAATGGGAAGATTTCAGCACAGCCCACACAGCCACATTTTTATCTCAAAAGGGACTGTTAATAGGTCTGTCAAAGGGCAAATTGTGTCAAATTTGGCACGTATGCTTCAACACATTTAGTTAGGTACATTAGATTTGTGTGTGTATATATATATATATATATATATATGGAGGTGGTGTTATTATATATATGGGGTGTGTGTTATATATATATGGAGGTGTGTGTATATATATCTATATATGGAGTGTGTGTGTGTTATTTTAGAGGTGTGTGTTATTTTATTTTATGAGGTGGTTGTATATTTTTAGGGGGTGTGTATTATATATGGAGGTTGTGTGTATATATATGGCTGGTGTATATATACTTTGGATTCTATACTCTGATATATCTTATATATAATATATATATATATATATATGACATACTTTTATGTTTTTATATCTTTCCACTGTCATTGCCCTAGGTACTGCCTAATAAAAAGTGTGAGATACACTTTTACATTTATCTATGTGTGCTGTGTTACTTATCTCCTTCTTGGTATTGTGATATAAGTACTTTTTATACACATGCACCTATACCCACTTGGGTAATGCTTTTATACCCTGTGGCCTGTCTATTGGTGCAAAACTACTTTAACCTGTGCACACAGGCCTGCAGAGTTGTGCACGTGCACACAGCTTAGAGGGAACACATGGCCACGTGCACCCACAGCTCCTATACACAGAGAGACATCCCATAATCCTGGAACCATGCAACCTTTAATGTTGGAAACCAATAGCATAGCTAGACAAATGCACAGGGATTCTTTGAAATTAAAGGTGTTTAATACATATTGGACGAAACCAAGTACAGATTACCAAAATTACCTTAAATGGTTTGTCTCCGCTGTGTGTTAACATGTGTCTCTGAACCAGCTCTGACTGGTAGATGGAGTGTTGTACAATTTGCATCCCTTCCAATAGCAACATACACTAAAAGAGGAAAGAAAGTCAGCCTGACAGTAATTGTCTGAGAGATGGAGCATTTAACATGTTACCTATAAAGTAGGTACAGGAAACAGTATCAATATCTAACAAACGGAAACAGTTAGGACACTGTACACGGGAAACAGGTTCAATCTCTAACAGGAAAAAGGATACGTATAAGATCTAACAGGAAACAGTTAGATATTGAACTGTATCCCGTGTACAGTGTCCTAACTGTTTCCGTTAGATTTGATACAGTATCCTGTTTCCTGTTAGATATTGAACCTGTATCCCGTGTACAGTGCCTAACAGGAAACAGGATACGTATCAAGATCAACAGGAAACAGTTAGGACCTGTACATGGGATACAGTATCAATATCAACAGGAAACAGGATAATGTACACGAGATACAGTATCAATATCTATCTAACAGGAAACGGTGCTGAATAGGAATTAACAATACGTTCTCTCATTACACTGCACTCACCCCTCGCATTGGCATCCACATGGATGGAGCGAATGTGTTCGGCGAGATCAGGGCTGGAGAGAAGCAGGTCTGACACTGGTCCCAGCAGCAGCTGTAGGAGATGCTTTTGTTGATGATGAGGTTATCATCCCTGTCCGTTCATCATGGCCGGGGTAGAGCGCCACTCGACACGTGCTGTCCACATCCATCAAGGTGCTGCTTATGCTCAAATCAAAACGAAGGCCCATTAGAAATTTTACAAAAGTTTCCACACTAGTCTGTTTAGTGTCTCTCTGGATTATAACAAACAGAATAAAAACAACAGGTCAAGCTGTTACTCATTTAATTTTCATGAAAGGAATCACAAACCGTGGTTGAATTTCACCTAGAAACCAGAAAGTGAACCAGAGTATTTGCAAGTCCCTTGGCCCTTTAAATCCTTTTAATAACACGCAATGTGTCAAAGTGTCAGGATAAGGGATGTTCAGTCACAGCCACAAATAGATTTATAACAATACCCTAAAATTCTCTAACGTTTCCCAAAGCCTCTGGCACCAAACCAATTGTACCCATGTTAAACACTCTCCAAAATGCCTCTTTCCGACCATATTTCTCTGTGGGTGGGCAATGCCACGTGGATCTTTTCAGCGAGATTCTTTCTATTTCATGGTGCAAAACCAAAGGAAGTTTGGGTACTTTCCAAAAAGAACAGGTGAAAATCCCGATCTTGTGTTTTGCATAACACACCCACTAGAGGGCAGCACACAAGTTAATTCCCAGGGCACTTATAGCGACATGCTGGAATACGGTTTTGTGAGATCTATACCCGGACACAACTCTGCTTCCATTAAACCTGAGGGAATTATATGGGTTCAGACACATTTCAAACATCGAACAGGCAAAATTGAGTCCAGTCCGGTAATTGCCTGTTGACGTGATTGCTTTTTGGTTAAAAACGGAGCCAGAACCAAATTCGATTCTTTACCAAACACAGTAACTCAATTACAACCAAACAGAGACTGAGAAACAAAGGAAGTTTATACCAAATATAAAGAACTGATGTAGAAATGAGCAGGGTTGTGCAATCTTATGTAAATAGGTAAACAGAAGCACTAACCCATATATGCCACAGACAACATCCACGGGTTTCTTTCCCCCATGGAAATTTCCAATATCTCATAACTTAAACATAAAGAGAGAAACCTTAAAGCAATAGCTCACTGAAAAAGTAACTTTTCCTTTAAGCATTGATTGAAGAACGGGAGGTAAAGGAGCCATTACTACCTTGGTTCCAGGCTCCTGTACAATTGATTGAAGAATGGAAGTTAGACCTAGGTCCTTTACCTCCAGTTCTTCATCAATACATTAAAGTAATAGTGCACTTTTTCAGTGAACTATTCCTTTAAAGGGCCCCTCAAATACATGATATATGACCGATGTTTCAGCAAAATGATCTTCGCCCCCTTCCCCTCCAAGCCTTTTACGAGCTTGCACATGTTCAGAAGAGGAAGCAGGGATATGCATTCAGTCATTGTCTACCATGTCAAATCCATGACTGACAACTGATAAGTTGTACCTTAACATCACCATTTCAGTCCCACAGCATGTAAACCCGTCGTGGTTAACGTCTATGGCAAGCTGAAAGTTATGGTGCAAAGAAATTAACAGTATTGGTACTTACCCTGTTCATTCAGGTACTACTTACCACAGGAATAAATTGTTATCAGGAAAACCATGATGAAGACAACCTTTCCTTTTAAGGTCTACCCCGGTCTTGTTTACCTAGGTAAGCCATCAGTGGCACTAACAATGAATGGCTCAACCAGATTGTGCAATGCAGCCTCCTGTAGCACAGCCCAGTTTCTTCTACTCTCCCGAGCAGCAAGCTTTTGGGAACCTCTTCCTGCAACACGGAAAGTAAAATGGAAGAAGGGGCCATAAACTAAACTCAACCACACAGAACCTTGTAGACATGAACCAGCATTCCCGGGAACCTCTTGACTTTCCTGAAGAAGGGATGATTGTGCGGCTTATCAGCATTTAAAGGCTCTTACAGACTTGTGATCGGAGCACACGTCTGTCGATGAATGGTCATACCTGATGATAATCGTAAGGTGCGGCTCTGTGTTGGACGGGTGCCGGATCGCATGTGTGTACGAGCCTTAAGCTGGGAACACGCAGTACAAGATTATAGCAGATGACAGACTGAATGTGTAAAATACGGTCTGTGATATGATTTGCCTATAATGAATACAGGGAACATCATTCAGGCTGTCAATCATTACAGACATTCTCCGCTACCTATACTACAGTACAGGGAGGAGACAGTGGCCGAGAGAACTTTTTGGTCAGTAACAGATGTAGCCATTAAAGGGCCATTCCTATCGGTACTGTGTGTACCCAGTTTTAGACCTGAGTTACCAGTTTAAATGCAATTAGCAGGGCTGCACTGCTTGCAAGTAACAACATTCATTTAGCTCAGCCATGCTCCATGTGATTTTAATTGGTGTCCCTTGACTTTTCATGATCTGGCCAAATAATTTCACAAATGGTCCTATTTTTCTATTGTGTTTCTCTTGTCTACTTGTCTGGTTGTCAGGGTCAGTGCACATAGCAACAAGATCTCCGTGATCTAATCATTATTTTAAATTGTCTATTTTACACATACCACAGTAATGATACATCTTCCATTCAATTTTTTGGAAAAATAAATTGCTTACTTTCCCTATTGATAGAGATAGTGAGCTGCTATTTATGGTCCTTCTTCCCAGCATTGCTCTCTTCTCTGTCACTAACGTAATGTCTACATCATTAGCTGGTGGGCGATTTAGATTTTGCACAGACACATCACTGGATGGTTACTTTGAGGATGGCGTTTTTCCCTTAGAGCTTATGTGCTTGCAGCAAAGTGTAGAATGCAGAGGTGTGGAATTTGCCTTAAGAAACTGCAACTGCTCCAGAAACAGATATTTATTAATGAACACTTACCGTATTACCTGGGCTTCTGTTGTGTTTTATAAACAGGTAGAAGATTTCATCACTTTTGCAGCAATCCCTCCAGGCTAATTAAATTTCTAGATACAATAACATCCACAGAGTCGAGCTTGTCACTTCGCGTGCGTCTATTAATCTGTCACCTTTCATGGGGGGGAGTATTGCTTTTCACCTTAGAAGCCAATCTGTCTATTTAGTAGCCAGGGAATATGAAATTCTCACAAAAAGGGGTGCAGGAGAAGTCGATTCTAGGTGCATTGGCTACTTAGCCCCTAGGATATTCCTAGTCAATTGCAGGGCCATGCAGGCCTGAGGGGACCAGATGCAGAAACCAAGTAATAACAGGTAAACACAATTAGCCCCTCTGCCCCGTGACGGGACGACAATAACTTGTTTGTTTTTCTGCACATCTGAGGCCTGCTGTTCCCTTCATAAACCCTCCACTGCCAGCTCACTTTCTGGTCACAGAGGAACGTGTCATTGGTCGTCATTACCCCATGGATACCTGTCACCAACAGTTAAAACACTTCAATCTCTTTATTTCATGGCCTCTTAGTTTGTAAATTTCTACACACACACGACTATGAATCTTTCTCTAATTCAAAACTAAACCTTATCTCCACCCAACCCCGCACATACCAGGTCCATCATTGTGACTAGGGTTCCAGGACATAAGGACATCATTAATAAAGTTTGATTTGAAACTAACCCAGCATACTTTCCGATTGCCATTTGCAGTCAGGAAGGGATTTTCCCTTTTTAGCTGTTTTTTTTTGCCTTCCCTGGATCAACTGTTAGGTAGGGTTAAACAGGAGGGTGAAAAGGTTGGACTTGATGGACATGTCTTTATTCAACCGCAAATTTGTTACTATGTAACTGTTATACAGACATTATGGGTAGGGTATAAGGTTGGACTAGATGGACGTATGTCTTTATACAACCTCCAATACTATGTTACTATGTAACCGTTATACAGACATTATGGGTAGGGTATAAAGGTTGGACTAGACGGACGTATGTCTTTATACAACCTCCAATACTATGTTACTATGTAACTGTTATACAGACATTATGGGTAGGGTATAAAGGTTGGACTAGACGGACGTATGTCTTTATACAACCTCCAATACTATGTTACTATGTAACTGTTAACAGACATTATGGGTAGGGTATAAAGGTTGGACTAGACGGACGTATGTCTTTATACAACCTCCAATACTATGTTACTATGTAACTGTTATACAGACATTATGGGTAGGGAATAAAGGTTGGACTAGCGGACGTATGTCTTTATACAACCTCCATACTATGTTACTGTGTAACTGTTATACAGACATTATGGGTAGGGTATAAAGATTGGACTAGATGGACGTATGTCTTTATACAACCTCCAATACTATGTTACTGTGTAACTGTATACAGACATTATGGGTAGGGTATAAAGGTTGGACTAGATGGAACGTATGTCTTTATACAACCTCCAATATCTATGTACTGTGTAACTGTTATACAGACATAGGGTAGGGTATAAAGGTTGGACTAGATGGACGTATGTCTTTATACAACCTCCAATACTATGTTACTATGTAACTGTTATACAGACATTATGGGTAGGGTATAAAGGTTGGACTAGAGGACGTATGTCCTTATACAACCTCCAATACTATGTTTACTATGTAACGTTACAGAGACATTATGGGTAGGGTATAAAGGTTGGACTAGATGGACGTATGTCTTTATACAACCTCCAATACTATGTTACTATGTAACTGTTATACAGACATTATGGGTAGGATATAACGGTTGGACTAGATGGAAGTATTTCTTTATACAACCTCCAATACTATGTTACTATGTAACTGTTATACAGATATTATGGGTAGGGTATAAAGGTTGGACTAGATGTACGTATGTCTTTATACAACCTCCAATACTAAGTTACTATGTAACTGTTAGACAGACATTATGGGTGGGGTATAAAGGTTGGACTAGATGGACATATGTCTTTATACAACCTCCAATACTATGTTACTATGTAACTGTTATACATACATTATGGGTAGGGTATAAAGGTTGGACGTCATGCGTTGGTAAATCCTTATCCATCTCCACAAATAACCCCTTGTGCCACCCTACACGCGCCCTTCGCCCCGCCGACCCCACCCGGTCCCTGTCGCCAACATGCCAATGGCACCAGGTGACAAGTCTTGAGCCCCACTGAGCCGGTGACGGTCACACACACCCCTACGTCGCCCCACCCCACCACCTGGCCCCCCCCACACCCAGGTGGTGCACCCTCCACACCAGTCCTGTGACACCCTTATGCCCTCTGGTGACGGTCCTGTGCCACCCTAAGCCCCCGGTGACCGCGTCCCTTGGGCACCCTAAGCCCCCTGGTGACGGTCCCTGCCACCCAACGCCCCTGGTGACCCTGTCCCCCTCGCGCTCCCCCCCTGTGCAACCCTAACGCCCCCTGGTGACGGTCCCTGTGCAACCCTAACGCCCCCTGGTGACGGTCCCTGTGCCACACCCTAAGCCCCCTGGTGACGGTCCCTGTGCCACCCTAAAGCCCGGTGACGGCCCTGTGCCACCCTAATGCCCCTGGTGACGGTCCTGTGACCTGCACCCTAATGCCCCCTGGTGACGGTCCCTGTGCCACCCTAATGCCTGGTGACGGTCCCTGTGCCCACCCTAATGCCCCCTGTGACGGTCCTGTGCCACCCTAATGCCCCTGGTGACGGTCCCCTGTCGCACCCTAATGCCCCCTGGTGACGGTCCCCGTGCCACCCTAATGCCCCCTGGTGACGGTCCCCGTGCCACCCTAATGCCCCCCTGGTGACGGTCCCCGTTGCCACCCTAATCGGTGACGGTCCCGTGCACCTAATGCCCCCTGGTGACGGTCCCCGTGCCACCCTAATGCCCCTGGGACGGTCCCGTGCCACCCTAATGCCCCTGGTGACGGTCCCCCGTGCCACCCTAATGCCCCCTGGTGACGGTCCCGTGCCCCCTAATGCCCCCTGGTGACGGTCCCGTGCCACCCTAATGCCCCCTGGTGACGGTTCCTGTCCACCTAATGCCCCCTGGTGACGGTCCTGTGCCACCTAATGCCCCCTGGTGACGGTCCCTGTGCCACCCTAATGCCCCTTGGTGACGGTCCCTGTGCCACCCTAATGCCCCTTGGTGACCGTCCTGGGCAACACCTAATGCCCCTTGGTGACGTCCCTGTGCCACCCTAATGCCCCCACTGGTGACGGTCCCTGTGCCACCCTAATTGCCCCCCCTCCTGGTGACGGTCCCTGTGCCACCCTAATGCCCCTTGGTGACGGTCCCTGTGCAACCTAATGCCCCCTGGTGACGGTCCTGTGCAACCCTAATGCCCCCTGGTGACGGTCCTGTGGCAACCTAATGCCCTGGTGACGGTTCCCTGTGACAACCCTAATGCCCCTGGTGACGGTCCCTGTGCCACCCTAATGCCCCCTGGTGACGGTCCCTGTGCCACCCTAATGCCCCCTGGTGACGGTCCCCGTGCCACCCTAATGCCCCCTGGTGACGGTCCCTGTGCCACCCTAATGCCCCCTGGTGACGGTCCCTGTGCAACCCTAATGCCCCTTGGCGACGGTCCTTGTGCCCCCTAGTGACTGACCTGTCCTCGGAGTCCATGCGGCTGAGCGCTCCCCCTTCCGACCCCCCCAGTCCGTTCCTTCCGCTGCAATATCCATCGTCTCCCCCTGAGCTGCTGCCGGTGGTGCTTCCCCCTGGGCCCTGGTTCTCCTGCCCCGCGGGACTGTCGGAGCGAACCGAGCTGGAGCTCCGGCTACTCTCATCGTCCGCTTCGTCCTCCTCCTCCCCGCGTGGTGGCGGCGCTGGAGCGTCTGACCGGGCCGGTGGGGGGCTGGGGGGGGCGGGGAGAGCAGAGGGTTCGGTGTTGGCTGTGGCGGCCATCTTGAGTCTGGAGTTACCTCAGGAGAAGGGGCGGGACTGGGGAGAAGGGGGCGGGGACTCCGGGAGACGGCGAGAAAAACCACGTGGTACAGGGAGGGATGAGGGACAAACATGACGGCAAACGAGAATTGGATGGGAGCCAAGCACGTCCAGCCAGGGGCGGGGCTTAACATGTAACAATGTATCTATGTGTGATGTGTACGTGTGTGTGTGTACGTGTGTGTGTGTGTGTGCGTGCGTGCGCGCGTGCGCGTGCGTGCGTGCGTGCGTGCGTGCGTGCGTGTGTGTGTGTATTTTTTGTATGTACGTGGTATGTATGTATGTATGTATGTTATGTATTTATATTTTGTATGTATGTATGTATGTATGTGTGATATGTATGTATATTATGTATGTATCTGAGGTGTGTATGTATGTTATGTATAGTATGTATGTATGTATGTATGTATGTATGTATGTATGTGTGAAACGTATGTATATTATGTATGTATCTGAGGTGTGCATGTGTGGTATGTATGTATGTATATTTGGCATGTATGTGGTATGCATGTATGTATGCTATGTATTTATGTATATTGTGTATGTATGTATATTATGTATGCATGTGTGGTAGGTATGTATGTATAATTATACTTATAAAGTGCCACTTGGGTACACAGCGCTGTACATTATAACAATACAGATTATACAGTATGTATGTATATGTTTATTTATATAGTGGGGACACAGCTCTGTAGCATTATAACATACAGAGTTATACAGTATGTATATGTTTAATTATATAGGCCACTTGGTCACAGCGACGTACATATAACAATACAGATTATACAGTATTATGTAATATGTTATTTATATAGCGCCACTTGGGTACACAGCGCTGTACATTATAACAATACAGATTATACAGTATGTATGTATATGTTTATTTATATAGCGCCACTTGGGGACACAGCGCTGTACATTATAACAATACAGATTATACAGTATGTATGTATATGTTTATTTTTATATAGCGCCACTGGGTACACAGCGCTGTACATTATAACATACAGATTATAGAAATAGTTAGTATATGTTTATATATATTAGCGCCACTTGGGGACATCACAGCGCTGTACATTATAACAATACAGATTATACAGTAATGTATTATATGTTTATACACAGCGCTGTACATTATAACAATACAGATCATACAGTATGTATGTATATGTTTATTTATATAGTGCCACTTGGGTACACAGCGCTGTACATTATAACAATACAGATTATACAGTATGTATGTATATGTTTATTTATATAGCACCACTTGGATACACAGCGCTGTACATTATAACAATACAGATCATACAGTATGTATGTATATGTTTATTTATATAGTGCCACTTGGGTACACAGTGCTGTACATTATAACAATACAGATTATACAGTATGTATGTATATGTTTATTTATATAGTGCCACTTGGGAGCAGAGTCCTATATGGACTCTGCTATCCTCCTGGTGGGCAGTTTTTGGGACTTTGGGGGGGGACTACAGGAGAACCATATGGAGCTGGGATGTGAGGTAAGGATTAAATTACACTACACAATGGGGCGAGTAGTGGGGGGGGATTATAGTTTTGGGAGTGGACATGCCCTTTAAAGGACAACAATATCTATCTAAACCCCCTCCACACATTGATAGTACCCAGGGAAAGGGCCGGATTATACACAAGGCAACCAAGGCATGTGCCTGGGGCATGGATTTCGTTTAAAATCAAAAACTTCAGAGCGGAAGTGCAGGAGCAGGACTTTAGGACCACACTAAAATGGCAGAATGCAGAGATAGAGGAGTCTCGCACCCAGTGCCTGGGGGTGTGGCTGTTATATGCCGAGCTGCTGGTATTAGACACAGTGCAGGAGACAAGACATGTGAGGTCAGTTACACACATCAGGGTAATTCTATTAATTGGTTGCTTGTGAAGGTTCTCATTCATCCAGGTCATGGTATATCTGTTGTATTCAATTAGTCTGAAAATGTACAATGCTGTTTTAACATCTTACTCTGGGCGTTCCTATAACACCTCTTAGCCACTATCCAATCACGCCCTTAACACCTGGCTGTGATATGCTAATTGGGATTCTCCAGGGTACATAATTGCCACAGATTCTTGTACAAGTCATTCTGAATTGAGAGATCCAGTCGGATGACGGTCCAGTTGATCTAACTGAATACAACAGATATTATCTTTACATGAATCTTGTAGAATTTGCCTTTGATATATATTTTATTGATCAGATACAAACAGTAAAAAACTTCCGAGTTTATAATCTACAAACTTGGCCCCTCTAAAAAGGGGATTCTGGGTAGAAAAGAGATACAGTTTCTGCACTGAACTCTCCAATGATCCCCACTATTGGAACTACATCACATTGTTTCCAATGGGCCTTAATGAATCTGAAAGATAACCATCTTTCTGCCTTCAGTAGGTGATCTACGTTGCTCGCAATCCAAAGGACATTGCCGTATCTTATTATTTCTTTGATCTGATGAACAAAACACAGCCTGACCCTGGAACTTGGGAGGAATATGTGGACAAGTTTGTAAAAGGAAACGGTAAGTGCCAGGAAATTAATGGTAATGGTTACAAGGGAATGGTATAGTCCAAGACGTAAATGGTACAGCTGTATAAGGGAATAGTATGGTCCAAAAAGAAACTGGTACAGATTTACAAGGGGTGGTAAGGTCCAAGAAGGAAATGGTACAGATGTACAAGAGAATGGTATAGTCCAAGAAGGTAAACATTTACAAGGGAATAGTAAAGTCAAAGAAAGTAATGGTACAGATTTACAAGAGAATGGTATGGTCCAAGAAGGAAACGGTACAGATTTACAAGAGAATGGTATGGTCCAAGAAGGAAATGGTACAGATTTACAAGAGAATGGTATGGTCTAAGAAGGATATGGTAATGCTGTACAAAGAAATGGTGTAATCGTGCAGATTTACAAGGGGTGGTATGGTCCAAGAAGGAAATGGTACAGATGTACAAAGAATGGTATAGTCCAATAAGGTACACATTTCTACAGGGATAGTAAGTCAAGAAAGTAATGGTACGATTTACAAGAGAATGGTATGGTCCAAGAAGGTAATGTACAGATTTACAAGAGAATGTTATAGTCCAAAGAAGGAAATGGTACAGATTTACAGAGACATGATATGGTCCAAGAAATGGTAAGCAGATTTACAAGAGAAAGGTATGGTCAAGAGAAATGGCACAGATTATGAAGAGATGGTATGGTCCAAGAAGGAAATGGTAAAGATTAATGGCACAATTTAGAAGAGAATAGTATGGTCCAAGAGGAAATGGTAAAGATTTAGAGAGAATAGTATGGTCCAAGAAGGAAATGTACAGATTTACAAAGAAAGGTATGGTCCAAGAAGAAATGGCACAGATTTAGAAGAGAATGGTATGGTCCAAGAAGGAAATGGTACAGATTTAGAAGAGAATGGTATGGTCCAAGAAGGAAATGGTACGGATTTACAAGGGGTGGTAAGGTCCAAGAAGGAAATGGTACAGATGTACAAGAGAATGGTATAGTCCAAGAAGGTAAACATTTACAAGGAATATAAAGTCAAAGAAATAATGGTAACAGATTTACAAGAGAATGGTATGATCCAAGAGGAAACGGTACGATTTACAAGAGAATGGTATGGTCCAAGAAGGAAAGGGTACAGATTTACAAGAGAATGGTATGGTCTAAGAAGGAAATGGTACAGATGTACAAGAGAATGGTATGGTCTAAGAAGGATATGGTAATGCTGTACAAAGAAATGGTGTAATGGTGCAGATTTACAAGGGGTGGTATGGTCCAAGAAGGAAATGGTACAGGTTTACAAGAGAATGGTATAGTCCAAGAAGGAAATGGTACAGATTTACAGGAGAATGATATGGTCCAAGAAGGAAATGGTACAGATTTACAAGAGAAAGGTATGGTCCAAGAAGGAAATGGCACAGATTTAGAAGAGAATGGTATGGTCCAAGAAGGAAATGGTAAAGATTAATGGCACAGATTTAGAAGAGAATGGTATGGTCCAAGAAGGAAATGGTAAAGATTTAGAAGAGAATGGTATGGTCCAAGAAGGAAATGGTACAGATTTACAAGAGAAAGCAAAGGATAAACACCATGCACATCAGTCTTAAATGTCTGTTATTATTTATTGTTTGCATACACAGAGTACACCAAAGTGTAACGTTTCGGTACGTGAGCTTTACCTTCTTCAGACAATCAATGTTTGTCTGAAGAAGGTACAGCTCACGTACCGAAACGTTACACTTTGGTGTACTCTGTGTATGCACAATAAATAATACACAGACATTTAAGACTGATGTGCATGGTGTTTATTCCTTTGCTGTTCACGACCTGCAACAGGGTCTGCCATTGCACTCAGCACGAACTCTTACCTATATCCACATAGGTGTGTGCAGGATTACCTCTGTTGTTTGATTTACAAGAGAAAGGTATGGTCCAAGAAGGAAATGGCACAGATTTAGAAGAGAATGGTATGGTCCAAGAAGGAAATGTACAGATTTAGAAAAATGGTATGGTCCAAGAAGGAAATGGTACGGATTTACAAGAAAGGTATGGTCCAAGAAGGAATGGTACAGATTTACAAGAGAAAGGTATGGTCCAAGAAGGAAATGGTACAGATTTAGAAGAGAATGGTATGGTCCAAGAAGGAAATGGTACAGATTTACAAGAGAATGGTATGGTCCAAGAAGGAAATGGTACAGATTTACAAGAGAATGGTATGGTCCAAGAAGGAAATGGTACAGATTTAGAAGAGAATGGTATGGTCCAAGAAGGAAATGGTACAGATTTACAGAGAATGGTATGGTCCAAGAAGGAATGGTACAGATTTAGAGAGAATGGTATGTCCAAGAAGATGTACAGGATTTACGAGAAAGGTATGGTCCAAGAAGGAAATGGTACAGATTAAAAGAGAATGGTATGGTCCAAGAAGGAAATGGTACAGATTTAGGGGAATGGTATGGTCCAAGAAGGAAATGGTACAGATTAGGAGAATGGTATGGTCTAAGAAGGAAATGGTACAGATTAGGAGAATGGTATGGTCTAAGAAGGAAATGGTACAGATTTAGGAGAATGGTATGGTCCAAGAAGGAAATGGTACAGATTTAGAGAATGGTATGGTCCAGAAGGAAATGGTACAGATTTAGAGAATGGTATGGTCCAAGAAGGAAATGGTACAGATTTAGGAGAATGGTATGGTCCAAGAAGGAAATGGTACAGATTTAGGAGAATGGTATGGTCTAAGAAGGAAATGGTACAGATTTAGGAGAATGGTATGGTCCAAGAAGGAATGACGTTAGGAGATGGTAGTCCCAGAGGAAAGGTACTGTAAAGGGAATGGTATGGCCAGAAGGAATGGTACAATTAGAGATGGTATGAGTCAAAAGGAAAAGACTGATGTAAAAGGGAATGGGTATGGCCTTAATTAGCTCATATGGTCTGAAAAGAATCCTCTGTAAGTTTACATAGATGATTACTAAAAGAGTAAAAATAAAAACAGAAATGTCCAGTCCAGAAGAATTCCCATGCAACTCGACCCTGAAAAACGATAATAATTCAATTTAGAGGCTAACAAAGATATAAGGGAGACTCAATAAAAGTTCTTTATCGTTAAAAATGGTGCTAATTTTGCCCCAACCAATCAGATGTTACCTTTCAAATGTTAAATAAGATCTGATTGGTTGGGGCAAAATTAGCTCCATTTTTTACGATAAGAACTTTTATTGAATCTCCCTGATTGTCTATTTAAGAGATTTTCATTGCCTTGCTGTTTGTATTTGACAATAGACACGGTGTAGGTTTGGCTGAAAAAGCTTGAAAAACATATTTTAAGAGTTTTTTTTCTCCTCACAGTGGGCTGGGGCAGTTGGTTTTGATCATGTGATCAACGGTGTGGGAAGCCAAAGACAACACCATATTATACATGTTTTATGAGGACATGAAGGAGGTAAGTTAAGTTAAGTTATAGGGTGGGATTTTATTTAGAGGGTCATTACGTGGCACCGTTTGCTTGTCTAACAGGACCCGAAACGTGAGATCTATAAGGTGATGAAATACCTGGGAAAAAACTGCCTGGTGAGGTGGTAGAGAAGATCTGTTCAGCACACGACTTTCAAGGCCATGAAAGAGAATCCAATGACCAATTACAGTAGCATGCCATCTTGCCGTGATGGACCACTCTATCTCCCCATTCATTAGAAAAGGTGAGAAATATACACGGTACCCTAAAATGTCTATTTGTCCATGTCTTCTGCTCCTCTAATGTCCCGTGTAGGAAACCTACAAAGTTCTTAGGACTTCTCCATCCCTTCTGCTTTAAGGTGAAGTTGCCGATTGGAAAATCATTTCACAAGAAACAGCAAGAGATTTGATGCTGAGTATGAGAAGAGAATGGAAGGAACGGACTTAAAATTCCGCTGCACAATTTAAGCTCAAACAACAGATATACAATTGATTCCCGTGACCATAGACTCCAGCAATTCTACAGAAAGCTCAATAATTCCATGGAATCGAACTTTCCATTCCAACTATTAAACCCTGTTGGAAACAAACCCTCAATCCAATCTGAATAAATCGCAGCCCACAGTCCACATACACAAAATGACCATATCTTAAGTATCTAGGTAGCAGATATACAATGGGACCAAACTACAAACACCCACAGACCAGAGATCCAAATAAACAATTATTTTGTAATGTGTTTGGGTGTTTTGTGTAATTTTTTATTGCGTGAATTTAGATTTCTATAAAGGCTTTGGCCTTTTGTACATGTGTAACATCTGGATTCCCACATTCCTGCAAATGGATAATGGATTTATTGTTTCATCTCCAGCCTAAGTTTTTTAAGTATATTGCAGGGCAACTCTGGCCACCCCCGACCACCATGTTAGATTAAAATAAGCATCGGAATGTATTCCAGACCCTCGCTCTTGCGACGCTCTGATCCAGCCGGAACTTGCAAACAGGGGCTAGAAAGGCAGCCGCACTCTGATTGGCTGAGAGGCAGCCATCAGTCATCCTATGCTTTTTTTTTTTTTGTAATCGAACATGGCGGTTTGGGCTGGGCAGCCATACACTACTAAAAATGTTTTTTAATGCTAGGCAGCCATGGAGAATGGGGGGGCGCCCCTGCACAGGCCACAATCCCTCCCGGAGGACAAGGAAGAGGCAGAGGCCTGTAAACAGGAGAGACAGCTCCTACTATTCACTTTCCTGGAATTTGGACAAGTACTCCAGGAGAACCATAAGGAGCAGAGATGTAAGGATATTAAAGGATTTTTTAAACTTCACAGTGGGGCCAGTATTGAGTTACATTTTTTGTTTGGGGTGGACATGGCATTTAAAATGTGCTAGAAACGATCTGGTTACATATAATCAATTGACCGTTACTGGTCTATGGCCCGGTATTTGGGGTACTTGTGCTAGAAATGTTACAGGTGTAAAAATAAATGGTGAACCAGTTCTTACAGCAAATACCCCATAGGTATGAGCTAAATCTGCTTTGCACTAAGCCAAGGTACAGGAATGTTAAGCCTCCCACACTACAAATGATTTAGACACTGGCAGGATATTGATTTCTTATTAGCAACCAACATAGATGAACCACAGTTCTACTGAAGGAATGGAATTGGGAGTTTGTATATATGTTTATGTATGTCATGTATGTTGTGTATGTATGTATGTATAGTTTATTTATTTATGTAATTTATTATACATAGTGTGATATTTTTAATGGGAGCTGCAGTGGTATATATCCTTATAAAATCACTCACTATGTCACTAATTGACTCATTTCTTTCCCTACACTACTCCGCCCATTCCAGTGTTTCATGCCTGGACAATGACTCAGCATTTTTGCCGTGTTTAACTTCACTAACAAACCTGCTGGAGCTGCTTCCTGTCACTTCATAACCAATGTCTCTCCTCCTCCTCCACAAAGATTTGTTTAACCCCATAGATGCTGGGCTGGGATGTTCCTTTCTACTATATAATATTGTTTATTTATATAGCGGCCACTTGGGTACACAACGCTGTACATTATACAATACGATTATACAGGTTATGTATATGTTTTATTATATAGCGCCACTTGGGTACACAGCGCTGTACATTATAACAATACATTATACAGTATGTATGTATATGTTTATTTATATAGCGCCACTTGGGTACCAGCGCTGTACATTATAACATACAGATTATACAGTATGTATGTATATGTTTATTTATATAGCGCCACTTGGGTACGCAGCGCTGTACATTATAACAATACAGATTATACAAGTTATGTATGTATAGTTATATATAGCGCCACTTGTACGCAGCGCTGTACATTATACACATAACAGATTATACAGTATGTATGTAAGTGTTTATTGTATATATGCGCCACTTGGGGACACAGCGCTGTACATTTATAACAATACAGATTATACAGTATGTATGTATATGTTTATTTATATAGCGCACTTGGGTACACAGCGCTGTACATTATAACAATACAGATTATACAGTAGTTATGTTTATATAGCGCCACTTGGGGACACAGCGCTGTACATTATAACAAACAGATTATACGTATGATATTGTTTATTTATATAGCGCCACTTGGGTACATCGCTGTCATATAACAATACAGATTATACGTATGTATGTATATGTTTATTTATATAGCGCCACTTGGGACACAGCGCTGTACATTATAACAATACAGATTATCCAGTATGTATGTATATGTTTATTTATATAGCGCCACTTGGGTACCAGCGCTGTACATTATAACAATACAGATTATACAGTACGTATGTATATGTTTATTTATAAGCGCCACTTGGACGCAGCGCTGTACTTATAACAATACAGATTATACAGTATGTATGTATATGTTTATTTATATAGCTCCACTTGGGTACACAGCGCGTGTACATTTACAATACAGATTATACAGTATGTATGTATATGTTTATTTATAGCGCCACTTGGGGACACAGCGCTGTACATTATAACAATACAATATACAGTATGTATGATATATGTTTATATAGCGCCACTTGGGGACGCAGCACTGTACATTATAACAATACAGATTATACAGTATGTATGTATATGTTTATTTATATAGCGCCACTTGGGTACACAGCGCGGTACTTATAACACATACAGATTATACAGTTGTATGTATATGTTTATTTATATAGCTCCACTTGGGTACACAGCGCTGTACATTATACAATACAGATTAACAGTATGTATGTATATGTTTTATTACATAGCGCCACTTGGGGACGCAGCGCTGTACATGACCAATACAGATTATACAGTATGTATGATAATTGTTATTTATATAGCGCCACTTGGGACGCAGCGCTGTAACATTATAACAATACAGATTATACAGTATGTATGTATATGTTTATTTATATGCGCCAATTGGGACGCAGCGCTGTACCATTATAACAATACAGATTATACAGTATGTAGTATATGTTTATTTTATATAGCGCGCCCCTTGGGGACGCAGCGCTGTACTATAACAATACAGATTATACAGTATGTATGTATATGTTTTATTTATGCGCCACTTGGGGACACAGCGCTGTAATTATAACAATACAGATTATACGTAGTATGTATATGTTTATTTATATAGGACCTAGTGTAGACAGTGATGTACATTATAACAGTACAGATTATACCATGTATGTATATGTTTTATTTATATAGCGCCACTTGGGTACACAGCGCTGTACATTATAACAATACAGATTATACAGTGTGTATGTATATGTTTATTTATATAGCGTCACTGGGGACACAGCGCTGTACATTATAAACAATACAGATTATACAGTATGTATGTATATTTTATTTATATAGCCGCCCTTGGGTACACAGCGCTGTACATTAAACATACAGATAATACAGTATGCATGTATATGTTTATTTATATAGGGCCACTTGGGGACGCGACGCTGTACATTATAACATACAGATTATACAGTAATTGCATGTAATGTTTATTTATATAGCGCCACTTGGGGCCCACAGCGCTGTACATTATAACAACACGCAATATAAGTACGCATGTATATGTTTTATTTATATCGCCACTTGGGACGCAGCGCTGTACATTATAACAACGCAGATAATACAGTCGTATGTATATGTTTATTTATATAGCGCCACTTGGGGTACGCAGCGCTGTACATTATAACAACGCAGATAATACATACGTATGTATAATGTTTATTTATATAGCCCACTTGGGACGCAGCGCTGTACATTATAACAACACAGATTATACAGTACGTATGTATATGTTTATTTATATAGCGCCACTTGGGGACACATGTTTATTTATATAGCGCCACTTGGGTACACAGCGCTGTACATTATAACAATACAGATTATACATAGTATGTATATGTTTATTATAGCGCCACTTGGGGACACAGCCTGTACATTATAACAATACAGATTATACAGTACGTAGTATATGTTTATTATATCGCCACTTGGGGACACAGCGCTGTACATTATAACAATACAGATTATAACAGTACGTATGTATATGTTTATTTTATATAGCGCCACTGGGACGCACGCTTTACATTATAACAATAAAGATTATACAGTATGTATTTATTTTTTTATTTATATAGCGCCACTTGGTACACAGCGCTGTACATTATACAATACGAATTATCAGTATGTATGTATATTTTTATTTCTAAGCGCCACTTGGGTACGCAGCGCTGTACATATAAAACACAGATTATACAGTATGATGTATATTTGTTATTTATATAGCGCCACTTGGGTACACAGCAGGCTGTACATTATAACAATACAGATTAATACAGTATGTATGTATATGTTTATTATATAGCGCCCTTGGTACACGCCTGTACATTAGAACATACAGATTATACATATAGTATGTATTTTTATTTATATAGCGCCACTTGGGACCAGCGCTGTACATTATAACAACAGATTAATCAGTATGTATGTATGTTTTTTAATAGCGCCACTTGGGTAGCACAGCGCTGTACATTTATAACAGATACAGATTATACGTATTATGTATATGTTTATTTAGCGCCACTTGGGACACAGCGCTGTACATTATAACATACAGATTATACAGTATGTATGTATATGTTTATTTTATATAAGCGCCACTTGGGGACACAGACTGTACATTATAAATACAGATTATCCAGTATGTATGTATAGTTTATTTTATAGCGCCACTTGGGGACACAGCGCTGTACATTATAACAATCCAGATTATACAGTAATGTATGTATATGTTTTTTTATATAGCGCCACTGGTACACAGCGCTGTACATTATAACAATACAGATTATACAGTATGTATGTATATGTTTATTTATATAGCGCCACTTGGGTACACACAGCGCTGTACATTATAACATAACAGATTATACAGTATTATGTTATGTTTATTTATAAGCGCCACTTGGGTAACGCACGCTGTACATTATAACAATACAGATTATACAGTATTATGTATATGTTTATTTATATAGCGCCACTGGGTACACAGCGCTGTACATTATAACAATACAGATATACAGTGTGTATGTAATATGTTTATTTATATAGCGCCACTTGGGGACACAGCGCTGTACATTATAACATACAGATATACAGTTGTATGTTATGTTTATTTTATAGCGCCACTTGGGTACACAGCGCTGTACATTATAACATACAGATTATTATGAGGGTAACCCCCGGAACCAGGGACTCCGCAGGGGGGCTGTAGAAGGAGGCGGGGTTAGTGCCCATAGGGAGTAAAAATCCAACTGGGTCGTCTTTTCATCACGCTATTAACCTCTATACCGCCAGGAAACCACACGTGGTACATGGGTTGTATGTATTAGTATTTGTATTTATAATGACTAGTATGTATGTAAAAATGTTTTAGGCATTGCGGCTAGCCAGGTCAATCTGATTTTATAACTGTTGTATGTAGTCGGTCAAATAACTAAATAGTGGTAGTCTATGATAACACTTAATCCCACCGTTTTAACTATGGCTTTTGGGGTGGTTTGTTGGCCCATTCACCATTGACCATGTAGAGTCAGTTTGCTCGCCGGGCCTCCACAATACCCGGTTACTTGTTCTTTCATACCGGGGACAAGATCAGTCGTGGTTGTACAAACTTTCCATCCGACCGGCTGACACGCGGTAAATCGTGGTACCACCTAGCGATTTTTCCTCCTGACCGACCGTTCGATACTTTCGACTGGTCGGCCAGGAGGAAGGACTGTCGGTTGCGCAAAAGCAGCTTACCGACTACCGATTGTGCGGTCCATAGAGTGGCGCACGATCGGAACAGGTTTTCCACCCAGTCCGTATCATCCTTTCCTTCCGTGATTCGGACCACCGATCGGTTCGGACATGGTCGCAACTATGAACTATCAGTTGATGCGACCGAAATATCCTCATCGTGTGTACCCAGCGTAAACACTGGTGTGTGATTACCCCAGAATCCCGGTGTAACGACCGTAGTCAAATGCGGCATATCGGTAAAGACGGAACCTTTCATTGGTTGGTATCGTCTCCCTTTACGATTGGTCCGGTCCGAAGTGTGGTGGGACCTCGTTAAAGCTGTAACACACAGTCGGCTGGTCGACAGGATGTCGTAGCGCCCATGGAGACTGAGCCATGCTGTGGTTTCGGACAGGCTGATGGCTGCGTCCCTCGTCGATTGCTGATTCACTGAACTAATCGGTCATTGGGCACAGAAATATTGCATGGTGTGGACCCAGCTCCCGAATCCTGCACCGATATTGCACTGGTGCCCGTCTACCCCACACAGACCCGTTACCACCGGTTCAAATAGTATAAAGAGAATCAGGTGACCCACAGTGCACAGCGGGACCAGACATCCGTCAATGCATCGTCAGGTCCCCCATGCGACGCCGTCCCTCCTGCGTCCTTGTTTCCTGGCAACTGAAAAGGCTCCACCCACTCATTCCCCCGCGGCGGGGTTGCACCGCGTCATTTCCGCCTCCGGGCGCCCTGCAACCCCCGAAGCGGCTGCAGCGCGTGTCCCTCCTCCCAGGTGGGCTGCCTCCTGGCTTTCACTGGTTCCGGTCCGAATCTCTAGGAAAGATGACAAACGTGGAGGGAGGAGAACAATCTCAAGTGGTCCTGATCAAGGAATTGTGAGTGGGGGTTAGGTTGGGGGTATGGGTTGGTGGGTAGGGGGCATTGGATTGGGGGTGAGGGGCCATTGGGGGTGAGGGGGCATGGGGGATGAGGGGGCCTTTGGTGTTGGGGATTAGGGGGTGAGGGCGGGTTGGGGATGGGGATGAAGCAGGGGTTGGGTAGGGGCACTTAGTGCTGGTAGTGAGGGTAGCTAGTCTAGACAGTTCAGTCCCTGGGTAGGGTTAGAAAAGGGGCTTTATAGGCAGGAATCCTGCCCTTTTATTAATGTTCCCATCAGTGCTGAACCTTGTGTTTTCTCACACCACCAGTGTTTACCAAGTTCATGTCCATCATTGGACCAATGTCACAGGACACTGTCATTTATTACACTAAAATGCACCCAATACAACTATCAACATTAGTTTTTCCTCCTTATCCTTTTCCATTGTATTTGTTTAAGGAGACTAACCTAAATTAGCCAAAATGAGGCTGCAAATCCACACCATAGGTGTGTGGAACCCCAACTGTCATTGTCAAGTTTCTGTAATTTCCCTTCCTAGTGAGTAACATTGGTTTTTCTCACTGCCCAATCTTGATTACAGAGGACACTGGCAGGTAGCAGGAGAGGGGGGCTAGATAATTCACTTGTCACTGTGTGTATTTTGGTCTGTGACCCATTGATATTTACAGAGCTGATTTACAGGGGTTAGTTAGGAATTATACCAATTATCCAATGTATTTTATTTTAGGTCGGAGACCTTTCCTACCTTTAAATGTTTGTTTTAGTTTCCTAAGATATTTAACGTTAGCACATGCAGGATTATATGGCTTAAGTTTTAGAGTCAGCTGACAGCTGTGAATTCTCTGTATCTGGTCCTCCCTGTGTGTTTGTGATGGCGAACACAAATGCACAATAAACTGCATGTCTGCTTGGGAATTAAGCCTCGTAACACATTGATAATTTTCGACGATGCAGCTGACGGACGTTTAACGACATTATCGTTAATCCTCAATTGAAGGACATCTGTACACACAGCAACAATAGTCACCTTGATAGTCATTCGTACTGAGGTTCGTACGTAAGTAACGTTTGGCAATTCAAAGCAGAGCATTCGCCTTTTATATATTTTTTTTTCGTAACATTAACAATAATCTGCCGACATGTACAAATATAAGATAATCGCAGAACAAATCCGCCAGGCTGATGTCGGAAAAAGCCGACACTAGTCGACGGTCATTGATGCTATATTTTCGTACGAATATTGTGCGATTGCGCTCGTTCGTCGGCTCACTGTACGACAAATTATCCAACGTGTGTACAAGGCTTTACTTTTAAAACACGCTGGCGGATTTATTTAATAACATTTTTTGCCGGGTGAGATCATTTGAATCATTCCATTAACAGGTGGATAAGAGTAAACAAACATACTAGTGATAGTAATCAGAATGTAATTTTACTTACCTGCTCTGCTCATAGGTGGGAGTTAATTAGTGATATTGGAAAGGGTTCTGTGGAGGAAGAATTGATGTTGTTGTATGCAAATATGTTTTAGCATGTTGCCTAACACCATTAATCCTTTGTTTTACCCAGTCGTGTTGTGCTGCCTATCTCGTGGAAGAGGTAAGTGTCTTCCATGTACCGTTTATTGATGTCTGGGGTGTTTACAAGACACGTGTGTAACTTTCTCTTCTGTTTCTTTCTCCATTATCAGTTGGCCAACTTTATTCTGTAGCTGAGGCCAGTAAAAATAACACTGGGGGGGGGAGAGGGCATCGAAGTCCTTAAGAATGAGCCGTATGAAAGAGATGGAGAAAAAGGCCAATATACACACACGATCTACCATTTACAAAGGTGAGCTGTGTGTACAAAGTGGGGCTGTTCTAGGTATGCACAGCAAGTGACATTTTTTTATGGAATCTGACGCAACAGGTCGTGAAGGTTAGATCCAGTTTTTTGCTTGGCTCTAAACATTTCTGTACAAAGGGGTCCTTAATTTTCTCAATGTGCCAAAACAGCTTCTCGCCGCAATCTCAGATGTAGGTAGTAGTTTTCTGTTCATTGGCTTTGAAGATATATGTGCATTTTATCTGCGACAACTATTATATATAAAACTAACCTTTAAATATGTCACGGAAGGAAGTCTTTCAAATCAATGAAATAAACCTCAAATTCCCCAAATGCATACAGATCTCTGCGATATACCACACCTTCCCAATTGAAGGACTAATGAAATAGATCATCTGCACAGCTGGATACTGCTAGTCCCTACAGAGCGAGGTTTAAAGATCCTGTTCCTCTAGTTTATAAACTACAATATGTTCCCTGGCAAAATGTTTTAGTAGTTGTGTGATCGGGACACATGGTCAAAAAGCATTTTGCCAAGATAAGTGTAAGAATGTGATTTGCACTCCGAACTGTAAATTATAAGGATATTAGAAGTCACTGAGGAGTTTTGTGCCTATATAAAGGTACAGGAAACCAGCGATAATACAGGGAACTCTGGGTACCACTCATTATTATAAGGGATAATGTATCCCCTACTGTACATTATAAGGATATTAGAAGTCACTGAGGATTTCTGTTGCTATATAAAGGTACAAGGACACAGACTGAAGTTATACAGGGAACTCTGGGTACCACTCATGTATTATAAGGGATAAGTATCCCCTACTGTACATTATAGGATATAGAAGTCACTGCGGAGTTCCGTGACCATATAAAAGTATGAGACTGCATTCCAAGTACCTTTTATACAGGCACGGAACTCCAAATGACTTCTGATATCCCTTTAATTTACGTTCAGGGCCATTATTTATTATAAACCTACCCGTTTCTGGTTTCCTTCTCCTGGAACTGTAAGATTATAAGGCTATAATCTTACAGTTCCTCTCATAGAAATTCACCACAGGGGTAAGTTTTATAACGTATGTAGTAACTACCCAGCTTTGGGGTCGTAGCATCATACTGATAATAAATTCTCCTGTGCTTGGTTTTTTTTTTGTTTTTGATACTATAATCATTTTCTTTACTAATGTCCTTGTATATAATTTATCCGCTTAAATGAAAAGTTTATTGCATATGTTTAAAAATTCCTCCTGTGCTGTTAACATTGGAGATAGATTTCTACTGTTACGGTGTCTGAACTCCTTTCCAAATTACGTTTTCGCAGTGATTTCTAGATTAGCATAGCCTGATCTATTTATTTAACATAAATCGGTTTAATGTCGGCTTTTAATCTGCAATCCTTTAAATCATCTGTGTTTTCCCAGGAAGGGAAAGTAAATGTTATATGACCGTTATGGTCTCACATCTGTGATTTCTGCTCATTTGGCTCTTGTTGACAATTAAGAAATCTGAGTGATAATTTCCTAGGGAGAGAGATTTATATTTGTAGTTCTGTGTACTTTACGTGTGGTGTTTAATTCATTTCCTAGTTCAGGAGCAATAAACTTGGGTTGTCCGAGAATAACCGTTCCCTATTTTGTAGACTTGTAAGATCCAATGCTTTCCCTTTCTTTCTCATAAAGTCCCCGGCTATGTTTAAGATGCTGGCCCCAGAAGGTTCCTTGGTATTTCATGAGAAGCGTGGAACGCGTACCCATCTGGCCGCACAAGTAAGAGTCTTACTTATATACATGGGTGGGGTTGGGAAAGCTGTAACTTGCAAGCCAATGTTCCTTCTAACATTCGTTTTTTTTTTTTTTCTCCCTATCTGCTGTTTTGATCTTGCTGTTGTGGTAACTAAAGTTGTCACTGTAAGTAAAAGCGATTGTTAACAATGCGTATCTACGGGCCCCGCAACTGTGGTGGGGGGAGGGGGGACGGGAGTAAATGACACACCAGTCCCATATCACACTCTCCATGATCAAGACTTTTTAAAAGTCTGCCTGGTTCGGTACCACTGACTTTTAAACAGCTGATCGCCTACGTATCCTTTATTAATGTACGTGATCAGCTGTTTTAAACACAGCTGATCCTCCTGGGGATGGGGTTATCAGGATCCCATCCTCCAATCTCACGAGTGGGGTTTCAGGGGCGCCCGAACCCCAATCTCACGAGGGGTTTCATGGCCCGACCTCCAAGTCTCAAGGGGGGGGAGGAGGGGTTGGGTGGCAGGGGTGTTGTTCAATGAACTTTGGACCATCTGCTGTTTATTAATCATATAATATATATATATTGCATTGGTTTAAATTAGCACCAGATCAGAGCTTGAGAATGCAAAATCTGTTATCTAAGTTGCAAAATATTAACTGGGGAACCATTAGCGATTGGCATTTAAATAGGTGCTGTACCACTTTACATCTGACCGAGAGTCTACAGTCTGGGTCCATACATGGTCAATCGTCTTCGGGAGTTGCCGGCCTTGTCTGTGTCCCCGGCATTGGATGGGGATTTTTGCTTTTTAACCACATCCAAATAGAATAAAGAACACAGTGTGGCCTGGGGTGAACCTGATATCTCCTGTAAATGGTAAACCCAAGCAGATAAGTGTAACACTCTGGCGTAGAATGGTGGCGATTCAAGCACATAGTGTGCAGTTTCAGTAGGATCCAGGTTCCGGGCATTTCATAGGATCAGTTCTGGCTGCAGACAGGTCGGTTAGATTAAATCTAGAAAGCCATTCAGAAAGTGGGGGCACAGGGGTTTCTGGTGAGAGCAGGGCCACTGAGAGATACGGTGGGTAAATGAGTTTAAGTGTCAACTTGGTACAGGTTAATGAGCTGTAGGTGAACCTTCACCACTGATCCCTCCCATTCACTTCCTTATCAGGTTATTCTCTCTAGAGGACATATGAATTCCCTTTTGTTGATTCCCTGTCCTGTATCTGCCAGATAAGTTGTTCACTTCATGGCTAAATAAGACTCCTTTTTCGAAACTGCGGTTTTAATCTTTACCAATGAATACATGAAAGTGATTTTTTCATAAAAATAGAGACATGGCATAAAGAAGATTTGGGGATCAGGAAAATGTGGACCGTCTGTTTGTCTGTCTTATGGCGGTCTCTGTCTGTTTTCCTTCTGCTGCTCTGTCTGTCCTTATTCTGTTCTCTGTCTTCCTTATGCGTCTCTGTCTTTCCTTATGCTGTCTCTGTCCTGTCTAGCTTTCTCGTCTGTCCTTACATGCTGGTTCTGTCTTGCTGCGCTGTCTCTGTCTGTCCCTTATGCCTGTCTCCTGTCTGCCCTTATGCTGTCTCTGTCTTCCTATGCTGTCTCTGTCTGCCTTATGCTGTTCTCTGTCTGTCCTTATGCTGTCTCTGTCTGTCCTATGGCTGTCTCTGTCCTGTCCCTTATGCGGTCTCTGTCTGTCCTTATGCTGTCTCTGTCTGTCGCTTATGCTTCCTCTGTCTGTCCGTATGCTGTCGCTGTCTGTCCTTGGCTTCTCTGTCTGTCCTATGCTGTCTCTGTCTGTCCCTTAGCGGTCTCTGTCTGTCCTTAGCTGGCTCTGTCTGTCCCTTATTGCTGTCCTCTGTCTGTCCTTATGCTGTCTCCTGTCTGTCCGTATGCTGTCTCTGTCTGTTCTTATGGCTGTCTCTCTCCTCTTCCTTATGCTGTCTCCTCTGTCCTTTATCTGTTCTTCTCTGTCCTTGATGCTGTCTCTGTCCTTATGCTGTCCTCTGTCCTTATGCGTCTCTGTCTTATGCTGTCGCTCTCTGTACTTTGCTGCTCTCTCTGTCCTTATGCTGTCTCTCTCTGTCCTTATGCTGTCCTCTGTCCCTATGGCTGTCCTCTGTCCTTATGCTGTCCCTCTGTCCTTATGCTGTCTCTGTCCTTATGCTGTCCCTGTCCTTATGCTGTCTCTGTCTGTCCTTATGCTTGTTCTCTGGTCTGTCCTTATGCTCTCTCTGTCTGTCCTATGTCTGTCTCCTGTCTGGCCGTATGCTGTCCTCTTCTGTCTGTCCTTAATGCTGTCCGCTGTCTGTCCTTATGCTGATCTGTCTGTCCTTATGCTGTCTCTGTCTTGTCCTTATGCTGTTCTGTCTTCCTTATTCTTTCTCGTCCTGTCCTTATGCTGTCGTCTGTCTGTCTTATATTCTGTCTCTGTCTGTCCTTATGCTGTCTCTGTCTGTCCTTATCTGCCTCTGGTCCGGTCCCTTATAGCTGCCTCTGTCTGTCCCCTTCATGCTGCTCTGTCTGTCCTTATGCTGCCTCTGTCTGTCCCTTATGCTGCCTCGGTATGTCCCTTATGCTGCCTCTGTCTTCCTTATGCTGCCTCTGTCTGTCCTTATGGCCTGCCTCTGTCTTGTCCTTATGCGTGCCTCGTCTGTCCCTTATGTGCCTCTGTCGTCCTTATGCGCTCTGTCTGGTCCTTATGCTGCCTTGTCTGTCCTTTAAATGCTGCCTCTGTCTGTCCTTATCTGCCTCTGTCCCTGTCGGTTATGCTGCCTCTGTCTGTCCTTATGTGCCTCTGTCTGTCCTATGCTTATTGCTGCCTCTTTCTGTTCCTTATGCTGCCTCTGTCTGTACTTATGCTTGCCTCTGGTCTGTCCTTATGCCTGTCTCTCTCTGTCCTTATGCTGTCTCTCCTGTCTGTCCTTATGCTGTCTCTCTCTGTCCTTATGCTGTCTCTCTCTGTCCTTGTGCGCTGTCCCTCTGTCTGTCCTTGCCGCTGTCTCTGTCTGTCCTTGCGCTGTCTCTGTCTGTCCTTGCGCTGTCTCGGTTTGTCTGTCCTTGCCCTGTCTCGGTTTGTCTGTCCCTTGCCCTGTCTCGGTTTTGTCTGTCCTTGCCCTGTCTCGGTTTGTCTGTCCTTTCCCTGTCTCGGTTTGTCTGTCTTTGCCCTGTCTCGGTTGTCCTGTCCTTGCCCTGTCTCGGTTTGTCTGTCCTTTGCCCTGTCTCGGTTTGCCTGTCCTTGCCCTGTCTCGGTTTGCCTGTCTTTGCCCTGTCTCGGTTTGCCTGTCCTTTGCCCCGGTCTAGGTTTTGGCCTGTCTTTGCCCTGTCTTCTCGGTTTGCCTGTCTTTGCCCTGTCTCGGTTTGCCTGTCTTTGCCCTGTCTCGGTTTGCCTGTCTTTGCCCTGTCTCGGTTTGCCTGTCTTTGCCCTGTCTCGGTTTGCCTGTCTTTGCCTTTCCCTCGGTTGCCTTTCTTTGCCCTGGTCTCGGTTTTGCCTTCTTTGCCCGTCTCGTGTTGCCTGTCTTTGCCCTGTCTCAGGTTTGGCCGTTCCTTTGCCGCCCTGTCTCGGTTTGCCTGTCTTTTCCCTGTCCTCGTTTTTGCCCTGTCTTTGCCCTGTCTCGTTGCCCTGTCTTTGCCCTGTCTCGGTTTGCCTGTCTTTGCCCTGTCTCGGTTTGCCTGTCGCTTGCTATAAATGAGTCATTGCCTTCTATGTTCCGGTGGAATCGTGGATACTTGGGAATTAGGTGACATTGTGCCTATTGACATAGCCGACGGCTCCTCAGATCATGAGGAGGTACGTAGTCTCACTACAAGACTTGCAAGGGCACGAGACCATCAACAATCGTTAGTTAATTCCTTTTGTCTATGTTCGCCCGGATTATAAAACCAGATTAGGACCCTGTCCATATCCAAATCCACGAAAACAGGTCGGGCCATGAACAATTGGAAGGTTTGAAGTTTTATTCCCATTAACCTGCAGATATTGTGTAGATGTGATTGTGCCAATGATTTAGTATTGTCAGTGCCCATTCCCTGAAATCTTTTTATTATAAAATTGGTACTTACAATTTCCACTTTGTTGGTAATCACAGCACAAAAAGAGCGCGTGCCCCCATTGTAAAGTCTAAGCTTTGTTTAAGACAAACCCAGTTTGATGTTGAGTTTTTTAAAACCTGGGTCCATGTGATCGATTTTTCTTAAAACTATCCCACATTATGGTTCAATGGCCGTCCTATAATGAATATATTTTAAAATGGCCGTCCTATATTGAACGGTCGTCCTATAATGAACGGTGGCTCAGTGGTCAGTACTGATCCCTTGCAGCGCTGAGGTCCTGAGTTCAAATCCACCTTTGACACTCCTGCAAGGAGTTGGTATGTTCTCTCTCCTCTCTCTCCGGCTTGCGTGGGTTTCCTCCGGGCACTCCGGTTTCCCCCACAATCATAAAGACATACTGGTGGGTGGTATGTGTCATATATGTATATGTATACACAATCATAAAGACATACTGATAGGTTGTATGTGTCCCAGATATGTATACCAATCATAAAGACATACTGGGAGGTGGTGTGTCATATATGTATACACAATCATAAGACATACTGATAGTTGTATGTGCTATATGTATACACAATCATCAAGACTACTGATAGGTTGTAGTGTTCTATTGTATACCAATCTAAAGACATCCTGGTAGGTTGTATGTGTCATATATGTATACACATCATCGACATACTGATATGTTGTATGTCATATATGTATATATGTATACACAATCATAAAGACTACTGATAGGTTGTATTGTCATATATGTATACACAATCATAAAGACATACTGGTAGGTTTATGTGTCTATATGTCTACACAATCATAAGACCATACTGCTAGTTGTATGTGTCATATATGTATACACAATCTAAAGACAATACTGATGTTGTAATGGGTGTCATATATGGATTCACAATCATAAAGCATCCTGGTAGGTTGATGTTTCATAATTAATACACATCATAAAGACATACTGTAGGTTGTATGTGTCAATATATGTTCTACACAATCATAAGACCTACTGTAGGTTTGTATGTGTCATATATGTAATACACAATCATAAAACATACTGGTAGGTTGTATTTTCATATCTGTATACCCATCATAAAGCATACTGATAGTTTGTATGTTGTCATATAGTATACACAATCATAAGACATACTGATAGGTTGTATGTGTCATATATTTATGCACAATCATAAGACATACTGGATAGGTTGTATGTGGTCATATATGTATATGTATACACAATCATAAGACATACTGATCGGTTGTAGGTGGTCATATATGTATCCACAATCATAAAGACAACTGATAGGTTGTATGTGTCATATATGTATATTAACACAATCATAAAGACATACTGATAGGTTGTATGTGTTGCATATATGATACCATCATAAAGACTACTGATAGGTTGTATGTGTCATATATGTATACCAATCATAAGACATACCTGATCGGTTGTATGTGTCATATATGTAGCACAATCAAAAGACATCTGATATGTTGTATGTGTCCTAATATGTTACACAATCATAAAGACTACTGGTAGGTTGTTATGTGTCATATAATGTATACACATCATAAAATACTGATCGGTTGTAATGTGTCATACTATGATACACAATCCATAAGACATCTGATAGGTTGTATGTTTCATATATGTATACACATCATAAAGACCCTATCTGGTAGGTTGTAGGTGTCATATATGTATAACCACATAAGACATACTGATTAGGTTGTCTTTGTCATATATGTATACACTAATCATAAAGACCAACTGATAGGTTGTATGTGTCATATATGTAATACACAATCATCAAGACATACTGGTGGGGTGTAATGGTGATCTATGTATACACAATCATAAGACATACGATAGGTTGATGTGTACATATAATTATCCAAGCATAAAGACATCCTGATAGGTGTGTATGTGTCATATATGTATAATGCCCAATCATAAAGACTACTGGTAGGGTTGTAATGTGTCATGTTGTATACACACTCATAAAGACAGACTGATCAGGTTTATGTTTCTATTGTATACACAATCATAAAGACATACTGATAGTTTGTAGGTGTCCTATATGTATCACACATCATAAAAAAAAAAAAAAAAACATATGATGGTTTTTATTGTGGGGTACATATATGTATACACATCATAAACATACTGATAGGTTGTATGTGTCATATAGTAATACACAATCATAAAGACATACTGGTAGTTGTATGTGTCTATGTATACACCCAATAAAGACAGAACGGTAGGTTGTATTGTCAGATATGTTACACACTCATAAAGACCTACTGTAGGTTTGTATGTGTCCATATTGTAATACACAATCATACAAGAACATACTGATAGGTTGTATGTGTCATATATGTATACCCAATCAGAAGAACATACGATGGTTGTATGTGGTCATATATGTATACACAATCTATAAAGACAAATACTGATAGGTTGTATGTGTCATATATGTATACACAATCTAAAGACAAATACTGATAGGTTTTTATGGTCATAATTTATCACAATCATAAAGACATACTGGTAGGTTGTATGTGTCATATGTTTAACACCATCATAAGACATACTGGTAGTTGTAGTGTTCCTATATGTATACACAATCATAAGCATACGATAGGTTTGTATGTGTCCATATATGTCACCACAATCATAAAACCTACTGGTAGGATTGTATGTGTCATACATGTATAACACACATAAAGACATACTGGTAGTTTGTATGTGTATAATAGTATACACAATCATAACGACCACCACAAATACTGGTATGTGTTCTGTGTCATATATTATACACAATCATAAAGACATACTGGTAGGTTGTATGTTCCATATATGTTACCAATCATAAAGACATACTGGTAGGTTGTATGTGTCATATATGTGACGCACAAATCATAAAGAATACTGATAGGTTGTATGTGTCTATAACTGTATAAGACAATCTAAAGACATACTGGTAGGTTGTATGTGTCTATTGTAACACAATCATAAGACATACTGTAGGTTTATGTGTCCATATATGTAATACACAATCATAAGACATACTGTAGTTGTATGCTGTCATATCTTATACACAATCATAAAGACATACTGATAGGTTTGTATTGTCATATCTGTATAACCAATCTAAAGATACTGATCGGTGTATGTGTCAAGTATGTATACACAATCATAAAGACAATACTGAGAGGTTGTATGTGTCATATATGTAATCACCATCATAAAGACAACTGCATAGGTTTGTATGTTCATATATTATACACAATCATAAAGACATACTGATGGTTTGTATGTGGTCATATTATGTATATGTATACACAATCATAAGACATATGATAATGTTGTAGTGTTCATATATGTATTGGCTAACACACTCATAAAGACATACTATAGTTGTATGGTCATATATTTACAACCCAATCTAAAGACTACTGATAGGTTTTTTTTGTTTGGTGTCATTTGTATGATGTTATCACAATCATAAAGACCATAACTGAATAGGTTGTAAATTTGTCATATATGTAACAACACTCATAAAGACATACTGACTAGGTTTATGTGTCATATTGTAACACAATCATAAAGAAGGGGTTCGACCAATAAGCAACCATCATTACGCCCCCTTGCAGTGCAGTGGAAAAAGGCTCTGATTTGTATGTGGGGGGGAGACCAAACAACAACTGCATCAACGTATGGCCCAGCACAGAAGAGCAATTTCCTTGGTCAGTGACCTTCAGTCGTTGTACCTGCATCTAAGAATACCGTACAGTCCCTTCGAATCTGTGATGTACCTATTGGCAAAGGAACGTATGGGTCAAGGAGGTGTTCAGGGGGCTGCTATTGTGCAAATACATCTCCACAACCCGTCCCTAAAACGCGGTGGCAGCCTTTCGCCCCCCTTCCTTTCTGCCTTATCCCACTGCTGTTTTGCCCCCTTCCTTTCTGGGCGGTTCCTCCAAACACCTCTTTCGCCACTATATAATCAACCTTTTTCACACCAGACATGGGCCGAGTGTGATGATGCTACTTGGGCGAATGTACGCCATGTGTTACAACACTCGACTATACAACACCCCGTCAAGGGGCTTTGTTGCTCACGCCCAACGGTGGCCCCTTTTGGCCCGAATTTGATATTGAATCTACGTGACTTCACACAGTTCCTGTTACTGACATAGCGAAAGTTTCAAGACCTCAAAATTTCCCGTCCAGTTGATCTTAATTGAATACAACACTATGAATTGTCTTTCTTCATATCAAAGTGGAGGGGTTACAGCAATCTTGATACATTCTTTATTTTTACTAAAAGCGTGATTTCACTACATCTTCGTGCACGCAAGCGCGCTTGTCTTTTGCTATTATTCCTATATCTGATTTACAGCTACCCTTACCCTCCTCCCTCTTGGATCCCTCACCTTATCTGGCCAACTAATTACATATGGACTCCGTCTGGACCGCCCTATATCTGTACCTGTTGCGAACCCCACACGCTACTGCTACATATTTAGCCTCCAAGGGTTCCCCAGGGTCCCTTCCCTCAACACCATCTTAATTAAATAAGTTGGCTCTATTCTTCTATGATCTCTGGATAATATCCTTACCATTTACCATCGCGTAACCAGCACCGAGATATGGTATCTATCTCTATATATCTTCTAACTCTCCCCCTTACATCCTCCCTCATCCGGGTAACCATCCCCATTCCTTGGTCTCTAATCTGTCTCTCTCTCGATGAGTCCCTTGCCCTCTGCACCTCCACGTTTCACCTTGCCTACCATCGAGAATTATGGTTGATAGGAGACCGCACTTCTATCTGAAATCTATATATCTTATTATATGTACCATCTCCCGTTGATTCTACTATCTGCGTTAACCAGCACAGTATATGGGTTATTGCTATCATCCTATATATGAGTAAAGTCTACCCCTTACATGACTACCTATCCGGTAACGAGCACAGTATATGAATTATATATGATTACATCTACCATGACCTCCTGACCTATCGGGTTAAACCGAGCCCAGAATATGGATCTATATAGCTATATATGATTACATCTACCCTGACATTTGTAGACAAGGGGGAGGAGGGAGATAATTCCCCACAGTCTCACCGACTATCCTTCGTGTCGCCAGCACAGATATGATAGCTCCTCTCTCTGGTCCTTCGGTTCTCAGACATGCTTCCCGCTGTTCCCACCTTTCGTCTTCTGTAGCTTCTTTGTGGCTTATTTTATGATCTCAGGGTCTCCCACGTCTCTGATCTTATCTCTTGACTCATCAGGTACAACACTAACATATCAGGCCTGGATCCCCTAGCACCTGCCGATGACCTGTTACTCGCCTACCAAGTTACCTCTCTTAATATACTTTGTTATGGGGACCATTGGGATGTCACTCAGCACGTATTGATATATCTCATCTCTCTAAATGCTAACTCTCCTCTTTAACATCCTACCTATTATTCCACAAGCCACCCATTATATATATATCAGGGGCCTAACTTTCCACTTACTGTAATATTGATATAGGGTATATGCTAGTCTTCCTCATCACACTATCACATCGTTTCACTCGCCCCTTTCCCTTCCTCCCTCCTCCGTTTCCCCCCCTTCTCCGCCTGTCTCTTTGAATACTGCATTAATGGATCATAGTATTCTACTCAGTCCCACTAATTGACCGCCGCAGCCTATAGTTCCGGTTTCTCCACTATAAAGTACAACGCTCGAACAATGACTCTGCCGCCCGCGCGTAACCCGCACCGTGATACAAGTGAAAGGGGTGATTATATGGTTAGATCTATATATTATATATGATAAATGATACACTTTACAGGGTCTACCGATCCGGTAACCAGCGACAGGTGGTATGGTACTATATATATATTCTGATAAATAGACCCATTACATCCTATAAGGGGAACCATGTCACATGGTAGATGAATCTATCATCAGATATGGAGAAGAGCTAACCTGACAGCCTTCAAGATCTCTTGGGTAACGACCCTCACCCTCCCCCGTATTTCCTTGTCATTTTCTCTCTCTCCTCTTTTTTTCTTTCCATCTTTTACCCCTTTAACGGCGCCCATAAGTACCTTTCCACCTCCACTTCCTGTTGTAAATTATTAAGGAAGGAATTAGAACCGTCCCCACCACCCGAGGCCCTGTACTCGCGTTCGTTAGTTCTCGCTGTTCCCATTATACTAATACGGTAACAAGGTACCATTTCTGGCGGGATCAAATTACTTGTTTGGCGCACGCGCTTTCACATTGAGTTCTATCTAAAGGCCTCGAGATTATGTTCTGTTTACCCACGACAGGACCGGAGTCTATCGGGTATCGATCTAGTCTCTACTGATGAAAATCGACCTTCCCTCCTACCTATTGTTCCCCCCGTCATCTTGTCGTGTTTCGGTTTCTCGGTAGGCCATCCCAGGATTTATTCAATGCAGCTTCTTGTACGAACACTGCTGATCTCCCCTCCACCCCCGCACCTGCTTAACATTACGATGGAATTCTCCCCCCATTAGAAGTCACTGTAGGTTCACCATGGGGTTCAAGTCCCGTCCGTATTCTACTAAATGGACCAAAGGACACATGTGGGAATCTCCTGAGCATCTCTCGTTATTCTTTTCCCTCTTCCCCCTCCCTTTACGGGAACTCCATTCGGCCGGTCTCATTTACACTCCCACTATGTATTTATAATGCGGACCCCCTCCCAACTCGTACTCGTATTTTCCTTTTACCTGGTAAATTCATAAGGATATTAGAGATTAAGCTCATCCTGCTCATCCTGCGTACTGTCAATCCTAAGACGTTCATGGTTAGTCCCTATATATACCCCCCCTTCTTTTATTCCCCCCGTGCCCCACGAGTAAGGTACCACTTAGTACGGTGATGTTATCTCTCTTTTCTTATCTTTCTTTACCTCTTCCCCCTTATCAAGAACAGGGAAACTCTCTGCCCTCCCGTGTCAACCAGCACAATGTATATGGTATCTAAACTGTGATAAGATACATCCCCTGACATGCCTCCCTATTGGTCCCACAGCACAGCATATGTGTATCGATATACCGGTTTTAGATTTTTTGATTTTATTAATTTCTGTTGGTTCCCCCATCTCTGTCTCTTTTGCGTTTTTTACCACATCTCCCCATTTCCCTTGCGTTTACGCCCTTTCTTATGAACCGGCGATTTAATGTATCCTTCCCCACCACCCCTCTTTACCCTGTAAATTATAAGGTTACGTAATGTGTGTGTGGCAACCTGTAGTAGTTGCTGGCGTTATTATAATTGAACTCTGTGGACACAGAGTCATCACAGTCTCTCTTCGGAGTTCCGAGAAAGGTAACATCCTCGGCCCGTTTACGCTCCTACGTAGCTGGTATACAGCGACGAGTAATGGTATTCTATATCTTGCGATGAGGCGGAGCTGAGATATGATCAATTCACCAGGACATCCTACCGAGTCGGGAACCAGCAGCAGTAGATGTGATCGAAGAGAGCTAGATCTGATGGAAGTCGCCTTGACCGGACCATGCCTACCGAGCCGGGGGCGAACCAGCACATGCTGATATGGTATCTAAAATCGATAAGGAGAGAGAGTAGCTGGGCCGTAATCGCGCCGCATAGCCAAGGAAGGCCAGAAAGTATATATCTATCTATCGATATATGATAAATCTACCCGTTACAGCCTACATCATTGGTAACCAGCCACAGGATATGCATCTATATATCTCTTTGGAGTATGAGAGAGAAGTTCCTCCGGTTACATCCTCCCCTAGTCCGGTAGACCCAGCCACATAATGGTATCTAGTAATCATATATTGAATTACATTTACTTAGATCCTACCTATCTGTGAACCAGCCAGTACTGATTATCTCTATATCTATATAATGATAAATCTACCCTTACATCCGACCTATCCGGTTTAACCAGCACCGTACTTGGTATAAGGTATAATATATCAGGGATGAATAGGGAACTACCCACTTACATGGGCCTACCTATCCGGTACCCAGGCCCACAGATAGGGTATCTATGTTATCTCTATGATGTAAAATCGTACCTAAGATCCTACCGATCCGGAACCAGATACTCCCCCGTCGTCTTGGGTATTTTCTTCTCCATCCATCCTCTATCGTCATTCTACCCTACTATATGTAATGCAATATGTATCCCTCCCCTAGCATACTCCTGTGAAATTTATGACCAAAGCGCCCTAAATTTAAGATGGATATTTTTTTGTTTTTTTTAATCCTGTTGTACTATGCTAACTTGACTACCGCGTTACATAGTGCTGTGTCTAGGTACTACTATCCGGTATAACCCGCCACAAGAGTAGGTGTAAGCGAAGGACAAAGTGACCAGGAATTATCCTATAGTATTGGAGATTTAATCTTACCTTACATCCCCTAAGTACACCTATCCAGTGGAGAACCAGCACCTCAGTATATGGTATCTAATATCTTATAGATGATAAATCGACCTTGACAGTGCCTACCTATCTGGTACCAGCACAGGTGATTATGATAACTGTGACTAGCTATATGGTTAATTATATGATAAATCTACCCTGACATCTCCATACCTTATATCTAGGTAGGCCAGCACAGTATATGATATTTTTATTTTTCAGCTGTATTAGACATCCTGAGCAATTTATTCATCCCGCTGTCCATTGCTATCTAAAGAATAAGATTAGGCACTAGTACAGGTCGGGTGGCCCCCCGTCACCTCTGCGGTGCTAGGTCGGGATTCACACCCATCTGGGTCCAAACAGCGCCGAGCCATCGCCTCCCGAGTTCCTACTAGGCAGATCGCCTAGCACTCCTCACTACCAGGTACATTATTGCGCTTGCATTTGGCTCATGCGCGACCCCCTCCGATTTACTACGTTGCAAGGTCATCGGATAGCCTTTGTGTACCTCCCCTATCATACACAGATCATCCAGTGTGGTCGGTATTGCACCCTAGGGGTACATTGAACTGAAACACGGATAGTCAGGTAGGTATACCAAAGCTGGGGAAAACCCTGACGGAAGATATAATTTAGGTATAATCAGAGACTTCATCGGCAAATGCGCGTTTATACAGGGAACTACGGCCCAAACTTCCTAGTGTTGGTTCGATCTCCGGAGCGTGTGGGATGATATACATCCTCTCCTGGAACCTTTGGAGTCGAATCTTCGTTATGTACAGACTGAAGGGGCAATATTATGTGCGTAACTTTTACTGCTGCTACGCCCCTTACTGTAAGATTATCATAGGATCTCTTGACTACCATGAAATGTACTTATTGACAGACAGCAAAAGGTCAACTGCTGTTTAGTTCTTCATGTGCGCCTTAGATAAAGGTACAAGGACACAGATTGAGTGGTTTTATATTTATCATTAGGAGGTTATACCTTTATCTGTACCTACGGGAACGTGATTTGATTAAGACCCATTCCACATTATTTCTATCAGTCAGTCAAAAAGTGATGAAATGCCAATCTTATTATTATTATCAATATCAGTTTATGGAGCTACTGACCTTCTCTCAGTGATAGAGAACATTCCACATATTTCTATCAGACAGTACAAAGTGATAATTCCAATCTTTATATATTAACAGATCAGTTATGGAGCTACTGACAACTTATCTCTCTGATAGAGAAAACATTCCCATTTCTATCCGAACAGCACAAATGTGATCAAACCATCACACATCTTATTTATTATACAGATCAGTTATGGAATGAACTGACCCATCTCTCATGTGATAGAGACACATTCACATATTCGTATCACAGTACAAAGTGATATCTAGATTTCAATATTATTAAGTTAATAGTCAGTTATGGAGCTTACTGACTCTCTCTCAGTGATAGAGACACATGCCCATATATTTCATATCCACAGAAAAGTGCATAAATTCCTAATTTATTATAGTATACAGATCAGTTATGGCGCTTAACTGAACCTTACTTCTCGTAAGAAGACACATTACACATATTTCTATCATGACGAGTACTAAGTGATAAATCCAATTTATATTTATTGTTATACAGATTCAGATATGGAGCTACTGATCCCTTCATCAGTAGAGGACACATTCCCATATTTCTATCTATCATACAAAGTGATAAATCCAATTCTTTATTATATTATACGATCAGCTATGGAGCTACTGACCTTCCACTCAGTGATAGAGACACATTCCCATATTTCTATCGGACAGTACAAAGTGATAAATCCAATCTTTATTATATTATACAGATCAGCTATGGAGCTACTGACCCTTCTCTCAGTGATAGAGACAAATTTCCATATTTCTATCGGACAGTACAAAGTGATAAATCCAATCTTTATTATATTATACAGATCAGCTATGAAGCTACTGACCCTTCTCTCAGTGATAGAGACAAATTTCCATAATTCTATCGGACAGTACAAAGTGATAAATCCAATCTTTATTATATTATACATATCAGTTATGGAGCTACTGATCATTCTCTCAGTGATAGAGACACATTCCCAAATTTCTATCCGACAGTACAAAGTGATAAATCCAATCTTTATTATATTATACAGATCAGATATGGAGCTACTGACCCTTCTCTCAGTGATAGAGACACATTCCCATATTTCTATCAGACAGTACAAAGTGATAAATCCAAACTTTATTATATTATACAGATCAGCTATGGAGCTACTGACCCTTCTCTCAGTGATAGAGACACATTTAATTGTTTTTTATGAAGATAGAGACAAATTTAATTGTTTTTTATGAAGAAGTGAGTAAGAAGTTAGATTCAGGCACAGCTGTGGATGTGGTATATTTGGATTTTGCAAAAGCCTTTGATACTGTGCCACATAGGCGACTAATGTATAAACTGAGGACTGTTGGCCTGGAAGAAAACATTTGTTCATGGATAGAGAACTGGTTATTGGACCGCAAACAGAGAGTGGTGGTTAATGGAGCTACATCTATGTGGGCTAAAGTTCTAAGCGGAGTTCCTCAGGGTTCTGTACTGGGGCCGCTTCTGTTTAATCTGTTTATAAATGACTTAGAAGGGGCATTGAGAGCAAGGTCTCTGTGTTTGCTGATGACACTAAACTATGCAGAGCTTTGGAAACTTCCAATGATGTGCAAGTGCTGCAAGCAGACCTAGATAGATTATCAAAATGGGCAGCAGAATGGCAGATGAGATTCAATGTTGATAAATGTAAGGTGATGCATTTGGGATTTAATAATCCCTGTGCCACCTACACTATAAATAACTCTGTGTTAAGTGCATCTGAAATGGAAAAAGATTTGGGGGTTCTGGTAGATAACAGACTTAGCTGTAGCAAACAATGCCAGGTAGCAACAGCTAGAGCTAGCAAGATATTGTCTTGTATAAAGAGGGGAATGGAATCAAGAGAGAAAAATATTATTCTCCCTCTTTACAAGGCACTGGTAAGGCCACATTTGGAATATGCGGTGCAGTTTTGGAATCCCATATACAAAAGGGACATCTTGGAAATTGAGGCAGTTCAGAGAAGGGCAACTAAATTAATAAGGGGAATGGAGGGGCTTGAATATGCAGGCAGATTAGACAAGTTAGGGCTGTTTACATTGGAGAAGCAGCGGTTGCGTGGGGACATGATAACCTTATACAAATATATTAATGGCCCATACAGTGAACTCTCAGGTGCATTGTTCACTAATAGGTCATATCAGAGGACTCGTGGACATCCTTTAAGGTTGGAAGAAAAGAAGTTTCATCTTCAAGTTAGGAGAGGTTTCTTTACAGTGAGAACGGTGAAACTGTGGAACTGTCTTCCAGCAGAGGTGGTAATGGCAAGTTCATTGAATAACTTTAAAAAAGGCCTGGATAAGTTTCTAAAACTAAAGAATATGAGAATTACTGGTATTAAGCTATAGATCTGGTTGATCCAGGGATACTTTCGATGCCGTTTGGAGTCAGGAAGGAATTTTTCCCCCCTTTTTTAGCTGGGGTTTTTGCCTTCCTCTGGATCAACTGTTAGGTAGGGTTAAAAAAAAAAAAAAAAAAAAAAAAAAAGTGAATAGGTTGGACTTGATGGACGAATGTCTTTATTCAACCTTAATTACTATGTACTATGTTACTATGTTAGATTATACAGTATGTATGATATGTTTATTTATATAGCGCTATTGGAACAACATCGCTGTACATTATAACAATACAGATTATTACAGTATGTATGTATATGTTTATTATATAGCGCCACTTGGGTAAACAGCGCTGTACATTATAACAATACAGATTATACAGTATGATGTATATGTTTATTTATATACGCCACTGGGGACCAGCGCTGTACATTATAACAATACAGATTTACAGTATGATGTAATGTTTTTATATAGCGCCACTGGGTACACAGCGCATGACATTATAACAATACAGATTATACAGTAGTATGTATATTATTTATTTATAGCGCCACTTGGGACGCAGCGCTGTACATTATAACAATACAGATTATACAGTATGTATGTATATGTTTATTTATATAGCGCCACTGGGGGACACAGCGCTGTACATTATAACAATACGATTATACAGTTGATGTATTATGATTTATTATAGCACCACTTGGAACACAGCGCTGTACATTATAACAATACAGTATACAGTATGTATGTTATGATTTATATTAGCGCCACTTGGGAAACCAGCGCGTACATTATAACAATACAGATTATACGTATGTATGTATATGTTTATTTATATAGCGCCACTTGGGACACAGCGCTGTACATTATAACACATACAGATATACGTATGTATGTATATGTTTTATTTATATAGCGCACTTGTACACAGTGCTGTACATTATAACAATACAGATTATACAGTATGTATGTATTATGTTATTTATATAGCGCCACTTCGGGACGCAGCGCTGTACATTATAACAATACAGATTATACAGTATGTATGTATATGTTTATTTATATAGGCCACTTGGGGGACAGCGCTGTACATTATCAAATACAGATTATACAGTATGTATGTATATGTTTTATTATATAGCGCCACTTGGGACACAGCGTGTACATTATAACAAACAGATTATACAGTATGTTGTATATGTTTATTTTATAGCGCCACTTGGGTAAACAGCGGTACATTATACACATACAGATTATACAGTTTGTATGTATATTGTTTATTTATATAGCGCCACTTGGGGACACAGCGCTGTACATTAAAACAATACAGATTATACAGTATGTATGTATATGTATTTATATAGCGCCACTTGGGTAAACAGCGCTGTACATTATAACAATACAGATATTACAGTATGTATGTATATGTTTATTTATATAGCGCCACTTGGGGACGCAGCGCTGTACATTATAACAATACAGATTATACAGTATGCATGTGAAATGTTTATTTATATAGCGCCACTTGGGTACAGAGCGCTGTACATTATACAATACAGATTATACAGTATGTATTATATAGTTTATTTATATAGCGCCACTTGGGGACACAGCGGTACATTATAACAATACAGATTATACAGTATGTAGTATATATTTATTTATATAGCGCCACTTCGGGACGCAGCGTGTCTATTATAACAATACAGATTATACAGTATGTATGTATATGTTATTATATAGCGCCACTTGTGGACACAGCGCTGTACATTATAACAATAAGATTATACAGTATGTATGTATATGTTATTTATAGCACCACTGGATACACAGCGCTGTACATTATAACAATACAGATTATACAGTATGTATGTAATGTTTATTTATATAGCGCCACTTGGGAAACACAGCGCTGTACATTATAACAATACAGATTATACAGTATGTATGTATATGTATTTATATAGCGCCACTTGGGACACAGCGATGTACCATTATTAAACAATACAGATTATACAGTATGTATGTATATGTTTATTTATATAGCGCCACTTGGGTACACAGCGCTGTACATTATAACAATACAGATTATACAGTATGTATGTATATGTTTATTTATATAGCGCCACTTGGGTAAACAGCGCTGTACATTATAACAATACCGATTATACAGTATGTATGTATATGTTTATTTATATATTGCCACTTGGGTACGCAGCGCTGTACATTATAACAATACAGATTATACAGTATGTATGTAAAGTTTGATTTATATAGCGCCACTTGGGTACACAGCGTGTACATTATAACAATACAGATTATACAGTATGTATGTATATGTTTATTTATATAGCGCCACTTCGGGACACAGCGCTGTACATTATAACAATACAGATTATACAGTATGTATGTATATGTTTATTTATATAGCGCCACTTGGGGACACAGCGCTGTAAATTATAACAATACAGATTATACAGTATGTATGTATATGTTTTATATAGCGCAACTTGGAAACACAGCGCTGTACATTATAACAATACAGATTATTCAGTTTGTATGTATATGTTTATTTATATCGCGCCACTTGGGTACACAGCACTGTACATTATAACAATACAGATTATACAGTATGTATGTATAGTTTATTTATATAGCCCACTTGGGACACAGCGCTGTACATTATAACAAATCAGATTATACAGTATGTATGTATATGTTTATTTATATAGGCCACTTGATACACAGTGCTGTACATTATAACAATACAGATTATACAGTATGTATGTATGTATATGATTATTTATATAGCGCCACTTCGGGACGCAGCGCTGTACATTATAACAATACAGATTATACAGTATGTATGTATATGTTTATTTATATAGAGGCCACTTGGGACAGCAGCGCTGTACATTATCCAACAATACAGATTATACAGTATGTATGTATATTATTTATATAGCGCCACTTGGGTACACAGCGCTGCATTATAACAATACAGATTACAGTATGATGATTATGTATATATAGCGCCACTTGGGTAACAGCGCTGTACATTATAACAATACAGATATACAGTATGTATGTATATGTTTATTTATATAGCGCCATTGGGACACAGCGCTGTACATTATAACAATACAGATTATACAGTATGTATGTATATGTTTATTTATATAGCGCCACTTGGGTAAACAGGTGTACATTATAACAATACAGATTATACAGTATGTATGTATATGTTTATTTATATAGCGCCACTTGGGGACCAGCGCTGTACATTTAACAATACAGATTATACAGTATGTATGTAAATGTTTATTTATATAGGCCACTTGGTACAGCGCTGTACATTATAACAATACAGATTATACAGTATGTATGTATATGTTTATTTATATAGCGCCACTGGGGACACAGCGGTGTACATTATAACAATACAGATTATACAGTATGTATGTATATTTTTTTATATAGCGCCACTTCGGGACGCAGCGCTGTACATTATAACAATACAGATTATACAGTATGTATGTATATGTTTATTTATATAGCGCCACTTGGGACACAGCGCTGTACATTAAACATACAGATTATACAGTATGTATGTATATGTTTATTTATATAGCACACCTGGATACACAGCGCTGTACATTGATAACAATACAGATTATACAGTTGTATGTATATGTTTATTTATATAGCGCCACTTGGGAACACAGCGCGTTACATTATAACAATACAGATTATACAGTATGTATGTAATATGTTTTATTATTATAGCGCCACTTGGGACACAGCGCTGTACATTATAACAATACAGATTATACAGTATGTATGTATATGTTTATTTATATAGCCCACTTGGGATACACAGCGCTGTACATTATAACAATACAGATTATACAGTATGTATGTATGTATATGATTATTTATAGCGCCACTTGGGTACACAGCGCTGTACATTATAACAATACAGATTATACAGTATGTATGTATATGTTTATTTATATTGCGCCACTTCGGGACGCAGCGCTGTACATTATAACAATACAGATTATACAGATGTATGTATATGTTATTATATAGAGCCACTTGGGGACCAGCGCTTGTAAATATAAACAATACAGATTATACAGTATGTACGTATATGTTTATTTATATAGCGCCACTTGGGGACACAGCGCTGTACATTATAACAATAGTTGTGAGTTGTAATGGGGTGAGATAGGGGTAGAATTCCCAAGTTATGAGTTGTATTGGGGGGATAGGGGTAGAATCCCCAAGTTCTAGGTTGTAATGGGGGGATAGTGGTAGAATCTCCCAGTTATGGGTTGTATTGGGGTGATAGGGGTAGAATCTCCCAGTTATGGGTTGTATTGGGGATGATAGGGGTAGAATCTCCCAGTTATGGGTTGTATTGGGGTGATAGGGAGACGCCAGAGTGATTGGCTGTGACGTCACTGTCACAGCCAAGAGTGACTACCTTACCAGAAGTGGAGTGGGAAGTGCAGAGTGTGTGGCGGGGGGGAGGAGACATTCCCTTTAAGTAGGTACACACAGTAACAATAAAGTCCCGATACAGTCGGAGTGGAGAACCTGTCGTCTTCTTTCAAAGGTCTGGCATGTGTGTACTCCGTTTATTGGAAACATTGCCTTTAATAGGGGGTTTTATAGGTGCACTTGCCAGTCCCTGTAATATCACAAATATTAAATGTAATGGTTTAATAAATGTTTACAAAACCAGAATGTGGCCTTAAGAGATGTGATCTTTCAGGGTCCCACTGTGTGCAATCCTTTTACTAGAATTTCTGTATATTAAGCACAAAAAAAAAGTTACAAAAAAATTGAGAAAGAGAAAAACCACTGCCCTTAGAGATGATATGAATTCAGTTAAACGTAATGAGGATCCCTCGATCAGACACAGAACAAAGATCTCTAGGAGAACTGGGAACACTACCTGTAAATGTTTGGATCGAGGAGCAAGGCTGTGTCTTGGGAGCTTTGATAAATGTACAACTTTGTTTTTAACTGTTGCCGTTCGTTCTCATTCACCCACACATCCGGTAAACTGAAAAAAAGAGTCAAAACGCGTTCTGATTAGGGAACAGATGGTACAAACCTGAATTGATTTGTTCCTTTAACACCAGACTCTGACTAAAAAGGGAGCTGGCAAGAAACCTCTATTCAAGGGCTAGGTACACTAGCGCATTCTCACTCGTTTACAATACGTTAGCGGTGAGAAAAACGCACATCAGTGCATGGGTGGCCACATTGCCATGTGCTGTTTAATGTAATATTCGGTTCAGTCCTAGACCACCAGCGGAGGGGACGGTCACTTACATGTCTTCTGGTGTCCAGTGAAGTAGAAGTTTAATTTTGCCGCTGTCTTCTTTCCGCTTTGCGATAATCTAGAAAACACACAATTCTTCACCATAAATAAACAGGCAAGTGTTCCTTAGTGATTGACAGTTCACATAACGGTCATTCTAAATATCCAATACTGTGCAGGAACTCAATGTTAAAGGACAACAATACCCAAAAAAACAAAAATCTCCCCCATTACATGTCCACAGTTCCAGCAGCTGAAATTGCTTACTCTCATTTACAACCGTGCGTGCTTCCCTTAGATATCAAACAGCAAAGATGAGTGCTAAAAGCCTGCCTCCTAGACGGCCCAGGGCCACGATAACATATCACTTGTCACTGGCTGAGGGAATGTCTGTTACAACTTCTCTCCCCTCCTCTGCCAGTCAAACAAACTTGGAACTGTTCGGTTGCTAGGATAAAGCCTACATAATCAAGCTAATCAAGGATGGGTGGAGGAGTGTGTTTCTCACATGCTAGTTTTGAGTGAGCGGTACAGGCAGACAGAATTGTTACACCCCCTTCACAGCATGGCTTATTGAAGGCAGAGAGAAGTCTAAATCAGGAAAAAATGTATGGGGAGGGCTGCACACTTTACTCTTTTTAAAGCGTTCTAAAGAAATGCATTGAGGCAATACAGTTATACTTTGTGAGAAGCAGCCAATGCTAGGTTATAATTACCGTGCAATTATATGTACATTGGAAAGTGCACTGTAAATTCAGAACCGAGTGTATAGCTTTACTATCAATGTCTGCTGTAAAGAGAAGGCAGATTGCAGGGTTGTCGCTGTTAATTAATAAATCGGGTGGTAACAAAACGACCTTTATCAACCCCTCCTCCTCCATATCTTCACTAAATCTGATGCAGGAACCACTAGATCAGGGATGCCCAAAATGCAACCAAGGAATGCTGGTAGTTGTGTTTTCATACACCTTGGACATTCCTGCACTGGATAGTACCAGGAAGTGAATAAGAGAAACATTACACTTACTGTGCTGTGGAAGACACACTGGACCATTTCCAAGGCTTTCTATTTGTGCGGAGAGGTTGAAGCAAATGGGCGCGGTGACGTATAGCGTCCAGTGTTTGCGCATCAAAAAAATCATGTGGTCGAGCTGGAAAAGCAAAATATAGTGAATATAAAACAATAAGACGATATATATGAGACAATCCCACTCACATGAATGTTAATATAGGGATGAAAACAAGAGGGATTGTGATGATGAAATGAATTAGTACAGAGCATGGACATAGCACCGCCCCCGGAATCAGAGAAGTCCCCAGTCACCATGGATCCCTTTAGTAACAGTTTGGGGATTACTTCCCCTTAGCTGCAATTTTATCTTTGAAACAGGTGGTTTTAGTTTATCTTTCCTATCTGGGGCATTTTCAAGTTAGTGAACAAACTAATTGCTACTTAATGTGACGCCTTGGTGCAATTCTGGATGGCTGAGGCTTACAGGGTGAGATCTGGTGGAAGTGGGACCTTTAATCTAGAACCTTTAGGTGGAGCCAATAGCCTCAGTTGTAACACATTAAAGGGTAAGTGGCACATGGGAAGTTAACACACACACTTAAGAAGAAAAAGCTATACAATATGTTAGTGCTTTTGAAACCTATGCACAATCTGTATTTAAACAGAATAAGGTCTAATGTATGTGAATAAATAAGCCAATACATTAAACTACAAATAAAAAATAATTTCACCCTAATTTCAACCTGGACCCCCAAACCATAAAACGAATCCCCCTTTCCCTCAGTATTTACCCCATAAAGAGCTCTGTAGAAATTTACAGTATGTGATACACTCAGTTCAGTGTGAGGTTAGCAGCTCAGAGATACTGTAAGTACCAGGTGGTTACCAAGGAGACATCCTGAACATAATAAGACCTGCCATTAAAAGTCTTTAAGAGAGAGAATTCTAGACTCCTGGTTATGAACTTTACAATGCAGCACTGCGAGGTTGATTTCCTTTCAGTGGCAGAAAATAAAGCCCTTTTCTTGTCCTGCTTGCATGGTTAAAGGAAACCTGTGCTCATACATCCATCTCTTCTCCTGTAGGCGACGTCACTACATTCTAAATGTGAAATCAAAGGTGCAAACACGAGTAACCAACTACAAACAATGGGGGACAGGGACCAAGGTACACTTATTGCTCAAAACGGAGCCTTGTACTATACTAATAGGGTTTCACCCTTCCCGAATTATCTATTTACTGCTGTGTATATATTTATGTATATTTGTCATTGCTTTGATATATTCAGGTACGATCTGGGAAGCCGATAGGGGAGCCACTACGTAGTGGGGTTCTTTAGGGAATTGTTTTTAATTATGGTTTTATAATCATACCTGGTGTGGGTGTCCACACCCCTCTCTGTGCTATATTTACGAGGTTGTTTTCCTCCTTTAGTGTTTATTGTAGCACTATATATGCAGTTGGAGTGCTTGTGGGCTTTGAGCTCCGAGTGTACACTGGTCCCTGTTCCACCTTGGTTTGTAGTTGGTATATGTATTGTCCAGGTCTGCACCCATGTATCCATGTTACTGCTTCTGTGTTTCTATGCCCCAACTCGATATTTGAGCCTTAGGCTCTTTTGTTAAGACGAGTAACCCACTAAAAGAAGGATCGGACTATGGAGCCCTCCAACCTCACACAGACAATAAGGCAGGCCCAGTAGCCACAACAAGTAACTAAGATTTAAGTCTCAGTGTAAATTCACATTACCTGGGCTATTTGGGAGATTGGTGCTAATCTACAAAACCACCTAAACCACACACAATGCATAGAAACTGCGCGACACTTAATACTACTGCGCTTTATGGTAACACTCCCTGTGCTAATAAATATCAAGTATCTAGTGCTAAGTGATGACTTCTTCAAGCGAACCACCTGAGAGAGAAAGAAAATAGAATTCAGTTGTTCAGAACTGTTACAATAAAAAGAACCTCCAGACTGGTCCCGGCATCGGACTGGACCTCACACTGTATGGGCAGGTCTGAGACTCTCTGCCACGTCTTGTATCGTTGGATACACATCTGACTTCCAATACTCACCACACTGCAGACCGATAACCAAATGCATGAACCTTCTTGCCCCCCCCCCCCACCGGTAAAAAGAAAAACACACATAGTCCGAGGAGGCTCAACTCATCCCCTGATCTAATCACAACGGCCATTAGGAGGCTCAACTCATCCCTGATCTACTACACCGGCCATTAGGAGACTCAACTCATCCCCTGATCTACTACACACCGGCTATTAATAGACTCAACTCATCCCCTGATCTACTACACACCGGACTATAAAGACTCAACTCATCCCCTGATCTACTACACACCGGCCATGAGGACACTCAACTCATCCCCTGCTTTACACACACCGGCCATTAGGAGACTCAACTCATCCCCGATCTACTACACACCGGCCATTAGGACACTCAACTCATCCCCTCGCTTACTACACCGGCCCCTTAGGAGACTTAACTCATACCCTGATCTACTACACACCGGCCATTAGGACACTCAACTCATCCCTGATCTACTACACACCGGCCATTAGGAGACAACTCATCCCCTGATCTATACACACCGGCATTAGGAGACTCAACTCATCCCTGATCTACTACACACTGGACATTTAGCGTCTTTATAACGCATTCATTAGGAAAAAAAACAAGGACATGATTATCACATAGGGATGTCATAATATGTTCACACTACTGCGTGTTTGTAATGACTGCGTGGTAGCAGTTTAGTGCGATAACACACTCATTGACAGTCTAAGGAGAAGAGAAAACACGCTTTTTTTGCCATTTAACCCAAAAACGCACTGCATTAAAACGCAATAAAAAAAACGCATAAAAACGCAACGCATAAAAACACATTGCAAAAACACTTTGCATGGCTAGTGACGTCTATTGATTTTTTTTACTGCGTTTTGCATTGTGTAGTGGAACGTAGCCTTACTGGTAGGCAATAGGAGAGAAACTGTATGTACCTTTCAGTTGTACGTGGTAGGAGAATAAGGAGATGTTCCTAGCGCTGCTGCTGACATCGAAAAGAGACAGAAGAGAACGCACCAGTTACGATATGGAAATAACATTGCCGTTAGCTGATCTCAGATTTCACATACGATGTATTAACATGGAACTGTTTCTATTACAGTGCAGACTGCTCAGTGGCAGATCTCACTCCCTTTGGACCTCCCTGGGTGGGAGTACTTACGTAGCGAGCGTTTCCTCTTGTTTTAGCTCTTCTTCCTGTTCAGACTGGCTTTCGACGGGGATTCCTCTTGGATTTCAGGTGGTGGACACTTTGGAAGAATTCTGTTGGCTGAAGTCGCGTGGTACGTGAAGGGCCAGACCCCCCTGTGAAGCAAAACTCGCATTGCAGCCCCCAACAACACACTGGTAATTAGAAGAGTGCGACATTGTATAACAAAGGATCTTTATGTAGCAACTAAACACTGCACATACGGCATAAACTTGTTAATCAGGTTTAAAATAGATAAACAGTTTTTATTTATTGAGATGATAAACTTCTTATTGTGTGTCTCAGGTGAAAACAATTTCCATTAAAATGTAATGTCTGTAGCCTTGGAATTTTCCTCTGATTAAAATGGGAAGATTTCAGCACAGCCCACACAGCCACATTTTTATCTCAAAAGGGACTGTTAATAGGTCTGTCAAAGGGCAAATTGTGTCAAATTTGGCACGTATGCTTCAACACATTTAGTTAGGTACATTAGATTTGTGTGTGTATATATATATATATATATATATATGGAGGTGGTGTTATTATATATATGGGGTGTGTGTTATATATATATGGAGGTGTGTGTGATATATATCTATATATGGAGGTGTGTGTGTGTTATATATTAGAGGTGTGTGTTATATTATTTTTATGGGTGGTTGTTTTTTTAGGGGGTGTGTATATTATATGGAGGTTGTGTGATATTATATGGCGGTGTATATATACTTACTGGATTCTATATAACTTATATTATATATATTATATATATATATATATATGACATACTTTTAATGTTTTTAATATCTTTCCACTGTCATTGCCCTAGGTACTGCCTAATAAAAGTGTGAGATACACTTTTACATTTATCTATGTGTGCTGTGTTACTTATCTCCTTCTTGGTATTGTGATATAAGTACTTTTTATACACATGCACCTATACCCACTTGGGTAATGCTTTTATACCCTGTGGCCTGTCTATTGGTGCAAAACTACTTTAACCTGTGCACACAGGCCTGCAGAGTTGTGCACGTGCACACAGCTTAGAGGGAACAATGGCCACGTGCACCCACAGCTCCTATACACAGAGAGACATCCCATAATCCCTGGAACCATGCAACCTTTAATGTTGGAAACCAATAGCATAGCTAGACAAATGCACAGGGATTCTTTGAAATTAAAGGTGTTTAATCATATTGGACGAAACCAAGTACAGATTACCAAAATTACCTTAAATGGTTTGTCTCCGCTGTGTGTTAACATGTGTCTCTGAACCAGCTCTGACTGGTAGATGGAGTGTTGTACAATTTCATCCCTTCCAATAGCAACATACACTAAAAGAGGAAAGAAAGTCAGCCTGACAGTAATTGTCTGAGAGATGGAGCATTTAACATGTTACCTATAAAGTAGGTACAGGAAACAGTATCAATATCTAACAAACGAAACAGTTAGGACACTGTACACGGGACAACAGGTTCAATCTCTAACAGGAAAAAGGATACGTATACAAGATCTAACAGGAAACAGTTAGATATTGAACTGTATCCCGTGTACAGTGTCCTAACTGTTTCCGTTAGATCTTGATACAGTATCCTGTTTCCTGTTAGATATTGAACCTGTATCCCGTGTACAGTGGTCCTAACAGGAAACAGGATACGTATCAAGATCAACAGGAAACAGTTAGGACCTGTACATGGGATACAGTATCAATATCAACAGGAAACAGGATAATGTACACAGATACAGTATCAATATCTATCTAACAGGAAACGGTGCTGAATAGGAATTAAACAATACGTTCTCTCATTACACTGCACTCACCCCTCGCATTGGCATCCACATGGATGGAGCGAATGTGTTCGGCGAGATCAGGGCTGGAGAGAAGCAGGTCTGACACTGGTCCCAGCAGCAGCTGTAGGAGATGCTTTTGTTGATGATGAGGTTATCATCCCTGTCCGTTCATCATGGCCGGGGTAGAGCGCCACTCGACACGTGCTGTCCACATCCATCAAGGTGCTGCTTATGCTCAAATCAAAACGAAGGCCCATTAGAAATTTTACAAAAGTTTCCACACTAGTCTGTTTAGTGTCTCTCTGGATTATAACAAACAGAATAAAAACAACAGGTCAAGCTGTTACTCATTTAATTTTCATGAAAGGAATCACAAACCGTGGTTGAATTTCACCTAGAAACCAGAAAGTGAACCAGAGTATTTGCAAGTCCCTTGGCCCTTTAAATCCTTTTAATAACACGCAATGTGTCAAAGTGTCAGGATAAGGGATGTTCAGTCACAGCCACAAATAGATTTATAACAATACCCTAAAATTCTCTAACGTTTCCCAAAGCCTCTGGCACCAAACCAATTGTACCCATGTTAAACACTCTCCAAAATGCCTCTTTCCGACCATATTTCTCTGTGGGTGGGCAATGCCACGTGGATCTTTTCAGCGAGATTCTTTCTATTTCATGGTGCAAAACCAAAGGAAGTTTGGGTACTTTCCAAAAAGAACAGGTGAAAATCCCGATCTTGTGTTTTGCATAACACACCCACTAGAGGGCAGCACACAAGTTAATTCCCAGGGCACTTATAGCGACATGCTGGAATACGGTTTTGTGAGATCTATACCCGGACACAACTCTGCTTCCATTAAACCTGAGGGAATTATATGGGTTCAGACACATTTCAAACATCGAACAGGCAAAATTGAGTCCAGTCCGGTAATTGCCTGTTGACGTGATTGCTTTTTGGTTAAAAACGGAGCCAGAACCAAATTCGATTCTTTACCAAACACAGTAACTCAATTACAACCAAACAGAGACTGAGAAACAAAGGAAGTTTATACCAAATATAAAGAACTGATGTAGAAATGAGCAGGGTTGTGCAATCTTATGTAAATAGGTAAACAGAAGCACTAACCCATATATGCCACAGACAACATCCACGGGTTTCTTTCCCCCATGGAAATTTCCAATATCTCATAACTTAAACATAAAGAGAGAAACCTTAAAGCAATAGCTCACTGAAAAAGTAACTTTTCCTTTAAGCATTGATTGAAGAACGGGAGGTAAAGGAGCCATTACTACCTTGGTTCCAGGCTCCTGTACAATTGATTGAAGAATGGAAGTTAAGACCTAGGTCCTTTACCTCCAGTTCTTCATCAATACATTAAAGTAATAGTGCACTTTTTCAGTGAACTATTCCTTTAAAGGGCCCCTCAAATACATGATATATGACCGATGTTTCAGCAAAATGATCTTCGCCCCCTTCCCCTCCAAGCCTTTTACGAGCTTGCACATGTTCAGAAGAGGAAGCAGGGATATGCATTCAGTCATTGTCTACCATGTCAAATCCATGACTGACAACTGATAAGTTGTACCTTAACATCACCATTTCAGTCCCACAGCATGTAAACCCGTCGTGGTTAACGTCTATGGCAAGCTGAAAGTTATGGTGCAAAGAAATTAACAGTATTGGTACTTACCCTGTTCATTCAGGTACTACTTACCACAGGAATAAATTGTTATCAGGAAAACCATGATGAAGACAACCTTTCCTTTTAAGGTCTACCCCGGTCTTGTTTACCTAGGTAAGCCATCAGTGGCACTAACAATGAATGGCTCAACCAGATTGTGCAATGCAGCCTCCTGTAGCACAGCCCAGTTTCTTCTACTCTCCCGAGCAGCAAGCTTTTGGGAACCTCTTCCTGCAACACGGAAAGTAAAATGGAAGAAGGGGCCATAAACTAAACTCAACCACACAGAACCTTGTAGACATGAACCAGCATTCCCGGGAACCTCTTGACTTTCCTGAAGAAGGGATGATTGTGCGGCTTATCAGCATTTAAAGGCTCTTACAGACTTGTGATCGGAGCACACGTCTGTCGATGAATGGTCATACCTGATGATAATCGTAAGGTGCGGCTCTGTGTTGGACGGGTGCCGGATCGCATGTGTGTACGAGCCTTAAGCTGGGAACACGCAGTACAAGATTATAGCAGATGACAGACTGAATGTGTAAAATACGGTCTGTGATATGATTTGCCTATAATGAATACAGGGAACATCATTCAGGCTGTCAATCATTACAGACATTCTCCGCTACCTATACTACAGTACAGGGAGGAGACAGTGGCCGAGAGAACTTTTTGGTCAGTAACAGATGTAGCCATTAAAGGGCCATTCCTATCGGTACTGTGTGTACCCAGTTTTAGACCTGAGTTACCAGTTTAAATGCAATTAGCAGGGCTGCACTGCTTGCAAGTAACAACATTCATTTAGCTCAGCCAGCTCCATGTGATTTTAATTGGTGTCCCTTGACTTTTCATGATCTGGCCAAATAATTTCACAAATGGTCCTATTTTTCTATTGTGTTTCTCTTGTCTACTTGTCTGGTTGTCAGGGTCAGTGCACATAGCAACAAGATCTCCGTGATCTAATCATTATTTTAAATTGTCTATTTTACACATACCACAGTAATGATACATCTTCCATTCAATTTTTTGGAAAAATAAATTGCTTACTTTCCCTATTGATAGAGATAGTGAGCTGCTATTTATGGTCCTTCTTCCCAGCATTGCTCTCTTCTCTGTCACTAACGTAATGTCTACATCATTAGCTGGTGGGCGATTTAGATTTTGCACAGACACATCACTGGATGGTTACTTTGAGGATGGCGTTTTTCCCTTAGAGCTATGTGCTTGCAGCAAAGTGTAGAATGCAGAGGTGTGGAATTTGCCTTAAGAAACTGCAACTGCTCCAGAAACAGATATTTATTAATGAACACTTACCGTATTACCTGGGCTTCTGTTGTGTTTTATAAACAGGAGAAGATTTCATCACTTTTGCAGCAATCCCTCCAGGCTAATTAAATTTCTAGATACAATAACATCCACAGAGTCGAGCTTGTCACTTCGCGTGCGTCTATTAATCTGTCACCTTTCATGGGGGGGAGTATTGCTTTTCACCTTAGAAGCCAATCTGTCTATTTAGTAGCCAGGGAATATGAAATTCTCACAAAAAGGGTGCAGGAGAAGTCGATTCTAGGTGCATTGGCTACTTAGCCCCTAGGATATTCCTAGTCAATTGCAGGCCATGCAGGCTGAGGGGACCAGATGCAGAAACCAAGTAATAACAGGTAAACACAATTAGCCCCTCTGCCCCGTGACGGGACGACAATAACTTGTTTGTTTTTCTGCACATCTGAGGCCTGCTGTTCCCTTCATAAACCCTCCACTGCCAGCTCACTTTCTGGTCACAGAGGAACGTGTCATTGGTCGTCATTACCCCATGGATACCTGTCACCAACAGTTAAAACACTTCAATCTCTTTATTTCATGGCCTCTTAGTTTGTAAATTTCTACACACACACGACTATGAATCTTTCTCTAATTCAAAACTAAACCTTATCTCCACCCAACCCCGCACATACCAGGTCCTCATTGTGACTAGGGTTCCAGGACATAAGGACATCATTAATAAAGTTTGATTTGAAACTAACCCAGCATACTTTCCGATTGCCATTTGCAGTCAGGAAGGGATTTTCCCTTTTTAGCTGTTTTTTTTTGCCTTCCCTGGATCAACTGTTAGGTAGGGTTAAACAGGAGGGTGAAAAGGTTGGACTTGATGGACATGTCTTTATTCAACCGCAAATTTGTTACTATGTAACTGTTATACAGACATTATGGGTAGGGTTAAAGGTTGGACTAGATGACGTATGTCTTTATACAACCTCCAATACTATGTTACTATGTAACCGTTATACAGACATTATGGGTAGGGTATAAAGGTTGGACTAGACGGACGTATGTCTTTATACAACCTCCAATACTATGTTACTATGTAACTGTTATACAGACATTATGGGTAGGGTATAAAGGTTGGACTAGACGGACGTATGTCTTTATACAACCTCCAATACTATGTTACTATGTAACTGTTAACAGACATTATGGGTAGGGTATAAAGGTTGGACTAGACGGACGTATGTCTTTATACAACCTCCAATACTATGTTACTATGTAACTGTTATACAGACATTATGGGTAGGGAATAAAGGTTGGACTAGCGGACGTATGTCTTTATACAACCTCCATACTATGTTACTGTGTAACTGTTATACAGACATTATGGGTAGGGTATAAAGATTGGACTAGATGGACGTATGTCTTTATACAACCTCCAATACTATGTTACTGTGTAACTGTATACAGACATTATGGGTAGGGTATAAAGGTTGGACTGATGGAAGGATGGACGTATGTCTTTATACAACCTCCAATACTATGTTACAATGTATCTGTTATACAGACATTATGGGTAGGGTATAAAGGTTGGACTAGATGGACGTATGTCCTTATACAACCTCCAATACTATGTTACTATGTAACTGTTATACAGACATTATGGGTAGGGTATAAAGGTTGGACTAGATGGACGTATGTCTTTATACAACCTCCAATACTATGTTACTGTGTAACTGTTAGACATGACATATGGGGGGTATAAAGTTGGACTAGATGGACTATAGTCTTTATACAACCTCCAATACTATGTTTTATGTAACGTATAGCGATTATGGGTAGGTATAAAGGTTGGACAGTTGGCTGTTGGTACAATCATATCATATAAACAAACTACACACCTGTGCCACCCTAATGGCCCCTGGCGACGGTCCCCTGTGCCACCCTAATGGCCCCAGGTGACAGTCCTTGAGCTCCCTGGTGACGGTCCCTGTGCCACCCTAATGCCCCCTGGTGACTGTCCCTGTGCCACCCTAATGCCCTCCTGGTGACGGTCCCTGTGCCACCCTAACGCCCCTTGGTGACGGTCCCTGTGCAACCCTAACGCCCCCTGGTGACGGTCCCTGTGCAACCCTAAACGCCCCCTGGTGACGGTCCCTGTGCAACCCTAACCCCCCTGGTGACGGTCCCTGTGCCCCCTAACGCCCCTGGTGACGGTCCCTGTGCCACCCTAAGCCCCCCTGGTGACGGTCCCTGTGCCACCCTAATGCCCCCTGGTGACGGTCCCTGTGCCACCCTAATGCCCCCTGGTGACGGTCCTCTGTGCCACCCTAATGCCCCCTGGTGACGGTCCCTGTGCCACCCTAATGCCACCCTGGTGACGGTCCCTCGTGCCACCCTAATGCCCCCTGGTGACGGTCCCGTGCCACCCGCTAATGCCCCCTGGTGACGGTCCCTGTGCCACCCTAATGCCCCTGGTGACGGTCCCGTGCCACCCTAATGCCCCCTGGTGACGGTCCCCCGTGCCACCCTAATGCCCCCTGGTGACGGTCCCCGTGCCACTCAATGTGACTCCCTTGCAACCCTCATGCCCCCTGGTGACGGTCCCCGTGTCCACTAATGCCCCTGGTGACGGTCCCGTGCCACCCTAATGCCCCCTGTTGACGGTCCCGTTGCCACGCTAATGCCCCCTGGTGACGGTCCCCTTGCCACCCTCTTAATGCCCCCTGGTGACGGTCCCTGTGCCACCTAATGCCCCTGGTGTGACGGTCCCTGTGCCACCCTAATGCCCCCTGGTGACGGTCCCTGTGCCCCATGCCCCCCTGGTGACGGTCCCTGTGCCACCCTAAGCCCCTTGGTGACGGTCCCTGTGCCACCTAATGCCCCTTGGTGAGGTCCCTGGCAACCCTAATGCCCTGGTGACGGTCCCTGTGCCACACCCTAATGCCCGCCCCTGGTGACGGTCCCTGTCCACCCTAATGCCCCCTGGTGACGGTCCCTGTGCCACCCTAATGCCCCTTGGTGACGGTCCCTGTGCAACCTCTAATGGCCCCTGGTGACGGTCCCTGTGCACCCTAATGCCCCTGGTGACGGTCCCTGTGCAACCCTAATGCCCCCTGGTGACGGTCCCTGTGCAACCCTAATGCCCCCCTGTGACGGTCCCTGTGCACCCTAATGCCCCCTGGTGACGGTCCCTGTGCCACCCTAATGCCCCTGGTGACGGTCCCTGTGCAAACCCTAATGCCCCCCTGGTG
>CM033471.1:4062139-4098864 GCA_019447015.1 Hymenochirus boettgeri | reverse complement strand
ACGTCCATGTGCCACCTATGCCACCCTGTGACGGTTCCCCGTGCAACCCGAATGCCCGCCCCCTTGTGACGGTCCTGTGCCCACCCTAATCCCCTGGTGACGGTCCCTGTGCCACCCTAATGCCCCCGTGGTACGGTCCCTGTGCACCTAATCCCCTTGGCGACGGTCCTTGTTGCCCCCTATGAACCTTGACCTGTCCTCGGATCCATGCGGCTGAGCGCTCCACCTCCGCCTCCCCGCCCCCCCAGTCCTGTTCCTTCCCGCTCAATGATCCATCGTCCCCTCTCCCCCCTGACTGCTGCCGTGTGTGCTTCCCCCTGGCCCTGTTTCTCCTGCCCCGCGGGACTGTCGGAGCGAACCGAGCTGGAGCTCCGGCTACTCTCATCGTCCGCTTCGTCCTCCTCCTCCCCGCGTGGTGGCGGCGCTGGAGCGTCTGACCGGGCCGGCTGGGGGGCTTGGGGGGGGCGGGAGAGCGAGTGTTTCGGTGTTTGGCTGTGGCGGCCATCTTGAGTCCTGGAGTTACCTCAGAGAAGGGGCGGGACTGGTGAGAAGGGGCGGGGACTCCGGGACGGCGAGAAAACCACTGTGGTACAGAGGGAGGGATGAGGGACAAACTGACGGCAAACGAGAATTGGATGGGAGCAACAACGTCCCGCCATGGGCGTGGTGCTTAACATTCACAATGTATCTATGTGTGATGTGTACGTGTGTGTGTGTACGTGTGTGTGTGTGTGGTGCGTGCTTGCGCGCGTGCGCGTGCGTGCGTGCGTGCGTGCGTGCGTCGGTGTGTGTGTGTATTTTTTGTATGTACGTGGTATGTATGTATGTATGTATGTTATGTATTTTATTTTGTATGTATGTAGGTAATTATTTGATATTTATGTATATGATGTAGTATCTGAGGTGTGTAGTATGTTAGGTAGATATGTTCTGTAATGTATGTATGTATGGTATGTATGTATGTGTGAACGTATTTATATTATGTATGTATCTGAGGTGTGCATGTGGGTATGTAATGTAGTATATTTGGCATGTATGTGGTATGCATGTATGTATGCTATGTATATGTATATTGTTATGTATGTATATTATGTATGCATGTGTGGTTAGGATGATATGTATAATTATACTATAAAGTGCCACTTGGGTACCAGCGGCTGTACATTATAACAATACAGATTATACAGTATGTATGTAATGTTTTATTTATATAGTGCCACTTGGGTACAACAGCGCTGTACATTATAACATACAATTATACAGTATGTATGTATATGTTTATTTTATATAGCGCCACTTGGGGACACAGCGCTGTACATTATAAACATACAGATTATAACAGTATGTATGTATGTTTTATTATATAGCGCCACTTGGGTAACAGCGCTGTCACATTATACAATACGATTATACAGTTGTATGTATATGTATTTATTTATTAGCACCACTTGGATACACAGCGCTGTACTTTAACATACAGATTATCAGTATGTATGTATATGTTTATTTATTAGTGCCACTTGGGTACACAGCGCTGTACATTATAACAATACAGATTATACAGTATGTATGTATATGTTATTTATATGCACACACTACTTGGATACACAGCGCTGTACATTATAACAAACATCTCTCAGTAATGGTAGTATGTTTTAATTTATATAGTTCCACTTGGTACAACAGTCGCTGTACATTATAACAATACAGATTATACAGTATGTATGTATAGTTTATTTATATAGTGCCACTCTGGGTACACAGTGCTGTACATTATAACAATACATGATTATACAGATGTTGTATTGTTTTTATTTATGTGCCACTTGGGTACACAGCGCTGTACATTATAACAATACAGATTATACAGTATGTATGTTATGTTTATTTATTATACGCCACTTGGGTACACAGCGCTGTAACATTATAACAATACAGATTATACAGTATGTATGGTATATGTTTATTATATAGAGCCACTTGGGTACGCAGCGCTGTACATTTTAACATACAGTATAACAGTATTTATGTATGTTTATTTATATGAGCCACTTGGGTACACAGCGCTGTACATTATAACATACAGATTATACAGTATGTTGTATATGTTTTATTTATATACACCACTTGGGTACACAGCGCTGTACATTATAACATACAGATTATACAGTATGTATGTATATGTTAATTTATATGCGCCACTTGGGTACACAGCGCTGTACATTATAACATACAGATTATACAGTATGTATGTATATGTTTATTCATATGCGCCACTTGGGACACAGCGCTGTACATTATAACATACAGATTATACTGTATGTATATGTTTTATTTATATAGCGCTACTTGGGGACACAGCGCTGTCATTATAACATACAGATTATACTGTTATGTATGTATATGTTTTATTTATATAGCGCCACTTGGTAACACAGCGCTGTACATTATAACAATACAGATATACTGTAATGTATATGTTTATTTATATAGCGCCACTTGGGTACACAGCGCTGTACATTATAACAATACCATTATACAGTATGTATGTATATGTTTATTATATAGCGCCACTTGGGTACACAGCGCTGTACATATACAATACAATTATCAGTATGTATCTATATGTTTATTTATATAGCGCCACTTGGTACCCAGCGCTGGTAACATTATAACAATACAGATTATACAGTATGTATGTATATGTTTATTTTATAGCGCCACTTGGGGACACCAGCGCTGTACATTATAACAATACAGATTATACATATGGATGTATATGTTTATATATATAGCGCCACTTGGGTACACAGCCGCTGTACATTAATAACAATACAGTTATACAGTATGTATGTATATGTTTTATATTCGCGCCACTTGGGGGACACAGCGCTGTACATTATAACATACATTTATACATAATGTATTATTGTTTTTTATTTATATGCGCCACTTGGGACACAGCGCTGTACATTATAACAATACAGATTATACAGTATCTATGTATATTTTTTATTTATATAGCGTCCACTTGGGTACACAGCGCGTACATTATAACAATCATATTATACAGTATGGATGTATATGTTTATATATATACGCCACTTGTGGTACAGGCGCTGTACATTATAAACAATACAAATTTATACAGTATGTATCTATATGTTTATTATATATCGCCACTTGGGTACACAGCGCTGCGACCTTAAACAATACAGATTATACAGTATGTATGTTATGTTTATTTATATAGCGCCACTTGGGGCCAGCGCTGTACATTATAACATACAGATTATACAGTTTGTATGTATAATATGTTTATTTATATAGCGCCTCACTTGGGGACACACGCGCTGTACATAATACAATACGATTATACAGTATGTATGTATATGTTTATTTATTATACAGCGCCACTTGGTACACAGCGATGTACATTATAACAATGCAATTATACCGTATTATGTATATGTTTATTATATAGCGCCACTTGGGTACACAGCGCTGTCACATTATCACATCAAATATACAGTATGTATGTATATGTTATTTATATAGCGCCACTGGGTACACAGCGCTGTACATTATAACAATACAGATTATACAGTATGTACTGTATATGTTTTATTTATATAGCGCCACCTTGGGGGACACACGCTGTTACATTATAACCAATACAGATTATAACAGTTTGTATATATGTTTATTTATATAGCGCCACTTGGGTACACAGCGATGTACATTATAACAATACAGATTATACAGTATGTATGTATATGTTTATTATAGGTCCACTTGGGTACACGCGCTTGTACATTATAACATACAGATTATACAGTAGTATGGTATATGTTTTATTTATATAGCGCCACTGGGGACACAGCGCTGTAGCATTATAACAATACAGATTACACAGTATGTATGTATATCTTTATTTATATAGCGCCACTTGGGTACACAGCGCTGTACATTTAACAATACAGATTTATACAGTATGTATGTATATGTTTATTTATATAGCGCCACTTGGGAACACACAGCGCTGTACATTATAACATACAGATTATGCAGTATGTATATTTCTTTATATCGCGCCACTTGGGGCACAGCGCTGTACATTATAACAATACGGATTATACATATGTACTGTATAGTTTATTTATATAGCGCCACTTGGGTACACAGCGCTGTAACATTAAACATACAGATTATACATTATGTATGTATATGTTTATTTATATAGCGCCACTTGGGGACACAGCGCTGTACATTATAACAATACAGATTTATACAGTATGTATGTAATGTTTATTTATATAGCGCCACTTGGATACACAGCGCTGTACATTATAACAATACAGATTATACAGTATGTTGTATATGTTTATTTATAAGCGCCACTGGGTACGCAGCGCTGTACAATTATAACAATACAGATTATACAGTATGTAGGTATATGTTTATGTTATTAACGCCACTTGGGGACGCAGCGCTGTCATTTAATCAATACAGATTATACAGTAGTATGTAGTATGTTTATTTATATAGCGCCACTTGGGACACAGCGCTGTACATTATAACAATACAGATATACCAGTATGTATGTATATGTTTATTTATATAGCCCCACTTGTGGACACAGCGCTGTACATTATACAATACGATTATACATTTGTCTGTATATGTTTATTTATATACGCCACTTGGGTACTCAGCGCTGTACATTATAGCATACAGATTATACAGTATGTATGTATATGTTTATTAAATAGTCGCCACTTGATACGCAGCGCTGTACATTATAACATACAGATTTATACAGTATGTATGTATATGTTTATTTATATAGCGCCACTTGGATACGCAGCGCTGTACATTATAACTACATATTTATACAGTATGTATGTATATGTTTATTTATATAGCGCCACTTGGGGACCACGCGTACATTATAACAATACAGATTATACAGTATGTATGTAATGGTTTATTTATATAGCGCCACTTGGGACACAGCACTGTACCATTATAACAATACAGATATACATAATGTGTATATGATTTATTTATATAGCGCGCCACTTGGGACACAGCGCTGTACATTATAACATACAGATTATACAGTATGTATGTATATGTTTATTATAATAGCCGCCACTTGGGGACACACACGCTGTACATATAACAACACAGATTATACAGTAATGTATGTATATTTTATTTTATATAGCGCCACTTGGAACACAGCGTCTGTACATTAATACATACAGATTATACCAGGTATGTATATGTTTATTTTAATAGCGCCATCTTGGGGACACAGCGCTGTACATTATACAATACAGATTATACAGTATGTATGTATATGTTTATTTATATAGCGCCACTTGGGAACACGCGCTGTACATTATAACAATACAGATTATACAGTATGTATGTATATGTTTATTTATATAGCGCCACTTGGGTACACAGTGGCTGTACATTATCCATACAGATTATACAGTATGTATGTGTATGTTTATATAGCGCCACTTGGGGACACAGCGCTGTACATTATAACAATACAGATTAACAGTATGTATGTATATGTTATTTATATAGCGCCACTTGGGACACAGCGCTGTACATTTAAACATAACATATTATACGTAATGTTAGTATATGTTTATTTATATAGCGCCACTTGGGGACACACGCGTTGTACATTATAACAATACAGATTATACAGTAATGTATGTATATGTTTATTTATATATCGCCACTTGGGTACACAGCGCTGTACTTTAACAATACAGATTATACAGTATGTATGTATATGTTCATTTTATATAAGCGCCACTTGGTACACAGCTCTGTACATATATACAATACGATTATACAGTAATGTATGTATGTATATGTTTATTTATAAAGCGCCACATCTTGGTACACAGCGCTGTACATTATACAATACAGATTATACAGTATGTATGTATATGTTTATTTATATAGTGCCACTTGGGTACCACGCTGTTACATTATACAATACAGATTAATACAGTATGTATGTATATTTTTATATTTATATAGCGCCACTTGGGTACACAGCGCTGTACATTATAACATCAGATTATACAGTAATGTATGATATGTTTATTAATAGCGCCACTTGGGGACCATGCGGTGTACATTATAACAATATTATACGTAATGTATGTATATGTTTATTTATATAGCGCCACTTGGGGACACAGCGCTGTACATTATAACAATACAGATTATCAGTATGTATGTATATGTTTATTTATATACGCCACTGGGGGGACACACGCGCTGTACTTTAACAATACAGATTAACAGATGTTATGTATATGTTTATTTATTAGCCGCACTTGGGGACACAGCGCTGTACATTATAACAATACAGATTATACAGTATGTAGTATATGTTTATTTATATAGCGCCCTTGGGTACACAGCGCGTACATTATAACACTACAGATTTACATATGTATGTAATGTTTATTTATATAGCGCCACTTGGGGACACAGCGCTGTACATTCTAACAATACAGATTATACAGTAGATGTATAATGTTTATTTATATAGCGCCACTTGGGTACACAGCGCTGTACTTATAACAATACGATTATACAGTAATGTATGTATATGTTTTTTTATATAAGCGCCACTTGGGGACACAGCGCTGTACAATTATAACAATACAGATTATACAGTATGTATGTATATGTTTATTTATATAGCGCCACTTGGATACAAGCGCGTACATGGATAACAATACAGATTATACGTTGTTGTATACTGTTTATTTATATAACGCCACTTGGGGACACAGCGCTGTACATATATACAATACAGATTATCAGTATGTATGTATATGTTTATTTATAAGCGCCATTGGATACAGCGCCGTACATTATAACATACAGATATAACGTATGTTTATTGTTTGATTTATATAGCGCCACTTGGGTACACAGCGCTGTACATTATAACAATACAGATTATACAGTATGTATGTATTGTTTATTTATATAGCACAACTTGGGGTCGCAGCGCTGTACATTATAACAATCCGATTATACAATATTTGTATATGTTTATTTATATACGCCACTTGGGTACACAGCGCTGTACATTATAACATACAGATTATACAGTATGTAATGTTTTATTTATATAGCGCCACTTGGCGCAGCGCTGTACATTATAACAATACAGATATTACCGTATGTATGTATATGTTTATTTATATAGCGCCACTTGGAGACACAGCACTGTACATTATAACATACAGATTATACAGTATGTATGTATATGTTTATTTATATGCGCCACTGGGACACAGCGCTGTACATTATAACAATCAGATTATCTAGTATGTATAATGTTTATTTTATATAGCGCCACTTGGGGACACAGCGCTGTACATTATAAACAACCGATTATACAGTATGTATGTATTGTTTATTTATAGCGCCACTGGGTACACAGCGCTGTACATTATAACAATACAGATTATACGTATGTATGTATATGTTTATTTTATAGCGCCACTTGGGGACACAGCGCTGTCCATTATAACATAACAGATTATACAGTAGTATGTATATGTTATTTATATAGCGCCACTTGGGTACACAGCGCTGTACATTATAACAATCAGATTTACAGTATGTATGTATAAGGTTTATTTAATAGCGCCACTTGGGTACACAGCGCTGTACATTATAACATACAGATTATACAGTATGTATGTATATGTTTTTTTATATAGCGTCACTTGGGGACCGCGCTGTACATTTAACAATACAGATTATACAGTATGTATGTATAGGTTTGTTTATATAGCGCCACTTGTGGACACAGCGCTGCGTTATAACAGTAGCAGATTATACAGTATGTATGTATATGTTTATATTTATATAGCGTCACTTGGGGACACAGCGCTGTACATTATAACAATACAGATTACAGTATGTATGTATAGTTTATTTTATATAGCGCCACTTGGGGACACACAGCGCTGTACATTATAACAATACAGATTATACAGTATGTATGTATATGTTTATATATAGCGTACTTGGGTACACAGCGCTTACATTATAACAATACAGATTAATACAGTATGTATGTATATTGTTTATATAGTGTCACTTGGGGACACCGCGCTGTTACATATAAACATAACAGATTACACATTAATGTATTATTGTTTATTTATATAGCGCCACTTGGGACACAGCGCTGTACATATAACAATACAGATTATACAGTATGTATGTATATGTTTATTTATATAGCTACGCCACTTGGGTACACAGCGCTGTACATTATAACAATACAGATTATACAGAATGTATGTATATGTTTATTTATATCGCGCCACTTGGGTACCAGCGCTGTACATTATAACAATACAGATTATACAGTAATGTATTGTATAGGTTTATTTATAGCGCCACTTGGGGACACAGCGCCAGTACATTATAACATACAGATTTACGTATGTATGTTATGTTATTATATAGCGCCACTTGGGACACAGCGCTGTACATATAACAATACAGATTATACAGTATGTATGTATATGTTTATTTATATAGCGCCACTTGGGTACACAGCGCTGTACATTATAACAATACAGATTATACAGTATGTATATTTATGTTTATTTATATAGCGCCACTTGGGGACACGCTCTGTACATTATAACATACAGATTGATACAGTATTATTATGTTTATTTATATAGCGCCCACTTGGTACACAGCTCCGTACATTATAACATACGATTATACAGTATGTATGTATATGTTTATTTATATAGCGCCACTTGGTACACAGCGCTGTACATTATAACAATACAGATTATCAGTATTTATGTATATGTGTTTATTATATAGCGCCACTTGGGGACACCGCTGTACATTATACAATACAGATTATACTAGTGTGTGTATATGTTTATTTATATAGCGTCCACTTGGGACACAGCGCGTACATTATAACAATACAGATTATACAATATGTTACGTATATGTTTATATATATAGCGCCACTTGGGGACACGCGCTGTACATTATAAAACATACAATTATACAGTATGTATATATATGTTTATTTATATAGCGCCCGTTGGGTACCAGCGCTGTACATTATAACAATACAGATTATACAGTATGTATGTATTGTTTATTTATATAGCCCACCCACTTGGGTACACAGCGCTGTACTTAACTCAATACAATTACAGATGTATGTATGATTTATATAGCGCCACTTGGGTACACAGCGCTGTACATTATCAATCACAGATTATACAGTAATGTATTATATGTTTATATAGCGCCACTTGGGAAACAGCGCTGTACATTATACAATACATTATACAGTACGTATGAATGTTTATTTATATAGCACCACTTGGGTACACAGCGCTGTACATTAGAACAATACAGATTAATACAGTATGTATGTATATGTTTTTATATAGCTCCACTTGGGTACACCGCGCTGTACATTATAAAATACAGATTATACAGTATGATGTATATTTTATTTATATAGCGCCCTTGGGGACAGCGCTGTACTTATAACATACCGATTATACAGTATGTATGTATGTTTATTTATATAGTGCCAATTGGGGACCAGCACTGTACTTTAACATACCGATTATACAGTATGTACGTATATGTTTATTTTATTAGCGCCACTTGGGGACACAGCGCTTACATTTATAACAATAGTTTGTGAGTTGTAATGGGGTGATAGGGGTGAATTCCCAGTTATGAGTTGTATTGGGGGGGATAGGGGTAGCATCCCCAAGTTCTAGGTTTAATGGGGGGATGATGTGGTAGAATCTCCCGTTATGGTTTGTATTGGGGTGATAGGGGTAGAATCTCCCGTTATGGGTTGTATTGGGGACGATAGGGGTAAGAATCTCCCAGTTTGGGTTTGATTGGGGGTGATATGGGTAAGAATCTCCCAGTTATGGGTTGTATTGGGGTGATAGGGGTAAATCTCCCAGTTATGGGTTGTATTGGGTGATAGGGGTTAGAATCTCCCAGTTATGGGTTGTATTGGGGGGATAGGGGTAGAACCCCCAAGTTCTAGGTTGTAATGGGGGGATAGGGGTAGAATCCCCAAGTTATGGGTTGTATTGGGGTGATAGGGGTAGAATCTCCCAGTTATGGGTTGTATTGGGGTGATAGGGGTAGAATCTCCCAGTTATGAGTTGTAATGGGGGGATAGGGGTAGAATCCCAGTTAGCGGTGGTATTGGGTGATAGGGGTAGAATCTCCCAGTTATGGGTTGTATTGGGGTGATAGGGGTAGAATATCCCAGTTATGGGTTGTATTGGGGTGATAGGGGTAGAATCTCCCAGTTATGGGTTGTATTTGGGGGATAGGGTAAATCCCCAATTCTAGGTTGTAATGGGGGGATAGGGTAGAACCCCCCAGTTATGGGTTGTATTGGGGTGATAGTGGTAGAATCCCCCAGTTATGGGTTTGTATTGGGGTGATAGGGGTAGAATCCCCAGTTATGGGTTTATTGGGGTATAGGGTAGAATCCCCAGTTATGTGTTGTATTGGGGTATATGGGGTAGAATCCCCCAGTTATGGGTTGTATTGGGGTGATAGGGTATAAAATCCCCCAGTTATGGGTTGTATTGGGTGATAGGGGTAAATCCCCCAGTTATGGTTTCTATTGGGGTGATAGGGGCGATTCCAACCCTAATATATTTAAATCCCTAGTTTTGAGACCCCCTTACGGTTTTTATGGCAATGGGTTTGTCCACTTTGCCCGTATGGTAAACGAATAACAATAACTTTCTGAATATTTTCTACATTATCCTTATGGCATTAATGGTAAGTAGTTTACTGGGTGTTGGTATAGGAATTGTATAACAGGGACTTCTATTTCTATCCTGTAAGACTGGGTACAGACGGGCGAGTTATCGGCCAGAGGAATTCCTGCTGATCGCACGATAATCAGCACGTCTGAACGTTGCCCCGATCTGGCCACGGTGTCAGGACACACGCTTGGCTATTTTTCGGCGAGCTGACCTTTATATATGAAAATGTCACTCAGTTTGCCAGAAAAATCGTCTCGTCTCACATTTAAGTACGATCTTGATTGTAACCCAGGGGCTGGATTCAGTAGGATTAGCCAGAGATTGGTCTGATCTAACACTATATGACTGATTGTGACATCGCTCATTGGATGAAGGAATGAAGAATTGCTTTAACCCCAGTAATACCTCTCATTGATCAAACCTCCTCATTAAAGATTGCTGATTGGTATGAAGTTTATGGATCCTTTTCCCATTCATTTGGGCGTGTTATTCTGCGTTGAGGGGTGAAAGTTGTTTCTTCTGCCCTTTGTATCCATGGTGTCAGGAGGTTAAAACACACAAGACCATCAATTTCAATTCAACCTGAAATAGCCACCTTCACCCACACGGACTGTACGCAACCTGCACAAGGAAATCGCCATTCACACATACACCTAAAGTAATAAAAGTCCCTCCGGTAGGACAGGTAACTGGCATTTTACATGCTGTGTTAATACAGAGATATCTGATCATTATGGATCAACACTGGGACTCCACAGAAACAAGGGGGGATTATTTTAGCACTATAATTGTCCTTTAATCCGCATCATACACTTGGAAGTTACACGCACCAATGTAAAATGGCAATAGTGGTCTTAACAACCTCAGCAAAGTGGGCGTGGTCAAAATGTTGTGGATCTACAGTAAAGGGCACTTGTGTTGTATTAACCCCCCAGTCCTCCCCTGAACTGGTAAAGGAATGGAGAGACTGTTATAAGCTGGATTGTTGGTGTAAATAAGGAATTTCTCATTAAATAAATAAAAGAGTCACCTTATTTAAACATTGTCACCATTTATTGGCATGTATAAAAGAAATGAAATATGAACATTTGCATTTAAGTCTTTTTAATCCTTTTCTACTTACATGTCCTGTGCGCACTGTATATCGCATATACATGATCCTAAGTTCATTTAAACAAGAAGCCAAGTTAAAATCCGGCTTATTGCTGTACAAACGTTTCCCCTGGAATTTAAAGATCTAATATTTCATTTTAATAGTCTAAACCTACATTCCCGTCCCGTCACAATGACAGCAACTGACCCCCGTCCGCAGCGAACAGAATGTCCCGGTTACGGTGCGTATATTAAATATAAATATATATTATATATATATAGAGAGAGAGAGAGAGAGAGAGATTTTTTTACTTTTGGTTTTTTTTTACAAATCGAGTGAAAAATAATAGTGTTTAAAAGTTTTCTAGGCGTGAGAATGGCTAACAGCCAAGAATATCCGTGAGTAAACAATGGGTTGGGTGACTCGGTCAGTGACCGTCTGAATGGACATGAAACATAGCAGCAAGCGATTGGGTGGAGCGCACGAGATTTGTAGAAATACTGTACAGTAGAACTAGTCGGGAACCGCCCACTGTCTGCGCTCCCAGCGACATTTGGTCTGGAAGAGATAAGTTCAAATGTTCACCAAGAAAGAACATTCGACACAGTGAATTTACAAAAGTCACAGATTCAGTATAACCAGAACCATCACGTCTTATTACTGATGGTGTGAAACCCATTTATTGTAGAAATGACATCCACCATCCTTATTGAATACACAGCATTGGAATTATCACTTTGTGTGAAGGGTATCTATGCTGGGGTGCAACCTGGAAAAGTTACTACTGACAAGGTTAAGCAATGTCACTTCTACACACTTCCTCGCTAAAGGGCAGCAAGCTGACCAACACCTGTCCTACATTGCTAGTCACAACCTATTAACTGTTTTGGTATGACCACCCATATATATTCCAGGACCCCCCAAAAGCCAGGTTACTTTTGCATAAACTTTAAATAATGTTCCCAGAGCGGTAATGAATTATACTTACAAGCTCCACAATCCCGCCCAAGCTCTCCGCCACTTCCGGGTAACCAGTCAGTCACCGCCACGGCCATTCCCGGGAAGCCTCCACTGCTCTGCTCCTGAATGGAAAGGCACATAGTAGCAGCAAGAGCAAGTGGTGGATCATGGACTTGTAGTCTATTACTTATTACTCGCTCTGGAACATTAATTTTTTAAGCAAGTTTTAGCAAATGTAACCGCCTTTTTAGGGGGTCAATGAATACATTAAAAGTATTTTTTTTTTTTTTTTTTACAGGCTTGGGCACTTGGGACAGAGTGGGCACTGATGACATCCACTTATCAGTTGGCTGAGCGGGTCTTAAGGGTGACCATAACATCTATGAGATATTACTTACCTGACCGAGCGTTCACGCGATGTTCATCGATGCTGCCGGGAACCGCTCTTTCCCGATCGCATATTTGACCGACATGCCGATCGCAAACTCCCATTCATTTTTACATGTCGGATCGAATTAAGATCGGGAGAAGCGGTTCCGGCAGGATGAACATCGCGTGAACGCTCGTCGGTAAGTAATATCTCAAGATGTATGGTCACTTTTACTGTCTTTTAGTGAGCATTCCCAGACCCCAGACAGGATGGAGAGCAGAGGGTACAGATAATGTCATGAGCTATTGGAAGCACGATGTATTACTCTTTCTCAATATGTTGTTTGCCAGGTTGCAGTTAATATCAAACCCGAGTCGTCCTCGCCATTCTTTTATATGCTAACTGTTTTGGAGACATAGTCCCCTATAGTTCCATCAGACCGATTACCGGTGTTAACCCACATTTCTAACAGACTGAAAGTGCTACTACACCTCCATCCCTATCACTCTCTCCCCTACCACACATGAAATGGTTCCCTCTGACAGCTGAGGCTGTGCTGGTTGAATTGCTCATAGTGTGGGGCTCTGTGGGACAATCTGTAAGATACAGCCATGTACAGATTCAAACCTGGGAACTACAACTCCCTCATGGCCCAGCCACATCAGGGCCGATGTCACCTACTATAATGTCTTTGTTTTAATGTTTTAACCTCTGCTCTCCAACAACTTGTAATTACCCTTCGTCCCTGGAGTTCAAACTGAACGTGGCTCCTTCTCACCAATCAATGCAGGGTTTTTATTGAATGACTTACGATAGTTCAGTGAGAAAGTTACAAAATAATACAACGTTTACTGTGTCAGGACCACCACAAAGCAACAGACAGAGCTGCACGTCCACTATTACCTCACCCCCCATGACAACATTCCACACATTATGTCTCGTGTGCTGTCGGGAATTCATTCATTATATTGTTATATTGGAAAATAAACCCCCGGTGGTTGTAAAGACGATATTGTTAACTTCACTGTCCTGCACAGACATTCAGCTTTTTCCAGCGTTGGACAAGAAGATTTTATTTTTTATAAAACTTATTTACAGAAAGGCACGGCACTTTGGGATTGGCAGTAGTGAAACTAATCACTCACATTCACACTCTGGAATTCACTTTAATTCTAGAGCAGGGATACGGCACATACAAGCAGCCACGCACCTTCTAACTGTTCGCCCAGTGTCGCTTGGGGTTACCTCTCGGTGGAATTCGTAGACAATAAAACCGCTACAAAACCGCTACATCTTCTTGGTTGTTGGTGCAGCTGTCAGTACTGTGTTTGTAACAGAGTGTGATGTTTGGGGGCTACACCGAACAGAGAACACATTAACAAGGATGTTTATGGACCCAAGTCTAAGAGTTAGAATTCACATGGTCTCCTTGAGTCTGTATTGTACACTCCCAATGTATCCCTTGTACAGTAATGTATCGTGAGTGCCATACGTATCTGTACGGTACTTGTATTAAATACCCCCACCTGGTCTCATCCTGATGTCAATATGGAGCTGGCTGGATCTGTAGGGTCATGTGCTTCCCTTGTTGTCCATCTTTGGCATCAATTCTTCAAAACTCTCCATAGCAACGACTCCCTGACCTACAGGCAGTAATGAAGTAATAATCTGACCAATCCATCATTCTACACATGGGGCTGGTAGTAGGAAAGGGGTGTTCTGGTACGGGCGATTGAAGGGCAAGGTGTAGCCTTAGGGCTAGTAGGAAATGTCTTTTTAATACCTCTGTTCCACGCCCCCTCCTTCAGCCTCAGTATCTCTCCTCCTCCGCAGGATACCCTCTTTTGAGAAGTCTCGCCCCGAACGCAGCTTTCAATATCTTTAATGTTTGCTGAATATTTTATCTCGTCTCGCGCCCCGGCAGCTGTGGGGACAATCCTGTGATTTCAGAGACTGAACGACTGAGCTAAGTATCTCCAGCCTGACCCTGACATAGTCCACCCTAAGGCCATCACTTTCAATCAACGTCTAATATCTAGCAAGCTAGTTCCGTAACCTGTACATCTGTAGATTCTGTCCCCTAATGCTTGTTCTCATATCGTTATTAAAACCCTCCATTGCACTGCAATACGGCAGGCGGCGGCACCCCTAAACTAAGATGATCAAGAAGAAGAATCAGTGTTACTTTTCCAAGTTGCTGCCATCCCAGAGCAGTTTGCCAAATGCAGGTCAGTAGATAATAGGATAAAGAAGCGGACAACCAAGTCTTACATCGTACCAATGTGTTTAATCCGTGACCTTTCGGCACACGTCCCTATTTTTTAATATTTTGTCTGAGGAAGGCGCAGGACGTGTGTCGCAACGTCACGGATAAACACATTGTTACGATGTAGACGGGTGGTGCCAGCTTCTTTATCCCATTCTAAACTAGATTATGGATACTTCACAACTTACACATGAGCACGCCAATTAAGAGACACCCCTGACACACATAAAACTCCTACAGGGGATTTGTGACAAACACGGCTGGTAGAGATAACGAACATTTCACGCACATTTTGAGAGATTTTTCCCTGAGAGGAGGGACTCAGTGATGGAGACAGGTCTGAAGCTCCGAACAGACTGAACCCTTTTTCTCTTCTCTCTCAGACAGCCTGTTGGTGGCTCTTCATTCGCTCCAACTGCTCCTCCACAGTCATCCTAGTCCGGGATAATCCGCAATACATAATGGTCCACGGCGCTCGTGGCCTCTCCTTAAGAAAGGGAATACAGCGTCATCAAAGGAAAGATGTCAATGAGATGTCAACTTCAAACATTGTCGATGGTTATTAATTATTATTATAAATAAAAATAAATAGCAGAATGAAAGCTCTTTCAATTCAGAAAGTCCCTTTAAAACAAGCTTTGGAATTCGGTGCCATGAGTTGGTAACGTTCCAAGAATAAAAATACGTTTACATAACCAGTCTATACTCGATACTACTTCCATATACATCCTAAACCATCTAATACTCCGATCCCAATCTCCTTACCCATTCGAAATACCCTCCGATACAAAAAAAATCCTAAGCCCAATTCCTATATTACATCCTAAACCATTCTAACTCCCATTCTCAACTATCCGATCCAATCTATTACATCCTAACCCATTCTTATTCCGTCCCATCAATTACATCCTAACCCTCATATTCCGATCCCAATCTAATTAACATCCTAACCCATTCTATACTCCGATTCCATCTATTATATCCTAAACCCATTCTATCCTCCATTCCATTCTAATTACATCCTAAACCCATTCTATACTCCGATCCCAATCTAATTACATCCTAAACCCATTCTATACTCCGATTTCCAATCTAATTACATCCTAAACCCCATTCTATACTCCGATTCCATTCTAATTACATCCTAAACCCATTCTATACTCCGATCCCAATCTATTTACATCCTAAACCCATTCTATACTCCGTATCCCAATCTAATTACATCCTAAACCCATTCTATACTCCGATCCCATCTAATTACATCCTAACCCATTCTATACTCCGATCCCAATCTATTACACTCCTAAACCCCTTCTATACCCGTCCAATCTAATTACATCCTAAACCCATTCTATACTCCCATCCCAATCTAATTACATCCTAAACTCCTCTCTAATACTCCGATCCAATCTATTTACATCCTAAACCCTTCTATACTACCCGATCCCAATCTAATTACATCCTAAACCCATTCTATACTCCGATCCCAATCTAATTACATCCTAAACCCATTCTATACTCCGATCCCAATCTAATTACACCCTAAACCCATTCTATACTCCGATCCCAATCTATTTACATCCTAAACCCATTCTATACTCCGATTCCAATCTAATACAACTCCTAACCTCTATACTTCCGATCCCAATCTATTTACATCCTAAACCCATTCTATACTTCCGATCCAATCTATTTACAATCCTAAACCCATTCTATACTCCGATCCCATCGATTTACATCCTAACCCTTTAATCTAATACTTTCTATACTCGATCCCCATCTATTTACATCCTAACCCCATTCTATACTCCGATCCCAATCTAATTAATATCCTAATAACCCATTCTTATACTCCGATCCCAATCTATTTACATCCTAAACCCATGCTATACTCCGATCCCAATCTATTTACATCCTAACCCCTTCTATACTCCGATCCCATCTAATTTAACATCTAAACCCATTCTAGTAATCCGCATCCCAATCTATACATCCTAAACCCATTCTATACGACCGATCCCAATCTATTTACATCCTAAACCCATTCTATACCCGATCCCAATCTATTTACATCCTAAACCCCTTCTACTCCCGATCCCAATCTAATTACATCCTAAACCATTCTATACTCCGACCCAATCTATTTACAATCCTAAAACCCATTCTATACTCCGATCCCAATCTATTTACATCCTAAACCATTCTATACTCCCATCCCAATCTATTTACATCCTAAACATCCCGATTCTACATCCAACTCCACTAACCGATCCCCAATCCTAATTACATCCCTAAAACCCATTCTATAACTCCGATTCCAATCTATTTACATCCTAACCCATTCTTAATCTCCGATCCCAATCTATTGTACACCTAACCCTTCTCTCCTCCGATCCATCTATTACACCTAAACCCATTCTATATTCCGATCCCAATCTAATTACATCACATCCTAAACCCATTCTAATACTCCGATTCCACTCTATTTTACATCCTCAACCCATTCTAATACTCCGATCCAATCTATTTACATCCTAAACCCATTCTATACTCCGATTCCAATCTAATTACATCCTAAACCCATTCTATAATCCCGATCCCATCTAATTACATCCTAACCCATTCTATACTCCGATCCAATCTATTTACATCCTAAACCCATTCTAATATTCCGATTCCAATCTATTTACATCCTAACCCCATTCTATATTCCGATCCCAATCTATTTTTACATCCTAAACCCATCTTCTATCTCTCCGATTCAATTCTATTGACACTCTAAACCCATTCTATATCCGATTCCTTTATTTACATCCTACACCCCTTCTATTCTATATTCCGATTCCCATCTATTTACATCCTAAAACCCATTCTATATTCCGATTCCTTCTATTATACCTCCTAAACCCATTCTATACATCCGATTCCCCAATCTATTTACATCCTAAACCCATTCGAATTATTCCTCATTTCCATTCTATTTACATCCTAAACCCATTCTATATTCCGATTCCAATCTATTTTTACATCCTAACCCATTCTACATCTTCCGATTCCATTTCATTTACATCCTAAACCCATTCTATATTCCGTTCCATTCTATTTACAATCCTAAACCCATTCTATATTCCGATTCCATTTATTACATCCTAACCCATTCTATATTCCGATTCCCTTCTATTACATCCCAAACCCCTCTATATTCCGATTCCAATCTATTTACTCCTAAACCACTATCTTCCGATTCCATTCTATTTACATCCTAAACCCATTCTATATGTCCTGATTTCCCATTCTATTTACATCCATTTCTATTTCACAACAACTCCTAAACCCATTCTATATTCCGATTCCAATCTATTTCATCCTAAACCCATTCTATATTCCGATTCCATTCTATTACATCCTAAACCATTCTATATTCCGATCACCAATCTATTTACATCCTCACTCATTCTACATATCCCGATTCCATTCTATTTACATCCAAAAAACCCTTCTATATTCCGATACCATCTATTTATTACATCCTACCCATTCTGATATTCCGATCCAATCTATCTTACATCCTAAACCCATCTATATTCCTATCCATCTATTTACTCCTAAACCTTCTATATTCCGATTCCATTCTATTGACAATCCTAAACCCTCTAACTCCGATTCATTCGAACATTTAACTCCTAAAAAACCCACTTCTATACTCGAACCAATCTATTTACATCCATAAACTCATTCTACAAATATCCGATTCCATCTATTTACACTCCATTAAACGGACTTTATAAGTTCGTGTCTCAGTTTTTGAACCTTAGAACTAACCCTTCATATCCTTCAACTCATTTAAACTAAACCCCTCTATCGTCAATCGCTCTTTATCTACGTCCTATTCACTCCATGGATGGAACTATAGCGGCCTTTAATTCAGTAATGTTGAATAATTCATGGGTTTTGATTCAGATGATTTACAGCTAAACACAAGTTTAAGTTTGAAGTTATCGAACGTCATTCTACAGTTAATGAAACCATCACGGACCATTCCGAGGGTACCACCGAAAACAACGATACTTTGAGGTTTAGCGAACAGCTCGTAAATTGGATACTTATCAATTTTTTTATCGATAAGTTATTCGAAATACATCCTGCAGTCTGAAAAAAAAAACCAACTAGTTTTGACCTGAACTATTTGAATAGTTTCGATTCGTCTGAACTCAAGTTCGGATTCGGTTTGTGTCCACTCTATATTCCGCTTCCGTTCTATTTAAAGGCTTTTGTTGTGCAGTTTTAATATTTGTTACGTCCACGTTCTCATTAAATGGAAAGAACATTAACTGAAAAAACACAACTCAACGCTTATTTGTTTCAACTTCTTGCCCTTGGTCCTGTACGTGACCATAAGATTCGATTGTCGTTGGATGTCGCGTGGAGGAGACTTGGTCCCCTCATACACAACCCAACTGGATATAGGCGCCCGTGTGATTAAACACGCGTTATCTTATAACTTGTACATGTAATGTATGGCCCACTAGGGGGGTTTTTGGTTAATTTGTTGAGAAGTGTGAAATCACTCGAAATATCACACATACTCTCACCCTATTAGAAACCAAACCCACCCGCGGTAGCACTATATTAGAATTATCCTATTTCTAGGCCCACTGGTAAGCTATATTTCACTTAAAGCCCATTTTTTAAGACTACTAGACAACACCATTGTGTGCGCTGTAAACAACCAGACCTTTCCTGGCCCCACTTTCTAATATCCATCAATGGCTTCACTCTTGTCGTCTGGGTTTGTCTCGTCCCTTCTGCTACAGTTGTCACCTCTGGCTCACTCTTGTACACACCTGTAGTCAGGTTCTAGGAAATCAAAATGACTGGGTACTACTATGTCCAGTTTTCCCTGTCTCTCTGGGCATGGGACATATGAGGCATAAACAAAAGCAACGAGCCTGACTAGAACTTTTCATTGGCCCGGTGCTACCGCTGGAGCAGTTACTGCGTTACATCAACAGATGCGCTTTTGTATTGAACAACACTGAAAGCGATTGGCTCATGAAAACTGACCCTAGTTTATTAGTTGTTAAGCCTAACCCATAGTGTTTCTGCTTTCAGGCCCTGTGATCACAACCCAGTTAGCATGTAAATGGATCCAATGCACAGTACAACCAAAGCTGTGACTGGCCACACACACACCATTGACCATAAACTTGTGGGCACATCCATCGATTAAAGGCTTCAGATGTGACATGTGACCATTTAGAAATGACATGGTTTCCCATTTGTCATTAAGCAAAACACAAAATGCCCAATCCATGGGCATGCATGAACCCCCCTAACAGAACACGCGAGGTAGGGGAACCGGTCGATGAAATTGCGCATGTACTGGGGGTTGACAAATCATGATACAGATAACCTGCGCCCTTACAAAGGGTATCCTTTTCTCTGATACACCTGGATATGCGTCAGTTGTCTTGTCATCGGGCAGTGAACGGGGCCCCTGTTTAAGACCGTGGAGAGGGCTGTCACTGGCAAAGGGGGGATTGTGGTGTTCGTTCGGTAACAGTCATGGAGCGAGGAGCTGGAGGGCGCGGTGGGGCTAATCCCTCTTCCTGGGTGGATTGCAGAAGAGTCTTTATTTACAGTTACAACCTGTGTCTACGTAGAGATCGTCTAACCGCGGCCCTCCGGTGTTCGTCCAACTAACAACTCCCAGCACGCCTTGGGTGTATCTGCAACCAAGCCATGTGGGTATTGTTTAGTTTCCAACACTCTGGAGGGCTGTGGGTTCGACATCCCCTATACAGTATCGGCAACAGCAGCACACATCCACTAAGAATCACAGAATTAACATCACTAAGCGAGAGAGGAGTTTTCCTCTTCATAATCGTTCTGTTTAGAACAATATCTCCTACCTCGTTGTGTTCATCTCTGAAGGAACCAGTCCGTGGTCACAATTACCTGCTGAACATAAATTCCTGTTAAAACAGTGCATGGTCGGACCCACATGGTGGCGACTTGCCCCTGCTGATAGGAACCACTTCACGTGGACCAATCAGAGTCCTTCTCCTCACATGTGACTTATAGCCGTACACGCATTGCCGTCGCGACTTTCAGCCCCAAACATCTAACGTGACGGGAGGTGCCCATGGCATATATTACGTTTCCATCCCAGATGGTTCATGGAGGAAGTGTTACATTGTTGCATAATGTGATATCTGGGGCTCTTTACACCTTATACACCGTCCCCACCCATAACTTTCTGTCTCATTACCGGACTCCTTGGGACCTTCTCTGCTCTTTTTTACTAGTCCTTCCATGCACATCCTGATCCTCCAGATTTCTTTCTCTGCATTTGCGCGTCGCTATCCCGGACGTTTCACTCTGCGAAAACACGTAAATGTACTGAGACCCCTGTAAAGCCGCCATAGGGTGTTTAATTCTCAAGATATTAGGAAGGTCGTGGTAATATCCGTGATTTCCACAAAGAGGGTTGACCTTGTCCTCTTTTAATATTTTGGGAAATATCCATTGTGTCCACCTCACCTGTACCCCACCATCCCAGCGCTCTAACTTCTCCTCATTCGGTTCTCTGTGCCCGCATTATTACCATCCCGCTCGCTTGTCATATTTCCCTCCATATCTCCTCCATCTCCTACAGGACATCACAACAAGGAAACTCACTCACAAACCATTTCCCAGATCCCAAGAGGGAAGTCATGTAGAACCCTTCAATTGATTATTAGAGGGCATCTGTACTGTAAAATAAGTTATGTTTAAATTGACCATAACTGGGACTATATATTCTTCCCTCACCCTATCACTGTATTTTTTTTGTGTGATCTCCCCTATTTCTGTAGATATCCATCAAACTCTTCTTATATTTCACGCTGTCAATCCCAAGTTTCCTCTCCTCTCAAAACTATTCTTCTGTGAGTAGTTTTAGCTGTAGCTGAATGGTGACAGCAGATTTGACGTTGAATTCTGTGTGCTGTGTGTCAGGCTTGACAGTTGGTTGTGGGGAAAAATGTCATGTCAGATGAAGTGGGAGTGGTTAAAGAGGGAGGGGATACTGCTCCCCTAACAAGAGACTTTGACAGTTGGAAATGCGTTATCTGTGTGCAGTTGGGGAAAGTCAGGTCAGATGGAAGTGGGGAGTGGTTAAAAGAGTGGGGGGATACCTGCTCCTAAAAAATGTGGTGCTGGATTGAAAGGCATGGCATGCACACCACAGACACAGGAATCGGATGTCAAGTGCTATTTACATGTATTCGATATAGATGAGATGAGCAAAGTCATTTTTTTCAGTATAGTGTCCCTTATAAAAAACACATCACACATGGACCCCACTCCCGGACCAGTAATAACACCGGACTCAATGGAGGGAAGCAGAATGACATTAGTGTGAAGTATCCATTCACATACCGTAGTCGCACGAGACACTTCCCGACATGTACCAGCAACCAACTCTGCAACTCCGTCTCCTTTGTAGCACAACACCTCTGTATGGCTGCCGCTTGTCACCCTTGTGCTCTATCTCCTGGCTGACCGATCTAACGCTTGCTCCCAGTGTGTACTAGGACCCATAGAATAAAGGGCAAGTGAAAATCTCTGTCTGTGTTCAGGTCAAGACTAATCTTTCAATTACTCTACGTACTACCTTCCTCCTTGGTGTAACTGCTGGAGTTTTCTGTTCCCGGGTCCTTGAACCCTTTATCTTGTTTTCCAAAAAACAACACACAGTTGCTAAGTTTGGCCTGTATAGAGAAATTGAAATAGAAAGAAAACGTAATGCACGTTAATAGACTCGGTCTAGTACAGTCACGACTTGTTACCAGACCATTACACATTGCAGGAAAGTAAAGTATATATATATGTATCGTGTAATATATTGGACAACGTATAGTTAGTTGTAATAAGTGGTGGATAACGTATATATACGTGTATAGTACTCGTATTTGTCTAGTGTTAACTTTACTCCTGTCTAGTCTAGTGTTATTTCATATCGTGTATTACTAGTGTAATAATGTATATGTGTCGTTAGTGTCTACTGTCATATAGTGTACATAGTGTATACTGTAAATCGTCTAGTGTCCATGTACTATCTCGTCTCAGTATAGTTAATGTCTACGCTGTATCATGGTCCTCTCAGTGTACAGTATCGTGGTTATTATATAGTGTAGTATAGTGGTATATGTATCATAGTGGTAAAGATAGTATCGTGTATAGTGTAATTATAGTATAGTGTATACTAGTATGTCTAGTTTATAATGTAATCTAGTGTATCGTGTACTATCTCTAGGTCTCTTCTCGTTGATCCTGTCTATGTAGATTAATATAGTCTAGTGTATAATGTAATATATGTATAGTTGATTACCATGATAATGTCCTATAGTGTCTCGTGTAGTATAGTGTCTAATGTCCCTCTAGTGTCTCGTCCATCATCTAGTGTCTAGTATCGTGTCAAACTCTAGTCTCGTATAGTGCTACTGTATATACTAAGTATCGTGTCTAAATGTAATATCGTGTCTCGTAATAATATAGTAATAGTATAAATGTACTGCATAGTGTATCGTAAGTGTAATCCCAGTCTCGTTAGGTGTCTAATGTAATCGTATACGTTCGTGTAATCCTGTCTATAGTGTTAGTATGATATCTTTCTACTGTAATATAGTGTTTCTATAGGATCTCATGTACATAACGGTTGTATCGTCTCGATATCGTGTCGTACTGTCATCCTACGTGTATCGATCTCGTGTCTCCTGTATATATTGTTAGTCATCGTGTTACTGTCATATATTGTATGTCTAGTGTCTAATGTAATAGTGTTAGTATGTGTACTAATGTCCTATAGGTGTATAGTATGTGTATAATGTAATATAGTGTATGTAATAGTGGTTAATGTCCTCTAGTGTATCGTATAGTGTATAATGTTAACTACTCGTGTAATAGTATAAGTATAGTGTATAGTATCGTGTATCATTTAATTGTGTCTAGTGTACTATAGTATAGTGTATAACCTATGTAGCGTTTATAATGTAAGATAGTATATATAATATAGTAAGTGTATAATGTTAATATAGTGTATAGTATAATTTATTATAGTTTAGTATAGTGTATAATGTCATATGTGTATCGTTAGTGTATATGTATATAGTGTAATAGTAATAGTCTATAGTCTACTATAGCAGTTTAGTGTCGTATAGTGTTCTAATGTCATATAGTGATAGTATAAGTGTATAAATATTTAATATTGTGTGTCGTATATTCAATCGTATAGTGTACATCTAGTATATAAATGTCAGAATAGTGTATAGTATATTTTAGTATAGTTTATATAGTGCTATCGTGCTCGTATCTCCATGTAATTAGTGTCTAGTCTAATTAGTATCGTTCGTAGTGTACATCGTATCGTAATTCCGTGTAATCTAGGTGTCTAGTAGGATTTAGTATCGTGTATGTATAGGTATAGGATATAATTGTATATAGTGTATAGTTACTATTGTATATTAGTATAGTATAGAGTACCTATAGTATTTTGGAGGTTGAATAGACAGACCCTTCCATCTATTCCACCCCATCAGCTATTCCTCATTTCCGCCTAACTGTTTTGATCCATAAAGGCAAAAAAAACTCCAAATTTATGAAGGGTGGAAAAACAATTCCTCCTGCCATGGGAATTCCCTGGTCAACTCTACTTTATGTCTCCATACCAGTAACATTGTAACTTCCTTGTTTGTGAAACCATCCAGCTTTTTATTAACTGACCATGAACCTGCATAACAACGTCACTGGCAGCGTTCCATATCATTACCGTTCTCAAGTGAAACCCTTCCCAACTCTACTTTATATCCAATACCAGTAACTTGTACATTCTGTTTTGTAGAACTCATCCAGCTTTTTTATTAACTGACCAATGACTGCCCTAACAACGCCCTGGAAGACAGTTCCATAGCTTTTAACGTTCTCCCAGTGGGGGAAAAACCCTTTCCAACTCTACTTTTATGTATCAATCCCAGTACTTGTAACATTCCTTGTTTTGTAGAAACTATCCAGCTTTTTATTAAACTGCCAATGAACCTGCATAAACAACATCCCTGGAGACCGTTCCATAGCTTTACCGTTCTCACAGTGAAAACCCTTTCCAACTCTACTTTATGTATCAGTACCGTAACTTGTAACATTCCTTGTTTGTAGAAACTCATCCAGCTTTTTTAATTAACTGACAATACTGCCATAACAACGTCCACTGGAAGAACAGTTCCATAGCTTTAAACCATTCTCACAGTGAAAACCCCTTTCCCCACTCTACTTATTTATCATACCATAACTTGTAACATTCCCTTGTTTTTAGAAAACTCATCCAGCTTTTTATTAACTGACCATGAACCTGCCCATAAACAACGTCCACTGGAAGACGTTCATAGCTTGATACCGTTTCTCACAGTGACAACCCTGTCCAACTCTACTTTATTTTATCATCCAGTAAACTTGTAACATTTCCTTTTTGTAGAACACCCTCCAGCTTTTTAATTAACATGACCAATGAACCTGCCATAACACGTCCACTGGAAGCCAGTTTCCATACTTTACCGTTCTCACAGTGACAAACCCTTCCTCCACTCTACTTTATGTATCATCCATAACTTGTAACATTCCTTGTTGTACCACTCTCCAGCTTTGTATTTAAACTGACCAATGACGGCCACTAATAACGTCCACTGGAAGACAGTTCCACCATAGCTTTCCCGTTCTCCATGACAAACCCTTTCCCACTCGTACTTTATGTGTCATCCAGTACTGTAACATCCTTGTTTGTAGAAACTCATCCGCTGTTTTTATTAAACGGACCAATGAACACTGCCATAACCACGGCCACTTGAAGACAGTTTCCATATCTGTAAACCCGTTCTCACAGTGACAACCCTTTCCCAACTCTACTTTATGTATCAATACCAGAACTTGTAACTTCCTTGTTTGTAAAACTCATCCAGCTTTTTTATTAAACTGACCCCCCCAATGCAACCTGCCATAACAACTCCACTGGAAGACGTCCATAGCTTACCGTTCTCCAAGTGACAAACCCTTTCCCACTCTACTTTAATGGTATCAATTACCAGTAACTTGTACTTCCTTGTTTTGTAGAACCTCATCCAGCTTTTTTATTAAACTGACCAATGAAACCTGCCATAACAACGGTCCACTGTGGAAGACAGTTCCATAGCTTTACGTTCTCACCGTGACAAACCCTTTCCCAACTCTACTTTATTATCATACCAGTACTTGTAACCATTCTTGTTGTAGAAAACTCATCCACTTTTTATTAACTGACCAATGACCTTCCATAGACAACGTCCACTGGAAGACAGTTTCCCATCGCTTTATACGTTCTCACATTGACCAAAAACCTTTCCATCTATTTCTGTATCATACCAGTAGCGTGTAACATTCCTTGTTTTTGTAAACCATCCACTTTTTATTAAACTGACCAATGAACCTCCATAACCCCCGTCCACTGAAACATTTCCCTAGCTTACCCGTTCTCACCGTGACAACCCTTTCCCACTCTACTTTATTTCAATAACCAGTAACTGTAACATTCCTTGTTTGTAGAAACTCATCCAGCTTTTAGTAAACTGACCATGAACCTCCATAACAACCGCGCACTGGAGACAGTTCCATAGCTTTACCGTTGTTCTCACCAGTGAAACCCTTTTCCACTCGACTTTATGTATCAATCCTCAGGAACTTGTAACATTCCTTGTTGGTAGAAACTCATCCAGCTTTTAATTAAACTGAACATGATACCGCCATAAACGTCCGACTTGAAAGACAGTTTCCTACTTTACCCGATTCTCACGTGAACCCTTTCCCAACTCGACTTTATGTATCATTACCATAACGTTTAACATTCCTTGTTTGTAGAAACTCATCCAGTCTTTTATTACCTGACCAATGAACCTGCTTACAAGCGTCCCTGGAAGACAGTTCTAGCTTATCCATTCTCACATTGACAACCCTTTCCCAACCTCTACTTTATTTATCACTACCATAACTTTGTACATTCCTTGTTCGGGGGTAGAACTCATCCAGCTTTGTATTAAACTGACCAATGACCTGCCATTACAACAAGCGTCCCTGGAAGCCACGTTCCATAGCTTTACCGTTCTCCAGTGACAAACCCTTTCCCAACGTCTACTTATTGTATCATACCATAAACCTTGTAACATTCCTTGTTTGTAGAAACTCATCCAGCTTTTTATTAACTGACCAATGAATCCTGCCTAACAACGTCCCCTGGAAGACAGTTCCTATATCTTTACGTTCTCACAGTGACAAACCCTTTCCCAACTCTACTTTATGTAGCAATACCATAACTGTAACAGTCCTGTTTGGTAAAACCCATCCAGCTTTTTATTAAACTGACCAATGAACCGGCCATAACATGTCCACTGAGACATTCCATAGCTTTTTAACCCCGTTCTCACCGTTCTCACAGTGACCACCTTTCCCAACTTGAAGCTAAACTTCTTTTTCTTGAGTTCTTTAATAATTTTTAACCATATGGGTAGGGTATAAAGATTGGACTAGATGGACGTATGTCTTTATACAACCTCCAATACTATGTTACTGTGTAACTGTTATACAGACATTATGGGTAGGGTATAAAGGTTGGACTAGATGGAACAAGAAAAAAAAAATTCTGAGAACCATTTTCCACCACTAAAGCCCCTGAGTTTATAGGTGACCCTTCATACAACCTTGTTGCCCACAGTATTTCCTGGTATGCTGGGTGTTTAAGAGACAGTGTGTAGGGTTATCCTTGGGTACAAGTGGCCTGAGCTGGATTGTGTTTCCGTGTTATTAGATACATATTATCGTTAGAAATAATCTTATCGTTTAAAATGGTGCTAATTTTGCCCCAACCAATCAGATCTTATTTAACATTTGAAAGCTAACATCTGATTGGTTGGGGCAAAAATTAGCCCCATTTTAAACGATAAGAACCTTTATTGAATGACCCTGATGGAGTCTGGTAGAATCTCCCAGTTATGGGTTGTATTGGGGGGATAGGGGTAGAACCCCCAAGTTCTAGGTTGTAATGGGGGGATAGGGGTAGAATCCCCAAGTTATGGGTTGTATTACACAGCGCTGACATTATACAACAATACAGATTATACAGTATGTATGTATATGTTTATATAGCGCCACTTTGGGTACACAGCGCTGTACATTATAACATAACATTATTACATTATGTATTGTCAATGTTTATTTATATAGCACCACTTGGTACACAGCGCTGTACATTATAAACAATACAGATATACAGTATGTATGTTAATATGTTTTATTTAATAAGCTCCACTTGGGTACACAGCGCTGTACATTATAAAATACAGATTAACAGTATGTATGTATATGTTTATTTATATAGCGCCACTTGGGGCACAGCGCTGTACATTAACAATACAGATTATACAGTATGTATGTATGTTTATTTATATGTGCCCACTTGGGGACCAGCCTGTACATTATAACAATAAACAGATTAACAGTATTGTACGTAGATGTTTTATTATATAGCGCCACTTGGGGACAACAGCGCTGTACATTTAATACAATAGTGTGAGTTGTATGGGGTGCTGGATAGGGGTGAGATTCCCAAGTTATGAGTTGTATTGGGGGGATAGGGGTAGAATCCCCACAGTTATCTAGGGTGGTATGGGGGGAATAGTGGTAGAATCTCCCAGTATGGGTTGTTATTGGGGTGATAGGGGTCGAACTCTCCGTTATGGGTTGTATGGGGATGATAGGGGTAGAATTCCCAGTTAGGGTTGTATTGGGTGATGTAATCCCATATGGTGTTGGTGATAGGAACTCCCAATGGTGGGTAAGTGATCTCCTTTTGGGGGAAACCCAGTATGTGTAATGTGGATAGTAGACCCAGTATGGGGTTTGTATTGTTGAAGGGGTAGATCTCCCAGTAGGTTTGTATAGGGTAATCTGCTGAGTTGTAATGGTGGTAGGTGAGATCCAGTATGAGTTATGGGGTGATGGGTAGAATCTCCCAGTTATGGGTTGTATTGGGGGGTAGGTGTTTAGAACCCCCAAGTTCTAGGGTGTAATGTGGGGGGATAGGGGTAGAATCCCCAAGTTATGGGTTGTATTGGGGTGATAGGGGTAGAATCTCCCAGTTATGATTGGGGTGATAGGGGTAGAATCTCCCAGTTATGGGTTGTATTGGGGGGATAGGGGTAGAATCCCCAAGTTCTAGGTTGTAATGGGGGGATAGGGGTAGAATCCCCAAGTTATGGGTTGTATTGGGGTGATAGAGAAGCGCCACGTGGGGACACAGCGAGGGACAGGATAACAAGCAGATGAGCCGGAGATGGTATATGGGGTATAGATAGGGCCACGGGGGGGAGAACACAGCAGCGCGGGACAGGAGACAAGACAGAGAGACAGGAGGGAGGGGAATAGGGGGAGGAGAGAGAGCGCCGTGGGGACAACCGCTGACAGGAGACAAGACAGAGACACAGGGAACGGGGAGGGAGATCTTATTTATATAGCGCCACTTGGGTACACAGCGCTGTACATTATAACAATACAGATTACAGTATGTATGTATATGTTTATTTATATAGCCCACTTGGGGACACAGCGCTGTACATTATAACAATACAGATTATCATAATGTATTGTTTATTTATTGCTAATAGCGCCACTTTGGGTACACAAAGCGCTGTACATTATAACAATACGATTTACACAGTAATGTATGTATATGTTTAATTTATATAGCGCCACACTTGGGTACACAGCGCTGTACATATAACAATACAGATTATACAGTATGTATGTATATTGTTTATTTATATAGCGCCACTTGGGTACACAGCGCTGTCATTAAACACAGATTATACAGTATATGTATAATGTTTATTTATATGCGCCACTTGGATACCAGCGCTGTACATTATAACAATACAGATTATACAATGTATGTATATGGTTTATTTATATCGCCACTTGGGTACACAGCGCTGTACATTATAACAATACAGATTATCAGTATGTATGATATGTTTTATTTAATAGCGCCACTTGGGTACGACAGCTGCTGACTTATAACAATACGTATGATCAGTTGTGTGTATATGTTTATTTTATATAGCGCCACTGGGGACACAGCGCTGTACATTATCACAATACAGATATCAGTATGTATGTTAATGTTTTATTTATAAGCGCCACTTGGGACACAGCGCTGTACATTATAACAACAGATTATTACAGTATGTAGTGTTATATGTTTATTTATCTAGAGCCACTTGGTACGCACGCTGTACATATAACATACAGATTATACAGTATGTATGTTATATGTTTATTATATAGATCGCCACTTGGGTACACAGCGCTGTTACATTATAAAAATAACAGATTATACAGTATGTATGTATATGTTTTATTTATATAGCGCCACTTGGGTACGAAGCGCTGTACATTATCAACATATACAGATTATACTATGTAATGAATATTGTTGTATTTATATAGCGCCACTTGGGACCAGCCTGTACATTATAACAATACAGATTAACAGTATGTATGTATATGTTTATTTATTACGCCACTTGGGTACCACAAGCGCTGTCATTATAACAATACAGATGTTACAGTATGTATGTATATGTTTATTTATATAGCGCCACTTGGGGACACGCGCTGTACATTATAAAAACAGATTATCAGTATGTATGTATATGTTTATTTATATAGCGGCCCACTGGGGTACACAGCGCTGTACATTATAACAATACAATTATACAGTATGTATTGATATGTTTATTTATATAGCCCACTTGGGGACACACGCTGTACATTTACAATACAATTATACAGTATGTATTATATGTTTATTTATATAGCCCACTTGGGGACACAGCGCTGTATATAACACATACGATTATACCGTATGTATGTATATTTATTTAATATAGCGCCACTTGGACCACAGCGCTGTAAATTATAACAATACAGATTAACAGTATGTATGTCTATGTTTATTTATATAGCGCCACTTGGGTACACAGCGCTGTACATTATAACAAACGATTATACAGTATGTATGTATAGTTTATATATATAAGCGCCACTTGGGACACAGCGCTGTACATTATAAAATACAGATTATACATTAATGTATGTATATGTTTATTTATATAGCGCCACTTGGGTACACAGCGCTGTACATTATACATACAATTATATCAGTATGTATGTATATGTTTATTTTATATGCGCCACTTTGGGGACACAGCGCTGTACATAACAATACAGATTATACAGTATGATGTATATGTTTATTTATTAGCGCCCACTGGGTACCCACGCTGTACATTATAACAATACAGATTATACAGTATGTATGTATATTTATTTATATACGCCACTTGGGACACGCGCTGTACATTATAACAATACAGATAACAGTATGTTGTATGTATATGTTTATTTATATGGCGCCACTTGGTACACAGCGCTGTACATTATAACAACATACAGATTTACAGTATGTATGTATATGTTTATTTATATGCGCCACTTGGGTACACAGCGCTGTACTTATAACAACAGATTATACAGTACTGTATTATATGTTATTTATATAGCGCCACTTGGGTACACAGCGCTGTACATATAACAATACGATTATACAGTATGTATGTATATGTTTATTTATATAGCGCCACTTGGGTACCAGGGCTGTACATTATAACAATACAGATTATACAGTATGTATTATATGTTTATTTATATAGCGCCACTTGGGGACACAGCGCTGTACATTATCAACTACAGATTATACGTATGTATGTATATGTTTATTTATATAGCGCCACTTGGGACACAGCGCTGTACATTATAACAATACAGATTATACAGTATTTATGTATATGTTTATTTATATAGCGCCAACTTGGGACACGCGCTGTACATATAACAATACAGATTATACAGTATGTATGTATATGTTTATTATATAGCGCACTTGGTACAACGCGCTGTACCTTACACATACAGATTATACAGTATGTATGTATATGTTTATTTATATAGCGCCACTTGGGGACAGCGCTGTCACATTATAACAATACAGATTATACAGTATGTATGTATATGTTTATTTATATAGCGCCACTTGGGACACCAGCTCTGTACAATTATAACAATACAGATTATACAGTTGTATTATATGTTTAATTTATATAGCGCCACTTGGGTACACATCGCTGTACATTATAACAATACAAGATTACAGTATGTATGTATAATGTTTATTTATATAGCGCCACTTGGTACACAGCGCGGTACATTATAACAATACAGATATCAGTTAAATGTAATGTATATGTTTATTATATACGCCACTTGGGGACACAGCGCTGTACATTAAACAATAACAGATTATACAGTATTAGGTATATGTTTATTTATATAGCGCCACTTGATGACACAGCGCTGTACATTATAACATACAGATTATACAGTAGTATATTATTTTTATTTATATAGCGCCACTTGGGTACAGCGCTGTACCATATCAACAATACGATTATACAGTATGTATGTATATGTTTATTTATATACGCCAACTTGGGGTCAACCGCTGTACATTATAACAATACAGATTATACATATGTATGTATATGTTTATTTATATAGCGCCACTTGGGGTACACACGCTGTACATTATAACAATACAGATTATACGTATGTATATGTTTATTTAATATGCCACTTGGGGACACAGCGCTGTACATTATACAATACAGATTATACAGTATGTATGTATGTGTTTATTTATATAGCGCCACTTTGGGTACACAGCGCTGTACATTATAACAATACAGATTATACAGTATTATGTATATGTTTTATTATATAGCGCCACTGGACCCAGCGCTGTACATTATAACAATACAGATTACAGTATGTATGTATATTGTTTTATTTTATAGTCGCCACTTGGGACACAGCGCTGGTAACATTATAACAATACAGATTATACAGTATGTAATGTAATGTTTATTTATATAGCGGGCCACTTGGGGACACAGCGCTGTACATTATAACAATACAGATTATACAGTATGTATGTATATGTTTATTTATATAGCGCCACTTGGGGACACAGCGCTGTACATTATAACATACAGATTATACAGTATGTATGTATATGTTTATTTATAAGCGCCACTTGGGTACACACGCTGTACATTATAACAATACAGATTATACAGTATGTATGTATAGTTTAGTTATATAGCGCGCACTTGGGTACACAGCTCTGTACATTATAACAATACAGATTATACAGTATGTATGTATATGTTTATTTATATAGCGCCACTTGGGACACAGAGCGCGGTACATATAACAATACAGATTATACAGTATGTATGTTAGGTTATTTATATAGCGCCACTTTGGGGACACAGCGCTGTACATTATAACAATACAGAATTATACGTATTTATGTATATTGTTTATTATATAGCGCCACTTGGGACCAGCGCTGAACATTATAACAATACAGATATACAGTATGTATGTATATGTTTATTTATATAGCGCCACTTGGGGACACAGCGCTGTACATTATAACAATACAGATTATACAGTATGTATGTATATGTTTATTTATATACGTCACTTGGGTACACAGCGCTGTACATTATAACAATACAGATTATACAGTATTATGTATATGTTTATATATTACGCCACTTGGGACACAGCGCTGTACATTAACAATACAATTATACATGGTATGTATATGTTTTATTTATATAGCGCCACTTGGGGACACAGCGCTGTACATTATAACAATACAATTATACAGTATGTATGTATATGTTTATTATATAGCGCCACTTGGTACACAGCGCTGTACATTATAACCATACAGATTATACAGATATGATGTATATGTTTATTTATATAGCGCCACTTGGGTACACAGCGCTGTACATTATACAATACAGATTATACATTATGTATGTATAAGGTTTATTTATAATAGCGCCACTTGGGGACACAGCGCTGTACATTATAACAATACGATTATACAGTATGTATGTATATGTTTTATTTATATAGCGCCACTTGGGAACACAGCGCTGTACATTATACAATACAGATTATACACGTATGTATGTATATGTTTATTTATATAGCGCCACTTGGGGTACACAGCGCTGTACATTATAACAATACAGATTATACAGTATGTATGTATATGTTTTTATTTATATAGCGCCACTTGGGGACACAGCCTCTGTAACATTATAAAATACATTATACAGTATGTAATGTATTGTTTTTTATATGCGCCACTTGGAAACACAGCCTACATTATAACATACATTATACAGTATGTATGTATATGTTTATTTTATATAGCGCCACTTGGGTACACAGCGCTGTACATTATAACAATACAGATTATACAGTATGTATGTATATGTTTTTTATATAGCGCCACTTGGGGACCCAGCGCTGTACTAAACAATACAGATTATACGTATGTGTGTATATGTTTATTTATAGCGCCACGGGGGCACAGCGCTGTACATTATAACATACAGATTTAACATATGTAGTATATTTTATTCATAACGCCACTTGGACCAGCTCTGTCATTATAACATACAGATTATCGTATGTATTATATGTTATATTTAATAGCGCCACTTGGGACACAGCGCTGTACATTATACATACGATTATACAGTATGATGTATATGTTTATTTTATATGCCCACTTGGGACACAGCGCTGTACATTATAAACAATACAGATTATACGTATTTATGTTATTGTTTATATAGGCGCCACTTGGTTACACAGCGCTGTACATTTATAACAATACAGATTATACAGTATGTATGATATTGTTTATATAGCGCCACTGGGTACACAGCGCTGTACATTATAACAATACAGATTATACAGTAGTATGAATTGTTTATTTATATAGCCCACTTGGGTAAACAGCTCTGTACATTATAACAATACAGATTATACAGTATGTATGTAATGTTTATTTAATAGCCCAACTTGGGTACACAGCGCTGTACATTATACAATACAGATTATACATATATTATGTATATGTTTATTTATATAGCGCCACTTGGACACAGCGCTGTACATTATAACAATACGATTATACAGTATGTATGTTGTTATTTATATAGGCCACTTGGGGACACGCCGTACATTATAACAATACCAGATTATACAGTATTGTAACGTATATGTTTATTTATATAGCGCCACTTGGGGACACAGCGCTGTACATTCTAAACAATGTTGTGAGTTGTAATGGGGTGATGGGGTAGAGAATTCCCATGGTCTGAGTTGTATTGGGGGGAGAGGGGTTAGAATCCCCAGAGTGTCTAGGGTGTGTAATAGGGGGTATAGTGGGTAGAATCTCCCCGTATGGGTTGTGTATTGGGGTGATAGCGGTTAGAATCTCCAGTTATGGTTGTATGGGGGATGATAGGGGTAAATCCCCATAGGGTGATGGGTGTAGGGTAGAATCTCCCAGTTATGGGTTGTATTGGGGTGTATAGGGTTGATTTGGATAGAGTCTCCCAGTTATGGGTTGTTTGGGTGATAGGGGTAGAATCTCCCAGTTATGGGGTTGTATTGGGGGGATAGGGTAGAACCCCCAAGTTCTAGGTTTAATGGGGGGATAGGGGTAGAATCCCATTATGGGTTGTATTGGGGTGATAGGGGAATCTCCCGTTATGGTTGTATTGGGTGATAGGGTAGAATCTCCCAGTTATGAGTTGTAATGGGGGATAGGGGTAGAATCCCCAAGTTATGGGTTGTATTGGGGTGATAGGGGTAGAATCTCTCCCAGTTATGGTTGTATTGGGTGATAGGGGTAGTAGATATCCCAGTTATGGGTGGTATTGGGGTGATAGGGTAGAACTCCCAGTTATGGGTTGTATTGGGGGGATAGGGGTAGAATCCCCAAGTTCTAGGTTGTAATGGGGGGATAGGGGTAGAACCCCCCAGTTATGGGTTGTATTGGGGTGATAGTGGTAGAATCCCCCAGTTATGGGTTGTATTGGGGTGATAGGGGTAGAA
>CM033471.1:3935178-4062086 GCA_019447015.1 Hymenochirus boettgeri | reverse complement strand
CGTGGTAAATCCCCCATTAGGGGTGTATTGGGGTGTAGGGTAGATCCCCAGTTATGTGTTTATTGGGTGATAGGGTTAGAAGCCCCAGTTATGGGTTGTATTTGGGGTGAAGAGGGTACTCCCCAGTTATGGGTTGGTATTGGGGTGATAGGGGTAGAATCCCCAGGTATAGGGTTTTATTGGGGTGATAGGGGCGATTTCCAACCCTATAATTTAAATCCCTAGTTTTGAGACCCCTTAAGCGGTTTTTTATGGCAATGGAGGTTTGTCCCACTTTGCCCGTATGTAAACGAATAAACAATAACTTTCTGAATATTTTCTACATTATCCTTTGGCATTTATGGATAAGTAGTTACTGGGTGTTGGTATAGGAATGTATAACGGGACATTCTATTTCTATCCTGTAAGACTGGGTACAGACGGGCGAGTTATCGGCCAGGGGGAATTCCTGCTGATCGCAGCGATAATCAGCACGTCTAAACGTTGCCCGATCTGGCCACTGGTTCAGACACACGCTTGCTATTTTTCGGCGAGCTGACCTTTATATGAAAATGTCACTCAGTTTGCCAGAAAATCGTCTCGTCTCACATTTAAGTACAGATCTTGATTGTACCCAGGGGCTGGATTCAGTAGGATTAGCCAGAGATTGGTCTGATCTAAACACTATAATGACTGATTGTGAACATCGCTCATTGGATGAAGGAAATGAATGAATTCTTTACACCCGTAATACCCTCATTGATCACAAACCTCCTCATTAAAGAATGCGGATTGGTATGAAGTTTTAATGGATCCTTTTCCATTCATTTGGCGGTTATTCTGCGTTGGGGGTGAAGTTGTTTCTCTGCCCTTTGTATCCATGGTGTCAGGAGGTTAAAAACACACAAGACCATCAATTTCAACCTGAAAATAGCCACCTTCACCCACACGGACTGTACGCCAACCTGCACAAGGAAATCGCCATTCACCACATCCACCACAGTAATAAAGTCCCTCCGGTAGGACAGGTAACTGGCATTTTACATGCTTGTTATACAGAGAATCTGATCATTTGGATCAACACTGGACTCCACAAAAACAGAGGGGGGATTATTTAGCACTATAATTGTCCCTTTAACCCGCATCATACACTTGGAAATGTTACAGGCAACAATGTAAAATGGCAATAGTGGTCTTAAAAACCTCAGCAAAGTGGGCGTGGTCAAAAGGTTGTATCTACAGTAAAAGGGCCACTTGGTTGTATTAACCCCCCAGTCCTCCCCTGAACTGGTAAGAGGAATGGAAGACTGTTATAAGCTGGGATTGTGGTGTAAATAAGGAAATTTCTCATTAAATACAATGAAAAGAGTCAGACTTATTTAAACAATGTCACCTTTATTTGGCATGTTTAAAAAGAAATGAAATATGAACATTTGCATTTAAAGTCTTTTAAATCCATTTTCTACTTACATGTCCTGTGCGCACTGTATATCGCATATACATGATCCTAATTACATTTATACAAGAAAGCCAAGTTAAAATCCTGCTTATTGCTGTACAAAACTTTTTCCCCTGGAAGAATTTAAAAGATCTAATATTTCATTTTATAGTCTAAACCTACTACATTCCCGTCACATGACAGCACACTGACCCCCTCGCAGCGAAACGAGATGTCCCGGGTTACTGGTGCTATATTAAATAAATATATATATATATATATATAGAGAGAGAGAGAGAGAGAGAGAGATTTTTTACTTTTTTGTTTTTTTTTCCAAATCGAGTGAAAAATAATAGTGTTTAAAAGTTTTCTAGGCGTGAGAAGGTAAACAGCCAAGAATATCCGTGAGTAAACAATGGTTGGGTGACTCGGTCAGTGACCGTCTGAATGGACATGAAACATAGCAGCAAGCGATTGGGTGAGCGCAGAGATTTGGTAAAAGTATTGTACAGTAGAACTAGTCGGGAACCGCCCACTGTCTGCGCTCCAGCGACTTTGGTCTGGAAGAGAAAGTTCAATGGTTCACCAAGGAAAAGAACATTCGACACAGTGAATTTACAAAGCACAGGATTCAGGTATAACCAGGAACCTCAGTCTTATTACTGATGGTGTGAACCCCTTTATTGTAGAAATGACATCCAACCACCTATGGATAATACACAGCATTGGAATTATCACTTTGTGGTGAAGGGTATCTATGCTGGGGTGCAACCTGTGAAAAGTTACATAGCTACAAGGTTAAGCAATGTCACTTCTACCACACTTCTGCTAAAGGCGCAGCTGACCAACACCTGTCTACATTGCTAGTCACAACCTATTAACTGTTTGGTATGACCACCCAATATATTCCAGGACCCCCAAAAGCCAGGTTACATTTTGCATAAAACTTTAAATAATGTTCCCAGAGCGAGTATGTAATTTATACTTACAAGCTCCACAATCCCACCGCCCATCTCTCGCCACTTCCGGTAGCCAGTCAGTCACCGCCAACGGCCTTCCGCGAGAAGCCTCCACTGCTGCTGCTCCTGAATGGAAAAGGCACATAGTAGCAGCAGGGGAGCAAGTGGTGGATCATGGACGTTTAAGTCTAATTACTCGCTCTGGGAAATAATTTTTTAGCAAGTTTTAAGCAAAATGTAACCGACCTTTTTAGGGGTCAATGAATAACATTAAAAGTATTTTTTTTTTTTTTTTTTACAGGCTGGGCACTTGGGACAGAAGTGGGCACTGATGACATCACTTATCAGTTGGCTGAGCAGGGTCTTAAGGTGACCATACATCTATGAGATATTACTTCACCGACCGAGCGTTCACGCGATGTTCATCGATGCTGCCGGGAACCGCTTCTCCCGTCGTATTTTGACCGAATGCGATCGCAAAATCCCATTCATTTTACACATGTCGGTCGAATGTAAGATCGGGAGAAGCGGTTCCGGCAGGATGAACATCGCGTGAACGCTCGTCGGTAAGTAATATCTCATAGATGTAGGTCACTTTTACTGTCTTTTAGTGAGCATTCCCAACCCCAGACAGGATGGAGGAGCAGAGGGTACAGATAATGTCAATGAAGCTATTGGAAGCACGATGTATTAATCTTCTAAATATGTTGTTTGCCAGGTTGCAGTTAGATACAAACCCGAGTCATTCTGCCTTCTTTTAATGCTAACTGTTTGGAGACATAGTCCCCTATAGGTCACAGACAGATTACTGGGTGTTAACCCCACATTTCTAACAGACTGAAGTTACTTCACCCTAGTCACATCTCCCCTACACACACACTGAAATGGGTTCCCTCTGACAGCTGAGCTGTGCTGGTGAATTGCTCATAGTGTGGGGCTCTGTGGGAGCACTGTAAGATCAAGCCATGTACAGATTCAAACAACTGGGAACTACAACTCCCATCATGCCCAGCCACATCAGGGCCGATGTCACTAACTATAATGTCTTGTTTTAATGTTTTAAGCCCTCTGCTCTCCAACAACTGTAATTACCCTTCGTCCCTGGGAGTTCAAACTGAACGTGGCTCCTTCTCACACAATCAATGCAGGTTTTTATTGAATGACTACTAATAGTTCAGTGAGAAAGTTCAAATAAATAATACAACGTTTACTGGTGTCAGACCACCACAAAGCAAACAGACAACGTCTGCACATGTCCACTGACCCACCCATGCCAACATTCACACATTATGTCGTCGTGTGCTGCAGGGAATTCATTCATTATATTAGTTATTGGAAAATAACCCCCGGTGGTTGTAAGAGACGATATTGTTAACTTCACTGTCGCACAGACATTCAGCTTTTCCAGCGTTGGACAAGAAGATTTATTTTTTATAAACTTATTTACAGAGAAGCACGGCACTTTGGGATTGCAGTAGTGAAACTAAATCACTCACATTCACCTCTGGAATTCACTTAATTCTGAGCAGGGATACGGCACATACAGCAGCCACCAACCTTCTAACGATGTTCGCCGGGTTAACCTCTCGGTGTGAATTCGTAGGACAATAAACCGCTACATCTTCTTGGTTGTTGGTGCAGCTGTCAGTACTGTGGTTTGTAACAGAGGGTGATGTTTGGGGCTACACAGAACAGAGAAACACATTAACAAGGAGTGTTTATGGACCCAATCTATGAGTAGAATTCACAATGGTCTCCATGAGTCTGTATTGTACACACTCCCAATGTATCCCTTTTACAGTATGTATCAGTGCCATACGTATCTGTACGGTACTTGTATAAATACCCACCTGGTCTCTCCTGATGTCAATATGGAGCTGGCTGATCTGTAGGGTCATGGCTTCCCTTGTTGTCACTCTTTGGCATCAGATTCTGCAAAACTCTCCTAGCAGACGACTCCCTGACCTACAGGCAGTAAGAAAGTAAAATAAATACTGACCAATCCCATCAATTCTACACATGGGGCTGGGTAGTAGAAAAGGTGTTCTGGCTACGGGAGATGGAAGGGCAAGTGTATGCCTTAGGGCTAGTAGGAAATGTCTTTTTACCTCTGTTCCACCCCCTCCTTCACTCAGTATCTCCTCCCAGGAGACTCCCTCTTTTGAGAAGTCTCGCCCCGAACGCAGCTTTCAATATCTTTAATGTTGCTGAATATTTTATCGTCTCGCCGCCGCAGCGTGGGGACAATTCCTGTTATTTCAGAGACTGACGGACTGGAGCTAAGTATCTCAGCCTGACCCTGCATAGTCCAACCCAATAAGGCCATCAACTTCAATCAACTTCTAATATCTGAGCAAGCTAGTTCCGTAACCTGTACATCGGTAGATTCCTGTCCCTAATGCTTGTTCTCATATCGTATTAAAACCCTCCATTGCACTGCATACGCAGGCGGCGGGCACCCCTAAACTAAGATGATCAAGAAGAAGATCAGTGTTACTTTTCCAAAGTTGCTGCCTCCAGAGCAGTTGCCAAATGCAGGTCAGTAGATAATAGGATAAAGAGCTGGCACACCATATCTTACATCGTAACAATGTGTTTACCGTGACCTTTCGGCACACCGTCCGATTTTTTATATTTTGTCTGAGGAAGGCGCAGGACGTGTGTCGAAACGTCACGGATAAACACATTGTTACGATGTAAGACTGTGTGTCCACTTCTTTATCCCATTCTAAACTAGATTATGGATAATTCACAACTTACACATGGAACCTGCAAATTAAGAGACCACCCCTGACACCACATAAACTCCTACAGGGATTTGTGACAAACACACGGCTGGTAAGATAACAGAACATTTCACGCACCCATTTTGAGAGAGTTTTCCCGGAGAGGAGGGACTCAGTGATGGAGACAGGTCTGAAGCTCCGACAGACTGAACCCTTTTTCTTCTCTCTCTCAGACAGCCTGTTGGTGCTTCTTCATTCGCTCCAACTGCTCCTCCACAGTCAATCTAGTCCGGTGATAATCCGCAATACATAATGGTCCACGGCGCTCCGTGGCCTCTCTCCTTAAAGGACAGGGATACAGCGTCATCAAAGGAAAGATTCATAGAATGTCAACTTCAAACATTGTCAGATGGTTATTATTATTATTATAAATAAAAATAAAATACCAGAAATGAAAAGCTTTTCAAATTCAGACAGTCCCTTTAAACAGCTTTGGAATTCGGTGGCCATGAGTTGGTAACGTTCCAAGGATAAAATACGTTTACATAACCATTCTATACTCCTAATCCCATCTATTTACTCCTAACCATTCTATACTCCGATCCCAATCTAATTACTCCTAACCCATTCTAACCTCCGATCCCAATCTAATAGCACACATCCTAAAAAACCCATTCTACAATTCCGATCCCAATCTAATTACATCCTAAAACCCATTCTATATTCCGTCCCAATCTAATTACATCCTAACCCTTCTATACTGCCGATCCAATCTAATTATAACCTAAACCCATTCTATACTCCGATTCCATTCTAATTACTATCCTAAACCCATTCTATCCTCCGATTCCCAATCTAATTACATCCTAAACCCATTCTATACTACTATACTCCGATTCCAATCTAATTATCCTAAACCCATTCTATACTACTCCGATTCCATCTAATTACATCCTAAAACCCATTCTATACTCCGATCCCATCTAATTACTCCTAAACCCATTCTATACTTCCTATTCCCATTCTATTACACATCCTAAACCCATTCTATAACTCCGATCCCAATCTAATTACATCCTAACCCATTCTATACTCCGATCCCAATCTAATTACTACACTAAACCCATCTATCACCATCCCATCTAATTACATCCTAAACCTTCTATCACTCCCGATCCCAATCTAATTACATCCTAAACCCATTCTATAACGTCCGATCCCAATCTAATTACATCCTAAACCCTTCTAACTCCGATCCCATCTATACATCCTAAACCCTATACTCCGATCCCAATCTAATTACATCCTAAACCCATTCTATACTCCGATCCCAATCTAATTACATCCTACCCATTCTATACTCCGATCCCAGATCTAATAACATTCCTAAACCCATTCTATAACTCCGATCCCCAATCTAATTCTACACCTAACCATTCTATACCTCCGATCCCATCTTTTACATCCTAAACCCATTCATACTCCGATTCCCAAACTAATTACATCCTAAACCCATTCTATACTCCGATCCCATCTATTTACACCTAACCCATCAATACTCCGATCCCCACTCTATTTACTCCAACCCCATCTATACTCCGATTCCAATCTAATTACATCCTAAACCCATTTCTTATACTCCGATCCCATCTATTTACATCCCTAAACCCATTCTATACTCCGATCACCAATCTATTTACATCCTACAACCCATTCTATACTCCGATCCCATCTAATTTACACTCTAAACCCATTCGAGTAACTCCGATTCCAATCTATTACATCCTAAAACCCATTCTATATCGATCCCAATCTATTTACATCCTAAACCCGTCTATACTCCGATCCCATCTATTTACATCCATAAACCCATTCTATCTCCGATCCCAATCTAATTACATCCTAAACCCATTCTAACTCGATCCAATCTATTTACATCCTAAACCCATTCTATACTCGATCCCAATCTATTTACTCCTAACCCATTCTATACCCTATCCCAATCTATTACATCCTAAACCCATTCAATACTCCGATCTCCAATCTAATTACATCCTAAACCCATTCTATACTACTCCGATCCAATCTATTTACATCCTAAACCCATTCTATACTCCGATCCCATCTATTTCCTCCCAAACCCTTCTATACTCTCCCATTCCTCTAATTACATCCTAAACCCATTCTATATTCCGATCCCAATCTAATTACACTCCCTAAACCATTCTATACCCGATTCCATCTATTTTACATCCTAAACCCATTCTAATACTCCTATCCCAATCTAATTACATCCTAAACCCATTCTATACTCCGATTCCAATCTAATTACACATCCTAAACCCATTCATACTTCCGATCCCAATCTAATTACATCCAAACCCATTCTATACTCCGATCCAATCTATTTACATCCTAAACCCATTCTAATACTCCGATTCCAAGCTAATACATACTAACCCCTTCATATTCGTCCCATCTATTTCTTACTCCTAAACCCATTCTATTCTCATATTCCGATTCAATCTATTTACACTCTAAACCCATTCTACATCGATTCCAATTTACATCCAACCCATTCTATACTTCCCGATCCCAATCTAATTGCATCCTAAACCATTCTATACACTCCGATTCCATTCTATTTACATCCTAAACCCATTCTAATACTCCGTCCCAATCTATTTACACCTCCTAACCCATTCTATATTCCGCATTCCATTCTATTTACATCCTAAACCCATTCTATATTCCGATTCCAATCTATTTACAAACCTCCTAAACCCATTCTACATTTCCATTCCATTCTATTGACATCCTAAACCCATTCTATATTCCGATTCCATTCTTATTACATCCTACAAACCCTTCTATATTCCGTTCCACTATTTTACATCCTAAAACCCAGAGGGGGGGGGGAAGGGAAAGGAAAAGGGAGAAGGGGGGGGGGGGGAAAAGGGGGAAAAGGAGGGAGAGGAGGGGAGGGGGGGGGGAAAGGGAAAGGGAAGGTGAAGAAAAGGAAGATGGGGGAGGGGGGGAGGGAAGAGAGGAGAAAGGGGGGAAAAGAGGGGAAGGAAAGAAGAGAAGAAGAGGGGGGAGGGGGGAGGTGGGGGTGGGAGAGAAAAAAAGGGGGGGGAAAAAGCGAGGGAAAGGAGACAGAAAGATAGAGGAGGAGAGGGGAGGGAGGACAAAGGGGTAAAAGAGAGGGACGTAGAAAAGAAGAGGATAAAGGAGTGAGGGAGAGTGGAGGCAAGGAGAAATGGGGAAAAGAGCGGGAAGGATACAATCAGATTATCTGGAGGTATAATATGTTTATTTCTGAGCGCTCTACTTGGGGACACAGCGCTGTCCATTATAACAATAACAGATTATCACTGGATGTTGTATATGTTTATTTATAACTAGCGCCACTTGGGTACACAGCGCAGTACTTACTACGGCCCATGACAGATATTAACGTATGTCTGTATAATGTTTATTGTATATAGCGCCACTTGGGTACACAGCGCTGTACATTATAACAGATACGAGAATTACAGTTGAATGTATATTTTTATTTAATATGCGCCACTTGGTTACACAGCGCGGTACATATAACATACAAATTATACAGTATGTATTATATGTTTATTTATATAGCGCACTTGGGTACACAGCGCTGTACATTATAACAATACAGTGATTATCAGTATGTATGTATATGTTTATTTATATAGCCCACTTGGGGACACAGCGCTGTACATTATAACAATACAGATTATACAGTAGATGTATATGTTTATTTATTAGCGCCAACTTGGGACACGCGTGTACTTTAACATACAATTATTACAGTAGGTATTATATGTTTATTTATATATCGCCACTTGGGACACAGCGCTGTACATTATACAATACAGAGATCAGTATGTATGTCTATGTTTATTTATATAGCGCCACTTGGGTACACAGCGCTGTACATTATAACAATACAGATTATACAGTATGTATGTAATATGTTTATTTATATAGCGCCACTTGGGTACACAAGCGCTGTCATTATAACAATACAGATATATACATATGGATGTATATGGTTTATATTAAAGCGCCACTTGGGTACCAGCGCTGTACATTATAACAATACAGATTATCAGTATGTTATATGTTTATTTATATAGCGCCACTTGGGTACACAGCGCTGTACATTATAACAATCAGTTACTCGTATGTATGTATATGTTTTATTTAATAGCGCCACTGGGGACACGCGCTGTACATTATAACAATACAGATTATACAGTATGTATGTTATGTTTATTTATATAGCGCCACTTGGGGACACACGCTGTACATTATACATACAGATATCATATGTATTAATTTTTATTTATATAGCCACTTGGTACACAGCGTGTACATATAAAATGCAGATTATACAGTATGTATGTATATGTTTATTTATATACGCCACTTGGGTACACACGCTGTACATTATCATAACATTATACAGTATGTACTGTTATATGTTTTATTTATATAGCGCCACTTGGGTCACAGCGCTGATACATTACTAACAAATACAGATTATACAGTATGTAATGTATATGTTTTATTATATAGCGCCACTTGGGGACACAGCGCTGTACATTATAACAATACAGATTATACAGTTTGTATGTATATGTTTATTTATATAGCGCCACTTGGGTACACAGCGATGTACATTATAACATACAGATTATCCAGTATGTATGTATATGTTTATTATATAGTCGCCACTTGGGTGACACAGCGCTGACATTATACAATACAATATACAGTCATGTATGTATATGTTTATTTATATAGCGCCCACTGGGACACAGCGCTGTACATTAAACAAACAGATTAACAGTATGTATTATAATCTTTATTTATATAGCGGCCACTTGGGTACACACGCGCTGTACATTATAACATACAGAGTATACAGTAATGTATGTATATTGTTTATTTTATATAGCGCCACTTGGACACACGCTGTACTTATAACAATACATTTATAAATGTATGATATGTTTTATTTATATAGCGCCACTTGGGTACACAGCGCTGTACATTATAACAATACAGATTATCACAGTATGTATTTATGTTTATTTATATACGCCACTTGGGTCACAGCGCTGTACATTACAATAGATTATACAGTATTATGTATATGTTTATTATATAGCGCCACTTGGGACCACGCGCTGTACATTATAACAAATACAGATTATACAGTAATATGTATGTATATTTATTTATTAGCGCCACTTGGGGATACCAGCGCTGTACATTATAACAATACAGATTATACAGTATGTATGTATATGTTTATTTATATAGGCGCCACTTGGGACGACAGCGCTGTACATTATAACATACAGTTATACAGTAATGTATGTATATGTTTATTTATATAGCGCCACTTGGGAACCAGCGCTGTATTATAACAATACAGATTATACAGTATGTATGTATGGTTTATTTATATAGCGCCACTTGGGGACACAGCCTGTACATTATAACAATCAGATTATACAGTAATGTATGTATAGTTTTTTTATTTTAATATACGCCACTTGTGTGTACACAGCGCTGTACATTATAACAATACAGATTTATACATTGTTATGTATATGTTTTTTATATAGCGCCACTTGGGTACACAGCGCTGACAATTATAACAATACGATTATACATTTGTATGTATAGGTTTATTAATAGCGCCACTGGGTACCAGCGCTGTACATTATAACATAGATTATAATATGTATTATATGTTATTTATATAGCGCCACTTGGAGTACCACGCGCTGTACATTATACATCAAGATTATACAGTATGTATTATATGTTTATTTATATAGCGCCACTTGGGGACCAGCGCTGTACATTATAACAATCAGATTATAAGTATGTATGTATATGTTTTATTTAATAAGCGCCACTTGGGGACACAGCACTGTACTTATAACAATACAGATTATACAGTATGTATGTATATGTTTTTATTTATATAGCGCCACTTGGGGACACAGCGCTGTCCTTATAAACATCACAGATTATACAGTATGTAGTATATGTTTATTTATATAGCCACTTGGGACACAGCGCTGTACATTATAACAATACGATTATACAGTATTATGTATATGTTTATTTATATAGCGCCACTTGGGTACACAGCGCTGTACTTATAACAATACAGATTATACAGTATGTATGTATATGTTTATTTATATAGCCGCCACTTGGGGACACAGCGCTGTACATTATAACAATTACAGATTATACAGTATGTAATGTATATGTTTATTTTATAGCGCCACTTGGGTACCAGCGCTGTACATTATAACATACAGATATATACAGTATGTATGTATATGTTTATTTATATAGCGCCACTTGGGACACAGTGCTGTACATTATAAAATACAGTTATACAGTATATGTGTATGTTTATTATAGCCCACTTGGGACCAGCGCTGTACATTATAACAATACAGATTATACAGTATGTAAATGTATAATGTTTTTATTAGCGCCACTTGGGGACACAGCGCTGTACATTATAACCATACGACAGTTATACAGTATGTAGGTATATGTTTATTTATATAGCGCCACTTGGGGACACAGCGCTGTACATTATAACATACAGATTATACAGTAATGTATTATATGTTTATTTATTAGCGCCACTTGGGTCACAGCGCTGTACATTCTAACAATACAGATTATACATATGTATGTATATGTTTATTATATACGCCACTTGGGTACCAGCTCTGTACATTATACATACAGATTATACAGTATGTATGTATGTATATTTTATATTATATGCGCCACTTGGGTACACGCCTGTACTATAACAATACAGATTATACAGTATGTATGTTAATGTATTATATAGCGCCACTTGGGTACACAGCGCTGTACATTATACAATACAGATTATACAGTATGTAATGTTATGTTTATTTTATATGCGCCACTTGGGACACAGCCTGTACATTATAAAATACAGATTATACAGTATGTATGAGTTATGTTTATTATATAGCGCCACTTGGGGACCAGCGCTGTACATTATAACAATACAGATTATACAGTATGTATGTATATTTTATTTTTATAGCGCCACTTTGGGACACAGCGCTGTACATTATAACAATACAGATTATCACAGTATGTATGTATATGTTTATTTATATAGCGGCCACTTGGGTACCAGCGCTGGTACATTATAACAATACAGTTATACAGTATGTATGTATATGTTTATTTATATAGCGCCACTTGGGGACACAGCGCTGTACATTATAACATACGATTATACATAGTTGTATATGTTTATTTATATAGCGCCACTTGGGTACACAGCGCTGTACTTATAAACAATACAGATTATACAGTATGTATGTATATGTTTTTTATATAGCGCCACTTGGGCTCACGCTGTACATTATAACAATACAGATTATACGTCTGTATGTATATGTTTATTTATATAGCGCCACTTGGGTGACACAGCGCTGTACATTATAAACAATACAGATATACAGTAATGTATGTATATGTTATTTATATAGCGTCCACTTGGGTACACAGCGCTGTACATTATAACAATACAGATTATACGTATGTATGTATATGTTTATTTAATAGCGCCACTTGACACAGCGCTGTACATTATACAATACAGATATACAGTATGTATGTATAATGTTTATTTATATACCCACTTGGGGACACAGCGCTGTACATTATAACAATACAGATTATACAGTATGATGTAATGTTTATTTATATGCGCCACTTGGTACACAGCGCTGTACATTATAACAATACAGATTATACCATATGTATGTATGATGTTTTTTATATGCGCCACTTGGGTACACAGCCGCTGTACATTATACAATACAATTATACAGTCATGTATGTATATGTTTTATTTATATAGCGACTTGGGGTACCAGCGCTGTACATATAACAATACACGTTATACATATGTATGGTTATGTTTATTTATATAGCGCCACTTGGTACACAGCGCTGTAACATTATAACCATACAGATTATACAGTATGTATATGTTTATTTATATAGCGCCACTTGGGGACCACGCGTACACTTATACAATACAGATTATACATTATGTATGTATAAATGTTTATTTATATAGCGCCACTTGGGACACAGCCTGTACATTATAACAATACAGATTATACAGTATGTATGTTATATGTTTATTTATATAGCGCCACTTGGGGAACACAGCGCTGTACATTATACACAATACAGATTATACAGTATGTATGTATATGTTTTATTTATATAGCGCCACTTGGGACACAGCGCTGTACATTATAACATACAGTTATACAGTATGTATGTATGTTTATTTATATAGCGCCACTTGGTACACAGCGCTTGTAACATTATAACAATACGATATACAGTATGTAATGTATAATGTTTATTTATATAGCGCCACTTGGGGACCAAGCGCTGTCATTATAACATACAGTTATACAGTATGTATGTATATGTTTATTTTATGCGGCCACTTGGGTACACAGCGCTGTACTTATAACAATACAGATTATACAGTATGTCTGTATAGTTTATTTATATAGCGCCACTTGGGAACCCAGCGCTGTACGTTATAAAACAATACAGATTATACAGTATGTATGTATATGTTTATTTTATAGCGCCACTTGGGGACACAGCGCTGTACATTATAACAATACAGATTATACATATATTTAATAGGTTTATTTATATACGCCACTTGGGGACACAGCGCTGTACATTATAACATACAGATTATACGTATGTATGTATATGTTTATTTATATAGCGCCACTTGGACACAGCGCTGTACATTTACAATACAGATTATACAGTATGTATGTATATGTTTAATTTATAGCGCCACTTGGGTACACAGGCGATACATTAAACAATACAGATTATACAGTAGTAATGTATGTTATTTATTATATGCGCACTTGGTACACAGCGCGTACATATAACAATACAGATTATACGTATGTAGTATTGTTTATATAGGTCCACTTGGGGACACCGCGCTGTACATTATACAATACAGATTACACAGTATGTTGTATAATGTTTATTTATATAGCGGCCACTTGGGACAGCAGCTCTGTACATATAACAATACAGATTATACAGTTATGTATGTATATGTTTATTTATATAGCGCCACTTGGGTACACAGCGCTGTACATTATCAATACAGATTATACAGTATGTATGTATATGTTTATTTATATAGCCCACTTGGGTGACACAGCGCTGTACATTATAACAATACAGATTATAATCAGTAATGTATGTTTTATTTAATAGCGCCACTATGGGGACACAGCGCAGTACATTATAAAATACGATTAATATATGTACTTTGTTTATTTATATAGCGCCACTTGGGGACACAGCGCTGTACATTATAACAATACAGATTTACAGTATGTATGTAATCTGTTTATTTATATAGCGCCCACTTGGGTAGCACAGCGCTGTACATTATAACAATACAGTTTATACAGTATGTATGTATATGTTTATTTATATAGCGCCACTTGGGGACACAGCTCTGTACATTATAACAATACAGATTATACAGTTGTAGTATGTTTTATTTATATAGCGCCACTTGGGACACAGCTCCGTACATATAACAATACAGATATAACAGTATTATTGTATATGTTTTTATTTAGCGCCACTTGGGTACCCAGCGCGTACATTATCACAATACGATTATACAGTATGTATGTATATGTTTATTATAAGCGCCCTTGGGGACACACGCGCTGTACATATAACAATACCGATTTACAGTATGTGTGTATTGTTTATTTATATAGCGCCACTTGGGGACACAGCGCTGTACATTATAACAATACAGATTTACAATATGTACGTATATGTTATATATAGTAGCGCCACTTGGGGACACAAGCGCTGTACATTATAACAATACAGATTATATCAGTTGTAATATTGTTTATTTTATAGCGCCACTTGGTTACCCAGCGCTGTACATTATAACATACAATTATACAGTATGTATGTATATGTTTATTTATATAGCACCACTTGGTACACAGCGCTGTCATTATAACAATACAGATTATCAGTATGTATGTATATGTTTATATAGCGCCACTTGGGTACCAGCGCTGTACATTATAACAATACGATTATACAGTATGTATGTTATGTTAAATAGCGCCACTGGGTACACAGCGCTGTACATTATACAAACAGATTATACAGTCGTATGAATTTTATTTATATAGCACCACTTGGGTACACAGCGCTGTACATTATAACAACAGATTATACAGTATGTTGTATTATTTTTATTTATAGCTCCACTTGGGTACACAACGCGCTGTACCATTATAAAATACAGATTATACAGTATGTATGTATATGTTTTTTATATAGCGCCCTTGGGGACAAGCGCTGTACATTATAACATACAGATTATACAGTATGTATGTATGTTTATTTATATATGCCCACTTGGGACCACACTGTACATTATAACAATACAGATTATACAGTATGTCGTATATGTTATTTATATAGCGCCACTTGGGGACACAAGCGCTGTACATTATAACATAGTTGTGAGTTGTATGGGTGATAGGGGTGAGATTCCCAAGTTATGAGTTGTATTGGGGGGATAGGGGTAGAATCCCCAAGTTCTAGGTTGTAATGGGGGGATAGTGGTAGAATCTCCCAGTTATGGGTTGTATTGGGGTGATAGGGGTAGAATCTCCCAGTTAGGGTTGTATTGGGGGAATAGGGGGTAGACATCTCCCAGTTATGGGTTTATTGGGGTGAAGGGGTAGAATCTCCCAATGTTTATGTTTGGGGTTTTGGGGTGATAGGGGGTAGAATCTCCCAGTTATGGGTTGTATTGGGGTGATAGGGGTAGAAGCTCCCGTTATGGGTTGTATTGGGGGGATGGGGTGAACCCCAAGTTCTAGGTTGGTAATGGGGGATAGGGGTAGAATCCCCAAGTATGGGTTGTATTGGGGTGATAGGGGTAGAATCTCCCAGTTATGGGTTTGTATTGGGGTGATAGGGGTAGAATATCCCAGTTATGAGTTGTAATGGGGGGATAGGGTAGAAATCCCCAAGTTAGGGGTTTTTGGGGTGATAGGGGTAGAATCTCCCAGTTATGGGTTGTATTGGGGTGATAGGGGTAGAATCTCCCAGTTATGGGTTGTATTGGGGTGATAGGGGTAGAATCTCCCAGTTATGGGTTGTATTGGGGGGATAGGGGTAGAATCCCCAAGTTCTAGGTTGTAATGGGGGGATAGGGGTAGAACCCCCCAGTTATGGTTTTTCTGGGGTGATAGTGGTAGAATCCCCCAGTTATGGTTGTATTGGGTGATAGGGTAGAATCCCCCAGTTATGGGTTGTATTGGGGTGATAGGGGTAGAATCCCCCAGTTATGTGTTGTATTGGGGTGATAGGGGTAGAATCCCCCAGTTATGGGTTGTATTGGGGTGATAGGGGTATAATCCCCCAGTTATGGGTTGTATTGGGGTGATAGGGGTAGAATCCCCCAGTTATGGGTTCTATTGGGGTGATAGGGGGCGATTTCCAACCCTATAATATTTAAATCCCTAGTTTTGAGACCCCCTTAGCGGTTTTTATGGCAATGGAGGTTTGTCCACTTTGCCCGTATGGTAAACGAAATAAACAATAACTTTCTGAATATTTTCTACATTATCCTTATGGCATTTAATGGATAAGTAGTTACTGGGTGTTGGTATAGGAATTGTATAACAGGGACATTCTATTTCTATCCTGTAAGACTGGGTACAGACGGGCGAGTTATCGGCCAGGAGGAATTCCTGCTGATCGCAGCGATAATCAGCACGTCTGAACGTTGCCCGATCTGGCCACTGGTGTCAGGACACACGCTTGCTATTTTTCGGGCGAGCTGACCTTTATATGAAAATGTCACTCAGTTTGCCAGAAAAATCGTCTCGTCTCACATTTAAGTACAGATCTTGATTGTAACCCAGGGGCTGGATTCAGTAGGATTAGCCAGAGATTGGTCTGATCTAAACACTATAATGACTGATTGTGAACATCGCTCATTGGATGAAGGAAATGAATGAATTCTTTAACCCAGTAATACCTCTCATTGATCACAAACCTCCTCATTAAAGATGCTGATTGGTATGAAGAGTTTAATGGATCCTTTTCCATTCATTTGGCGGTTATTCTGCGTTGGGGGTGAAAGTTGTTTCTGCCCTTTGTATCCATGGTGTCAGGAGGTTAAAAACACACAAGACCATCAATTTCAACCTGAAAATAGCCACCTTCACCCACACGGACTGTACGCCAACCTGCACAAGGAAATCGCCATTCACACATACACCTACAGTAATATAAAGTCCCTCCGGTAGGACAGGTAACTGGCATTTTACATGCTTGTTAATACAGAGATATCTGATCATTATGGATCAACACTGGACTCCACAGAAAACAGAGGGGGGGATTATTTTAGCACTATAATTGTCCTTTAACCGCATCATACACTTGGAAATGTTACAGGCAACAATGTAAAATGGCAATAGTGGTCTTAAAAACCTCAGCAAAGTGGGCGTGGTCAAAAATGTTGTGATCTACAGTAAAAGGGCCACTTGGTTGTATTAACCCCCCAGTCCTCCCCTGAACTGGTAAGAGGAATGGAGAGACTGTTATAAGCTGGGATTGTTGTGTAAATAAGGAAATTTCTCATTAAATACAATGAAAAGAGTCAGACTTAGTTTAAACAATGTCAACATTTATTTGGCATGTTATAAAAGAAATGAAATATGAACATTTGCATTTAAAGTCTTTTAAATCCATTTTCTACTTACATGTCCTGTGCGCACTGTATATCGCATATACAATGATCCTAATTACATTTATACAAGAAGCCAAGTTAAAATCCTGCTTATTGCTGTACAAACGTTTCCCCTGGAAGAATTTAAAAGATCTAATATTTCATTTTATAGTCTAAACCTACATTCCCGTCACATGACAGCAACTGACCCCCTCGCAGCGAAACGAGGAATGTCCCGGGTTACTGTGGCGTATATTAAATATAAATATATATATATATATATATAGAGAGAGAGAGAGAGAGAGAGAGATTTTTTTACTTTTTGGTTTTTTTTACAAATCGAGTGAAAAATAATAGTGTTTAAAAGTTTTCTAGGCGTGAGAATGGTAAACAGCCAAGAATATCCGGTGAGTAAACAAATGGGTGGGTGACTCGGTCAGTGACCGTCTGAATGGACATGAAAACATAGCAGCAAGCGATTGGGTGGAGCGCAGAGATTTGGTAGAAAGTACTGTACAGTAGAACTAGTCGGGAACCGCCCACTGTCTGCGCTCCCAGCGACATTTGGTCTGGAAGAGAATAAGTTCAAATGGTTCACCAAGGAAAAGAACATTCGACACAGTGAATTTACAAAGCACAGGATTCAGGTATAACCAGGAACCTCAAGTCTTATTACTGATGGTGTGAAACCCATTTATTGTAGAAATGACATCCAACCATCCTATTGATAATACACAGCATTGGGAATTATCACTTTGTGTGAAAGGGTATCTATGCTGGGGTGCAACCTGTGAAAAGTTACATAGCTGACAAGGTTAAGCAATGTCACTTCTACCACACTTCCTGCTAAAGGCAGCAGCTGACCAACACCTGTCTACATTGCTAGTCACAACCTATTAACTGTTTGGTATGACCACCCAATATATATTCCAGGACCCCCAAAAGCCAGGTTACATTTTGCATAAAACTTTAAATAATGTTCCCAGAGCGAGTAATGTAATTATACTTACAAGCTCCACAATCCACCGCCCAGCTCTCCGCCACTTCCGGGTAAGCCAGTCAGTCACCGCCAACGGCCATTCCCGGAGAAGCCTCCACTGCTGCTGCTCCTGAATGGAAAAGGCACATAGTAGCAGCAGAGGGAGCAAGTGGTGGATCATGGACGTGTAAGTCTAATTACTCGCTCTGGGAACATTAATTTTTTAAGCAAGTTTTAAGCAAAATGTAACCGACCTTTTTAGGGGTCAATGAATAACATTAAAAGTATTTTTTTTTTTTTTTTTTACAGGCTTGGGCACTTGGGACAGAAGTGGGCACTGATGACATCACTTATCAGTTGGCTGAGCAGGGTCTTAAGGTGACCATACATCTATGAGATATTACTTACCGACCGAGCGTTCACGCGATGTTCATCGATGCTGCCGGGAACCGCTTCTCCCGATCGTATATTTGACCGACATGCGATCGCAAAATCCCATTCATTTTTACATGTCGGTCGAATGTAAGATCGGGAGAAGCGGTTCCGGCAGGATGAACATCGCGTGAACGCTCGGTCGGTAAGTAATATCTCATAGATGTATGGTCACCTTAAGACCCTGCTCAGCCAACTGATAAGTGATGTCATCAGTGCCCACTTCTGTCCCAAGTGCCCAAGCCTGTAAAAAAAAAAAAAAAAAATACTTTTAATGTTATTCATTGACCCCTAAAAAGGTCGGTTACATTTTGCTTAAAACTTGCTTAAAAAATTAATGTTCCCAGAGCGAGTAATTAGACTTACACGTCCATGATCCACCACTTGCTCCCTCTGCTGCTACTATGTGCCTTTTCCATTCAGGAGCAGCAGCAGTGGAGGCTTCTCCGGGAATGGCCGTTGGCGGTGACTGACTGGCTTACCCGGAAGTGGCGGAGAGCTGGGCGGTGGATTGTGGAGCTTGTAAGTATAATTACATTACTCGCTCTGGGAACATTATTTAAAGTTTTATGCAAAATGTAACCTGGCTTTTGGGGGTCCTGGAATATATATTGGGTGGTCATACCAAACAGTTAATAGGTTGTGACTAGCAATGTAGACAGGTGTTGGTCAGCTGCTGCCTTTAGCAGGAAGTGTGGTAGAAGTGACATTGCTTAACCTTGTCAGCTATGTAACTTTTCACAGGTTGCACCCCAGCATAGATACCCTTTCACACAAAGTGATAATTCCCAATGCTGTGTATTATCAATAGGATGGTTGGATGTCATTTCTACAATAAATGGGTTTCACACCATCAGTAATAAGACTTGAGGTTCCTGGTTATACCTGAATCCTGTGCTTTGTAAATTCACTGTGTCGAATGTTCTTTTCCTTGGTGAACCATTTGAACTTATTCTCTTCCAGACCAAATGTCGCTGGGAGCGCAGACAGTGGGCGGTTCCCGACTAGTTCTACTGTACAGTACTTTCTACCAAATCTCTGCGCTCCACCCAATCGCTTGCTGCTATGTTTTCATGTCCATTCAGACGGTCACTGACCGAGTCACCCACCCATTTGTTTACTCACCGGATATTCTTGGCTGTTTACCATTCTCACGCCTAGAAAACTTTTAAACACTATTATTTTTCACTCGATTTGTAAAAAAAACCAAAAAGTAAAAAAATCTCTCTCTCTCTCTCTCTCTCTCTATATATATATATATATATATTTATATTTAATATACGCCACAGTAACCCGGGACATTCCTCGTTTCGCTGCGAGGGGGTCAGTTGCTGTCATGTGACGGGAATGTAGGTTTAGACTATAAAATGAAATATTAGATCTTTTAAATTCTTCCAGGGGAAACGTTTGTACAGCAATAAGCAGGATTTTAACTTGGCTTCTTGTATAAATGTAATTAGGATCATTGTATATGCGATATACAGTGCGCACAGGACATGTAAGTAGAAAATGGATTTAAAAGACTTTAAATGCAAATGTTCATATTTCATTTCTTTTATAACATGCCAAATAAATGTTGACATTGTTTAAACTAAGTCTGACTCTTTTCATTGTATTTAATGAGAAATTTCCTTATTTACACAACAATCCCAGCTTATAACAGTCTCTCCATTCCTCTTACCAGTTCAGGGGAGGACTGGGGGGTTAATACAACCAAGTGGCCCTTTTACTGTAGATCACAACATTTTTGACCACGCCCACTTTGCTGAGGTTTTTAAGACCACTATTGCCATTTTACATTGTTGCCTGTAACATTTCCAAGTGTATGATGCGGTTAAAGGACAATTATAGTGCTAAAATAATCCCCCCCTCTGTTTTCTGTGGAGTCCAGTGTTGATCCATAATGATCAGATATCTCTGTATTAACAAGCATGTAAAATGCCAGTTACCTGTCCTACCGGAGGGACTTTATATTACTGTAGGTGTATGTGTGAATGGCGATTTCCTTGTGCAGGTTGGCGTACAGTCCGTGTGGGTGAAGGTGGCTATTTTCAGGTTGAAATTGATGGTCTTGTGTGTTTTTAACCTCCTGACACCATGGATACAAAGGGCAGAAACAACTTTCACCCCCAACGCAGAATAACCGCCAAATGAATGGAAAAGGATCCATTAAACTCTTCATACCAATCAGCATCTTTAATGAGGAGGTTTGTGATCAATGAGAGGTATTACTGGGTTAAAGAATTCATTCATTTCCTTCATCCAATGAGCGATGTTCACAATCAGTCATTATAGTGTTTAGATCAGACCAATCTCTGGCTAATCCTACTGAATCCAGCCCCTGGGTTACAATCAAGATCTGTACTTAAATGTGAGACGAGACGATTTTTCTGGCAAACTGAGTGACATTTTCATATAAAGGTCAGCTCGCCCGAAAAATAGCAAGCGTGTGTCCTGACACCAGTGGCCAGATCGGGCAACGTTCAGACGTGCTGATTATCGCTGCGATCAGCAGGAATTCCTCCTGGCCGATAACTCGCCCGTCTGTACCCAGTCTTACAGGATAGAAATAGAATGTCCCTGTTATACAATTCCTATACCAACACCCAGTAACTACTTATCCATTAAATGCCATAAGGATAATGTAGAAAATATTCAGAAAGTTATTGTTTATTTCGTTTACCATACGGGCAAAGTGGACAAACCTCCATTGCCATAAAAACCGCTAAGGGGGTCTCAAAACTAGGGATTTAAATATTATAGGGTTGGAAATCGCCCCCTATCACCCCAATAGAACCCATAACTGGGGGATTCTACCCCTATCACCCCAATACAACCCATGCGTGAACGCTCGGTCGGTAAGTAATATCTCATAGATGTATGGTCACTTTTACTGTCTTTTAGTGAGCATTCCCAGACCCCAGACAGGATGGAGGAGCAGAGGGTACAGATAATGTCAATGAAGCTATTGGAAGCACGATGTATTAATCTTTCTAACAATATGTTGTTTGCCAGGTTGCAGTTAGATACAAACCCGAGTCAGTCTGCATTCTTTTAATGCTAACATGTTTGGAGACATAGTCCCCTATAGGTCACAGACAGATTACGGGTGTTAACCCCACATTTCTAACAGACTGAAAGTTACTCACCTAGTCACATCTCCCCTACACACACATGAAATGGGTTCCCTCTGACAGCTGAGGCTGTGCTGGTGAATTGCTCATAGTGTGGGGCTCTGTGGGAGCATCTGTAAGATACAAGCCATGTACAGATTCAAACAACTGGGAACTACAACTCCCATCATGCCCAGCCACATCAAGGGCCGATGTCACCTAACTATAATGTCTTGTTTTATGTTTTAGCCTCTGCTCTCCAACAACTTGTAATTACCCTTCGTCCCTGGGAGTTCAAACTGAACGTGGCTCCTTCTCACACAATCAATGCAGGGTTTTTATTGAATGACTTACTATAGTTCAGTGAGAAAGTTACAATAAATAATACAACGTTTACTGGTGTCAGGACCACCACAAAGCAAACAGACAGACGTCTGCACATGTCACTGACCCACCCATGACAACATTCACACATTATGTCTCGTGTGCTGCAGGGAATTCATTCATTATATTAGTTAATTGGAAAATAAACCCCCTGGTGGTTGTAAGAGACGATATTGTTAACTTCACTGTCTGCACAGACATTCAGCTTTTTCCAGCAGTTGGACAAAGAAGATTTTATTTTTTATAAACTTATTTACAGGAAGAGCACGGCACTTTGGGATTGCAGTAGTGAAACTAAATCACTCACATTCACACCTCTGGAATTCACTTTAATTCTAGAGCAGGGATACGGCACATACAAGCAGCCACGCACCTTCTAACGATGTTCGCCGGGTTAACCTCTCGGTGGTGAATTCGTAGGACAATAAAACCGCTACATCTTCTTGGTTGTTGGTGCAGCTGTCAGTACTGTGGTTTGTAACAGAGGGTGATGTTTGGGGGCTACACAGAACAGAGAAACACATTAACAAGGAGTGTTTATGGACCCAAGTCTATAGAGTAGAATTCACATGGTCTCCATTGAGTCTGTATTGTACACTCCCAATGTATCCCTTGTACAGTATGTATCAGTGCCATACGTATCTGTACGGTACTTGTATAAATACCCACCTGGTCTCTCCTGATGTCAATATGGAGCTGGCTGGATCTGTAGGGTCATGGGCTTCCCTTGTTGTCACATCTTTGGCATCAGATTCTGCAAAACTCTCCATAGCAGACGACTCCCTGACCTACAGGCAGTAAGAAAGTAATAAATACTGACCAATCCCATCAATTCTACACATGGGGCTGGGTAGTAGGAAAGGTGTTCTGGCTACGGGAGATGGAAGGGCAAGGTGTAGCCTTAGGGCTAGTAGGAAATGTCTTTTTACCTCTGTTCCAGCCCCCTCCTTCAGTCTCAGTATCTCCTCCGCAGGAGACTCCCTCTTTTGAGAAGTCTCGCCCCGAACGCAGCTTTCAATATCTTTAATGTTGCTGAATATTTTATCGTCTCGCCGCCGCAGCTGTGGGGACAATTCCTGGTTATTTCAGAGACTGACGGACTGGAGCTAAGTATCTCAGCCTGACCCTGACATAGTCCAACCCAATAAGGCCATCACTTTCAATCAACGTCTAATATCTGAGCAAGCTAGTTCCGTAACCTGTACATCTGTAGATTCCTGTCCCCTAATGCTTGTTCTCATATCGTTATTAAAACCCTCCATTGCACTGCAATACGGCAGGCGGCGGGCACCCCTAAACTAAGATGATCAAGAAGAAGAATCAGTGTTACTTTTCCAAAGTTGCTGCCTCCAGAGCAGTTGCCAAATGCAGGTCAGTAGATAATAGGATAAAGAAGCTGGACACACCAGTCTTACATCGTAACAATGTGTTTATCCGTGACCTTTCGGCACACGTCCTGATTTTTTAATATTTTGTCTGAGGAAGGCGCAGGACGTGTGTCGAAACGTCACGGATAAACACATTGTTACGATGTAAGACTGGTGTGTCCAGCTTCTTTATCCCATTCTAAACTAAGATTATGGATAATTCACAACTTACACATGGAACCTGCAAATTAAGAGACCACCCCTGACACCACATAAAACTCCTACAGGGGATTTGTGACAAACACGGCTGGTAGAGATAACAGAACATTTCACGCACCATTTTGAGAGAGTTTTCCCTGGAGAAGGAGGGACTCAGTGATGGAGACAGGTCTGAAGCTCCGAACAGACTGAACCCCTTTTTCTTCTCTCTCAGACAAGCCTGTTGGTGCTTCTTCATTCGCTCCAACTGCTCCTCCACAGTCATCCTAGTCCGGGGATAATCCGCAATACATAGATGGTCCACGGCGCTCCGTGGCCTCTCCTTAAAGGACAGGGAATACAGCGTCATCAAAGGAAAGATGTCAATGAGATGTCAACTTCAAACATTGTCAGATGGTTATTAATTATTATTATAAATAAAAATAAAATAGCCAGAAATGAAAAGCTTCAAATTCAGAAAGTCCCTTTAACAGCTTTGGAATTCGGTGCCAGTGAGTTGGTAACGTTCCAAGGAATAAAAATAACGTTTACATAACCATTCTATACTCCGATCCCAATCTATTTACATCCTAAACCCATTCTATACTCCGATCCCAATCTAATTACATCCTAAACCCATTCGATACTCCGATCCCAATCTAATTACATCCTAAACCCATTCTATATTCCGATTCCAATCTATTCACATCCTAAACCCATTCTACATTCCGATTCCATTCTATTTACATCCTAAACCCATTCTATATTCCGATTCCATTCTATTTACACCCTAAACCCATTCTTTATTCCGATTCCAATCTATTTACATCCTAAACCCATTCTATATTCCGATTCCATTCTATTTACATCCTAAACCCATTCTATATTCCGATACCAATCTATTTACATCCTAAACCCATTCTACATTCCGATTCCATTCTGATGACACTAAAACCCATTCTATATTCCGATACCAATCTATTTACATCCTAAACCCATTCTATATTCCGATTCCATTCTATTTACATCCTAAACCCATTCTATATTCCGATACCAATCTATTTACATCCTAAACTCATTCTACATTCCGATTCCATTCTATTTACATCCTAAACCCATTCTATATTCCGATTCCATTCTATTTACATCCTAAACCCATTCTATATTCCGATACCAATCTATTTACATCCTAAACTCATTCTACATTCCGATTCCATTCTATTTACATCCTAAACCCATTCTATATTCCGATTCCATTCTATTTACATCCTAAACCCATTCTATACTCCGATTCCAATCTATTTACATCCTAAACCCCTTCTATACTCCGATCCCAATCTATTTACATCCTAAACCCATTCTATACTCCGATTCCAATCTATTTACACTCTAAATTAGAGATGGGGAACTTTATAAAGTTCGGTCCGTTTTTGAACTTCAGTAAAAGTTCGAATTCGAACTCATTTAAGTCAATGGGGAGTGATAGTTGAAAAGTTCAGATGATTTACAGCTAAACTAACAAGTTTAAGTTTGAAGGTTATCGAACGATACATTCTAAGGTTAGTGAAAACCATCCGTACATTCGAGGGTTACCGAAAACGAACGATACTTTTGAGGGTTAGCGAACAGCTCGTAAATGTGATAATTATCAATTTTTTTAGATAATTATTCAAAATACAGCCGCGAGTCTGAAAAACAAACTAGTTTGAACCTGAACTAGTTTGAATAGTTCGAGTTCGTCTGAACTCAAGTTCGAGTTCGGTTTTGTGTCCATCTCTATATTCCCATTCCGTTCTATTTAAAGGTTTTGTTGCAGTTTTATATTGTTACGCCACGTTCTGCATTAAATGGAAAGAACATTAACTGAAAAAACACTCACGCTTTTTGTTTCAATCTTCTTGCCCTTCCTTAACGTGACATAAGATGCGATTGTCGTGGATTCGAGTGGAGGAGACTTGGTCCTCGGAGACACAACCCCAACTGGATAGTGCGACACTGTGATTAAACACGCGTTAATTCTTATAACTGTACATGTAATGGATGGCCACTAGGGGGGTTTTTGGTTAATTTGTTGAGAAGGTGAAATCACTCGGACAGATTACTCACAACATACTATCACCCTATTAAGAAACACCCCCAGCGGTAGCAATATTAGAATTATCCTATTCGAGGGCCCAATGTAACTATATTTCACTTAAAGCCCATTTTTTAAGACTACTAGACAAACAGCCATTTGGTGGCGCTGTAAACACCAACCTTTACTGGCGCCACTTTCTAAATCCACAATGGCTTCACTCTTGTCGTCTGGGTTTGTCTCGTCCACTTCTGCTACAGTTGTCAGCTCTGGTTCACTCTTGTACAACCTGTAGTCAGGGTTCTAGGAAATCAGAAATGACTGGTTACTACTGTCCAGTTTCCCTGTCATCCTGGGCAATGGGACATATGAGGCAGAAACAAAAGCAACGAAGCACTGAACATGAAGCTTTTCATTGGCCGGTGCTCACCTGGAGCAGTTAAACTGCGTTAAATCAACATGCGCTTTGTATTGAAGACAACACGGAAGCAGATTGGCTCAGTAAAACTGACCCTAGTTTATTAGTTGTTAAGCCTACCCATGTGTTTCTGCTGTCAGGCCTGTGATCACAAACCCAGTAGCAGTAATGGGATACAATGCACTAAGACAACCACAAGCTGGTACTGGCCACACACACACCAGTGACACATAACGGGTGGGCACATCCATCGATTAAAGGCTTCAGATTGACATGTGACCATTTAGAAATGACATTGGTTCCCAGTTTGTCATTAAGCCAAACACAATAAAATGGAATCATGCAGCAGGAAGCCCCCCGAACAGAAACACGCGAGGGTAGGACGCGGTCGATGAAATGGCGATGTACATAGGGGGTGACATCAGTGATACAGAAGAACCTGCAGCCCCTTACACAATGGGATCCGTTTCTCTGATACACCTGGATATGAGCAGTTGTCTTGTCATCGGGCAGATGAACGGGGCCCCTGTTATAGGACAGCGTGGAGGAGGGGCTGTCACTGGGCAAAGGGGGGATTGTGGGAGTTCGTTCGGTAAAGTCATAGGAGCGAGGGAGTGGAGGGCGCGGTGGGACTACATCCTCTTCCTGGGGATTGCAGAAGAGTCTTTATTTACAGGTACAAACCTTTTGTCTACAGTAGAGACGTCTAACCTGCGGCCCTCCGGGTGTTCTCAAACTACAACTCCCAGCACGCCTTGGGTGTATTCTGCAACCAAGCCATGCTGGGAGTTATAGTTTCCAAACATCTGGAGGGCTGTGGGTTCGACATCCCTGAATACAGTATCAGCACAGGGCAGTCAACACATCCACTAGAAATCACAGAATTTAACATCACATAAGCAGAGAGGAAAGTTTCCTTTCATAATCGTTCTGTTTAGAACCAATATCTACCTCGTTTGTGTTCATCTCTGAAGGAACCAAGTCCGGGTCACAATTACCTGCTGGAACAATAAAATGTCTGTTAGAAACAGTGCAATGTACAGGACCCACATGGTGAGACATTGCCCCTGAGCTGATAGGACCATTCAGTGGACCAATCAGAGTCTTCTCCTCACAATGTGACTTATAGCCGTACACGCATTGCCGTCCGACCATTTCAGCCCCATACATCTAACGTGTACGGGAGGTGCCCATGGCATAGTTACGTTTCCATCCAGATGGTTCACTGGAGGAATTGTTACATTGTTGCATAATGTGATATCAGGGGCTCTTTACACCTTATAACGACCGTCCCACCCATAACTATTCTGTCTCATTACCGGACTCCTTGGACCTTCTCTGCTCTTTATGTTTACTGAGTCCTTCCATTACATCCTGAATCCTCCAGATTTCTTTCTGCATTTGCGCTCGCTGAATCCCGGACGTTTCACTCTGCGAACATAACACGGTAAATGTACTGAGACCCTGTAAAGACGCCATAGGGTGTTAATTCTAGATATTAGGAAGGTCGTGGTAATATCCGGTGATTTCCACATAGAGGGTTGACTTGTCTCTTATTAATATTTGGGAAATATCCATTGTGTCCCCTCACCTGTACCCCTCCCAGGCGCTCTAACTTCTCCTTCATTCGGTTCTGTGCCGCAGTTACATCCCGCTCCAGCTTGTCATATTCCCTCCATGATCTCTCCAGCTCCTACAGGAATCACAACAAGGAAACTTCACTCACAAACCATTTCCCAGATCACAAGAGGGAAGTCATGGTAGAACCTTCAATTATTATTAAAGGGCATCTGTACTGTAAAATAAGTTATGTTAAATTGACCATAACTGGGAACTATAATTCTTCCCAACCATCACTGTATTATTTTTTGTTGATCTGCCCCCTATTTCTTTAGATATCCAATCTAAATCTTCTTATATTTCAGCTGTCAATCAAGTTCCTTCCTCTCAAAAACTATTCTTCTGTGAGTAGTTTTACTGTAGCTGGAATGGTGACAGAGATTTGACAGTTGGAATTCTGTGTGCTGTGTGCAGGCTTGACAGTTGGTGTGTGGGGAAAAAGTCAGGTCAGATGGAAGTGGGAGTGGTTAAAAGAGGGAGGGGGATACTGCTCCTAAACAAGAGATTTGACAGTTGGAATGCTGTATGCTGTGTGCAGTTGGGGAAAGTCAGGTCAGATGGAAGTGGGAGTGGTTAAAAGAGGGAGGGGGATACTGCTCCTAAAAAAAATGTGTGCTGGATTGAAGGCATGCAGCAACACACACGGAAATCAGAGTAAGTGCTATTTACATGTATTCGATTATAGATTAAGATGAGGCAAAGTCATTTTTTCAGTATAGTGTCCCTTTAAACACGATCATCACATGTGACCTCCGGACCAGTAAATAACACAGGAGCTCAATGGAGGGAAGCAGAAATGACATTAATTGTGAAGGATCCATCACATACCGTAGTCGCACGAGACACTTCCCGACATGTACTCAGCAAGCCACTCTGCAACTCGTCCCTTTGTAGCACAACACTCTGGATGGCTGCCGCATTGTCACCTTGTGTCTCTATCTCCTGGCTGACCGATACTAACGCTTGCTCCAGGGTGTACTAGGACCACATAGAATAAAGGGCAAGTGAAAATCTCTGCTGGTGTTCAGGTCAGACATGATCTTTCAATGACTGCTACGTACTTACCTTCTCCTTGTGTAACTGCTGGAGTTTCTGTTCCAGGGCTTGAACCCCTTTATCTTGCTCACACAGTTGGCTAAGTTTGGCCTGTTAGAGAAAATGAAATAGAAAGAGAAACGTAATCGCACGTTAATAGACTCGGTCTAGTAAAGTCAACGACAGTTACCAGGAACATTACACATTGCAATGGAAAGTAAAGTATAGTATATAGTATAGTGTAATATAGTGTACAACGTATAGTATAGTGTAATATAGTGTATAACGTATAGTATAGTGTATAGTATAGTATTGTATAGTGTATAATGTAATATAGTATAGTATAGTGTATAATGTAATATAGTGTAGTATAGTGTATAATGTAATATAGTGTAGTATAGTGTATAATGTAATATAGTGTATAGTGTAATATAGTATAGTATAGTGTATAATGTAATATAGTGTATAGTATAGTGTATAGTATAGTGTATAATGTAATATAGTGTACAGTATAGTGTATAATGTAATATAGTGTAGTATAGTGTATAATGTAATATAGTGTATAGTATAGTATAGTGTATAGTGTAATATAGTGTATAGTGTAATATAGTATAGTATAGTGTATAATGTAATATAGTGTATAGTGTAATATAGTATAGTATATTATAGTGTATAATGTAATATAGTATAATATAATATAGTATAGTGTATAATGTAATATAGTGTATAGTGTAGTATAATGTATAATGTAATATAGTGTATAGTGTAGTATAGTGTATAATGTAATATAGTGTATAGTGTAATATAGTGTATAGTATAGTGTAATATAGTATAGTATAGTGTATAATGTATAGTATAGTATAGTGTATAATGTAATATAGTGTATAGTATAATATAGTATAGTATAGAATGTAATATAGTGTATAGTATAGTGTAATAAAGTATAGTATAGTGTATAATGTATAGTATAGTATAGTGTATAATGTAATATAGTGTATAGTATAATATAGTATATAATGTAATATAGTGTTTAGTATAGTATATAATGTAATATAGTGTATAGTATAGTATAGTGTATAATGTAATATAGTGTATAGTTGTATAGATAGGATTATAATGTAATTTAGGTATAGTATAGTGTATAATTACTAGTGTATTGTATAGGTATAATGAATATAGTGTATAGTATAGTGTATAATGTTTAATCTAGGGTATAGTATATGTATGTATAAGTTGATAGTATAGTGTTATAAGATATAGTGTAGATCTAAGTGTATATATGTGGTAATATAGGTATACGTAGTAGTATAGTGTCTAGTTGGTATTACATGTAATTAGTGCATATATGGTAATATACGTTAGTGTTATAACATATAGTATAGTGATAATTAAATAGGTTATAATTATAATATAGTATAGTGTTAATGTTAATATTCGTGTCTCGTACTAATTTAGTATAGTTTCAGTATAGTGTTATAATTGTCTATAGTGGCCTTACCCCTGATAGTATATGTGTATAATGGAATATAGTGGCTAAGTATAGGATTATAGTATACTGATAGCAGGTTAGGGTAGTATAGTGTATAATGTAATATAGTGTATAGTATATGGTATAATGTATATGTGGTGTAGTATAATATAGTATGAGTGTACAGTATGTATAGTAATGTAATATAGTGTTATAGTTAATTAGTATAGTTTAGGTTAAGTAGTATAGTCATAGTATATAGTGTTAGTATAAGTAGTAGGTTGTTAATGTTAGTATGTTTAGTAAGTGTATGATATAGATATAGATGTATAAGTGTTAGTATAGTGTAGAGTATAGTATAAATGTAATATAGTGGTTATATATTACTATTGTATAATTTAGTTATAAATGTTTTTTAGGAGTACCATATAGAGTATTTAGGTTGAAAATAAAAGACACATGTCATTAGTTCAACCCTATCAAGCATATCCTCTTTCTGCTAATCAGTTGATCCAGGGAAGGAAGGCAAAAAAAACTCCAAATTATGGAAGGGGGAAGAAAAAAAATTCCTTCCTGCCAATGGGAAATTTCCCTGATCAACTCTACATGTAGTCTCATACCAGTGTAACTTGTAAACATTCTATGTTTGTAGAAAAAAAAACTCATCCAGCTTTTTATTACAAACTGACCAATGAACCTGCCATGAACAAAGTCCACTGGAAGACAGGTTCACATAGCATTACCGTTCTCAGCAGTGAAACCCTTTCCCAACTCTACTTTATGTAAAGATACCAGTAACTGTTCAACAATTCCTTGTTTGCCCTAGAAATACATCACAGCTTTTGATGAAAACTGGAACCACCCCATGAACTGCCCACCCTAACAACGTCCAACTGGTAGACAGTTCCAGAGCTTTACGTTCATCACAGTGCACCCGTTGAAAACACCACATTTCCAATCTTTTACTTTAGTGTATCAATTTCCCGTATACGTATGTAACATTCACTTGTTTGTAGAAACTCATGCCGCTTTTATGAATACTGGACCATTGAAACCTGCCAATAACAACATCCACTGGAAGACAGTTCCATAGCTTTACCGGTCTCACAGTGACAAAACCCTTTCCCAACCTCTACTTATGTATCAATACCAGTAACTTGTAACATTCCTTGTTGTAGAAAAACTATCCAGCTTTTTATTAAACTGACCAATGAACCTGCCCATAAAAAAGTCCACTGGAAGACAGTTCCATAGCTTTACCTTCTCACAGTGACAAACCTCTTCCCAACTCTACTTTATGGATCAATTACCATAAACTTGTAACCTTCCTTGTTTGTAGAAAACTCATCCAGCTTTTATTTGTATTAAACTGACCAATGAACCTGCCATAACAACGTCCACTGGAAGACAGTTCCATAGCTTTACCGTTCTCACAGTGAACACAACCCTTTCCCAACTCTACTTGAGTATCAATACCAGTAACTTGTAACATTCCTTGTTTGTAGAAACACCATCCAGCTTTTTATTAAACTGACACAAGAACCTGGCCAAACAACGTCACTGGAGGACGTCCATAGCTTTTACCTTTCACAGTGACAAACCTTTCCCAACTACTTTAGAGTATCAATCCCAGTAACTTGTAACATTCTTGTTTGTAGAAACTCATCCAGCTTTTTATAAACTGACCAATGAACCTGCCATAATAATAAACGTCCACTGGAAGACAGTTCCATAGCTTTACCGTTTCTCAGTGACAAACCCTTTCCCAACTCTACTTTATGTATCAATCCAGTTTAACTAGTAACATGTAACATTCTGTTTGTAGAAAACCATCCAGCTTTTTATTAAAGCTGACCAATGAACCTGCCATAACAACGTCCACTGGGACAGTCCATAGCTTTACCGTTCTCACAGTGACCAAACCCTTTCCCAACTCTACTATTAGTCATACCAGTAACGTAACATTATCTGTTTGTAGAAACAATCATCCAGCTTTTTATTAAACTGACCAATGAACCTGCCATAACAACGTCCACTGGAAGACAGTCCATAGCTTTACCGTTCTCACAGTGACAAACCTTTCCAACTCTACTTTATGTATCAATACCAGTAACATTGTAACATTCCTGTTTGTAGAAAAAACTCATCCAGCTTTTATTAAACGACCAATGAACCTGGCCATAAACAACGTCCACTGGAACCAATTTTTTGACAGTTCCATAGCTTTACCGTCTCACCAGGTACAACCCTTTCCCAACTCTACTTATGTATCAATACCAGTAACTTGTAACATCCTTGTTTGCTAGAAACTCATCCAGCTTTTTATTTAAACTGACCAATTGAACCTGCCATACACAACGTCCACTGGAAGACAGTTCCATAGCTACCGTTCTCACAGTGACAAACCCTTTCCCAACTCTACTTTATGGATCAATTACCAGTAACTTTGTAACATTCCTTGTTTGTAGAAACTCATCCAGCTTTTTATTAAACTGACCAATGAACCTGCCATAACAACGGTTCCACGAAGACAGTTCCATAGGCTTTACCGTTCTCACATTGACAAACCCTTTCCAAACTCTACTTTATGTATCAATACCAGTAACTTGTAAACCTTCCTTGTTTGTAGAAACTCCTCCAGCTTTTTATAAAACGACCAATGGAACCTGCCATAAACAACGTCCCACTGGAAGACAGTTCCATAGCTTTACCGTTCTCACAAGTGACAAACCCTTTCCCAACTCTACTTTATGTATCAATCCCAGTAACTTGTAACATCCTTGTTTGTAGGAAAATCAACCATCAGCTTTTTATTAAATGACCAATGAACCTGCCATAAAAAACGTCCACTGGGAAGACAGTTCCATAGCTTTACCGTCTCACAGTGAGAAAACCCTTTCCCAACTCTACTTTATGTATCAATTACCAGAAACTTGTAACTTCCTTGTTTTGAGAAACTCATCAGCTTTTTATTAAACTGACACAAGTGAACCTGCCATTACAGCGTCCCGGAAGACGTTCCATAGCTTTACCATTCTCACAGTGACAAACCCTTTCCCAACTCTACTTTATGATCAATACCAGTAACTTGTAACATTCCTTGTTTTGTAGAAAATCATCCAGCTTTTTATTAAACTGACCAATGAACCTGCCAGTACAAGCGTCCACTGGAAGACAGTTCCCATAGCTTTTACCGTTCTCACAGTGAAAACCCGTCCCAACTCTACTTTATGTATCAATACCAGTAACTTGTAACATTCCTTGTTTGTAGAAAATCATCCAGTCTTTGATTAATAACGTGGAACCAGGAGGAGACTGCCATAACACACCGTCCCACTGGCGAAACGAGCCATAGCTTACCCGTTTCTCAGCAGTGACAAACCCTTTCCCAACTCTACGTGTATGGTCTTCAGTGAGCCCAGTACATTCACTTGTAGCACTAGTCCTGTTTGTAGAAACCAATCAGCTTTGATTAAGCTGACACAATGACAAGCCTGCACATTGAACCCAGTCCAATGAACAGAAGACGTGCTATGCAGCATTAAGCATTCAACTCCAGCGTGCGTTTTCCTACCGTTATACACCCACACAGAGACAAAAGCCTTTCACCCAACTTGAAGCCTAAACTTCTTTTCTTTGAGTCTTTATAATTTTTAACCAGCTGAATGTGACAAACATAAAGTTACTGTATATTATAATATAATAAAGTGTCACTCACATCGATATCCACAACTTCTACGGCATTGTTTAAAGGTTCCCCGCGAACTAGGCACTCTGATGCCATCTAGTTAAAAAATCTCAGTTAGTCTCTCTATGATAATAAACGAAGTAGACCCGTTTTTCTGAAAACCTATTAAAAGACCAATGGAAAGACGGGCTTTAGTCTGTTCTGTTAGTTACATCAATCGCGATCATTGCCTAAGTACCAGTATCGTCCGCCTTAAACCACACGAGAGATAAAATCTTAAAAGCCTTTAATGGATCTTATTACTAATATATCCATGTATATGCAACAGTCTAGTTTTCTACCCGATGATCAGTTAGGTTTATAAACTAGTCGGTCGGGTCAGGAACTGCCCCGAACCCAAACGGGACACCCAAGACTGGGTCAGGAAAAGAAGATTAATGGGCACCTTGTAAGGGACACAGAACCTCCTACAGTACATTCATCCGGTTAGTTCTGGGATCCTACTTGACCCACTTTCTCTAGATAGGACACGAGGTGCGAATCAATCAATGCAATCAAATCATAATAGTGTCTCATTATTTTAATTCTTTAATCACATATAAAGTTGTTTACTAGCATTAGATATACAAATGAAGTGGACACATGGGGCCGATTCAATTAATAAACTAGCCGTGATATTAAGACAAAACAAGATTGTGAAAACAGGTCAAACATCATTGTGCATAATCTTCTCCACCGTATTCAAGGCTCCCGCCCGAAGTGGGCAAGTGATAACCCTGACACCCATTATCTAGGATTGGCCACATCCGGAGGAAACAATAGACCCCTAAGGTTTTCCCAGAGCACTCAGACGTTTCTAGCGAAGAGGAACTTGGTCACTTTCCTTGTCCACCCCACAAAAAAACGACAAATCTATAGTAATAAAATGATTATCTCTAGAAACATTTAACTCCATTTTAATAAAAATAATTCCAATACAATATATCATGTCCATGGGAGTTAAATACAGAATGATACAGCAGGGGAAAGACGCTCAACATCTATGCGATGAATGAGAGGCCAGGGTCAATTCATGAACTGAGAATGAAATAAAGATATGGGGGTACGTGGGGAACATTGAGGCACAGTGAGACTTTCTCATGCAAACCACCTGGACAGAGGCACAGTTTGCCAACTCAACCCATGGTCACAGCTTCTGCAGAAGCAATGGAATAAAATGAACTAAAAATGCACTGAGCATTTGCAAGTGTGTATCTGGGTCAGGGACCCGCTCTGTCAGAAATATACAGATGATTTTAGCAAAATGCTGCAGATTGCAGAGGCGAGAGATTGTTAGGTAAACACATGATTACAATTAATGCAGATTCTTTGTAATAATATTTAAAATTAAATAACACACTTATAAAGCTGTAGTTGACGTGGCCCACCACACAAATTCTTACATTTATTTTGCCAAAATTTATGTTAGTGATCTCCGTGTTTGGATTCATTCTGTCACAGTATCACTTTTCGTGGCCAGCTCGTGTTCAACCATTTGCTAAAAAAAGATTTGGCATACATGTTTGGCAGAATTGCTTTGTGGTGTAATACTTTTTCAACACCGTTTATGCCTGACGAAGGGTGTCTTTCTCTGTTAGAATTTTGACGTTGGGCTAGGAAGTCATTTAGATCGCTTAATTATTTGGTCCTCACCTTTCATTGAACCTAGCACCCTGTCCGATATGTCAGCCCTGTCATGTGTCACGAGTAGAACCTCTTAGAATCCAGTGAGGTAAGCTTCGTGGTAGGTGGCTGAGAGAGTACAATGAAGGAAGAGACAAGGAAGCCCTGGCCTTTTGCCTATAAGAGTGAGTGGTAGCCGCCTGTGGTGTATTAGATCTTAAGAGTTGTGGGGACTCCGAGGAAGGAGATCCTATGCACGCTATGGGTAGGACGAAAAGCTTACGGTTCGAGTTCAGATCAGGCGTACGGCGTCAGACATGAACCACCGTAATGTGAGCCAAACCGGGGCCTTCATCACTAGGCTCTTAGGGACGAAGCTTCAGTCCCTCTCCAAGTGCTAACGACCCTGACCTCCAAGTGTCGCTAGCGGAGTACTCTTCTTTACCACTTCTGCGGGAGCACTCAACGAAGGAACTACACTAAACAATCGATTGATGGGCTGTTGAGGACATATACCCCGTAAATACACCAGCTAGGTCTTCCCTGAGTCGGGTTGGCCAACCTGCCTATAAAGATACAGAAATCAGCCGGTGCAAATGGACCATGGTTTCCAAATATTTGACAAAGGAACTGATGGATTCTGGTTCCAGGTTTATTTAAGCTCCAGGGAACGCGTTGTCGGAAGAAGTCGCAAAGAGCAGAAAAAGAGCAATTGCGGTGAACACTGATTGCATGGATGTGGCCAGCCGGTGTCTTGTGTGTGCTCCCGTCAATTGGACTTGTGTCGATGGTGTGGGCTTCTTGAGGGGGCGTCTCTATAGCGCCCGCGCGATTTGGGAGTTGACCTATAGGAATGATTTACGGGTGGATGTGCTGGGCAGCACGAGACAGCCGTGGTCATAAGAGCTGGGGGATCTGAGCGCCGAGTTCTCATATCATGCCGCTTGACCCACGACGAGTTAGTGGAGAACAACCCTACCCTTTATAGTTGATAACATTTGCGTAATGGGTCTGTGTCTTTTCACAGTGTGTTGTATCTGATTAGTGGAGAGTAGTGTAGAGAGTACAAAGAAAGGTGTCAGTCAGTGCAGAAGGCGAAAAGAGAGAGGCAGCCGGCAATGAACCAACGCAGCTCTCGTATTTAATACGAACACAGTCACGGTGAATAAACAGTTAACATTGAGAGCCGGGACTAAACCAAAAGCCGCGCGCCTCTTATTATTAATTCAGATAACGGGACGTTAAGATGTGCTGTATTCATACTTTCAAGAAATTTGGGACCTGGGAGTGTGGCAGGATCTGCATTAGGATTGAGTGCAAGGTGGGTTCCGTGTGGTGCTGAACTATCGCGGCGTTGGCAGCCGCTTAGCTTACGCAATGGCTCAGTTTTTTTTTGTTTGTAATGTGATAAATAGTCAACATTGAAGAGCCCGGGACTAAAACCAACGCTGATTCTTAATTAATTACCAGCACGGGGGGTCTTTCTTAAGTGATCACGTAAATAAATCAGTCAACATTGAGAGCCCCCCGGGCCTAAACCAACCCGGCTCTCTTAGGAAATTACCAGCCGGTTCAACAGTGATCCACTGTAAATACTAAGTTAACATTGAGAGGCGGGACCCTGAACAACCTGCTCTCCTTATTATACCAGGTCACTGGGTCACAAGATCGATCCTGTAACATAAATAGTAAAATTGAGATTTTTTTTTCTTCTGGTGCCCGAAGGATCATACACCAACGCTGCCTCTCTATTAATTCAACCGCACAAGGTCCAACAATTGGGATCTTCTGAAGAAAAGATGTTAAACAGTGAGAGCCGGGAGGACGAAACCAACCCTGCTCTCTTCTTAATTACAGCACGGTGAGGTAAGTCATGGCACAGTGATCATGTCTTGGTGAAATAAAATGTTAAATTGAGGACCGGGGACTAAACAACCCTGCTCTCATTTACTTATGACCCACTGCTTTAACGTGCGGTTCTCACATAAGTGAGTCCCTGTAATGGTATTAAACAAGTAGTTATACATTGAGCAGCCAGGGACCAAAACCAGAAGTTGTCTTGCTCTCTTATTGATTTTGCTAGTACCAGCACTGGTCACAATGATAACTGTAAATAAATATGTTAACATGAGAAGCCGGGACCTAACCAACCCTGCTCTCTTATAATTAACCCAATGATCAACTCTATTCGATAAACGGGTACCACACATGATCACGTAAACTAAAGAGTTAACATTGAGAGCCGGGACTAACTGCAACCCCTGCTTCTTAGTAACTAACCAGCACGGGCACAGGTGATCACTGTAATAATAGTTAACATTGAGAGATGGGATCGTTTAGTATCAACCATTAGTAGTAGCTCTCTTATTCCTTCCCAGCCTTCCGTTTCTCTTTTTTCGGGGTCACAATGATCACTGCTAAATAAATAGGCTCACATTGAAGAGCCAGGACTAAACCAATGCTGCTCTCTTTTAAATTACCACGCACGAGTTGTATCAGCATTGAAATCAACATGTTTAACATAAATGTGTAGGTTAAAATCATTTGGAGAACGCCGGGGTGACTAATATGCAAGCTGTTCTCTTCTTACATTACCAGCCAAGGTCCAGTGCTCATGTAATTAAATAGTAACATTGAGAGCCGGGGACTAGACCTAAACCACAACCCTGCCTCTCTTATTAAATACACCAGACTACGGTCACAATCACAGTGATCAGCTGTAAAAACTAGTTAACTTGCGAGCGGTGGGACTAACCCAATCATTGTTTTTTAGTTACCCGCCCGTGTCACTGCGTGCACCTCCACTGTAACAGTAAATAGTTACAATCTGAGAGGCCCGGGACTAAAACACCAACGATGCTTCTCTTATTAGTAAACCATGCACGGCCCGGTGCAGTGATCACTGTACATCAAGTAGTAACACTTGAGAACCCGGACTACACACCAACGGCTGCCTCTCTTTACGGCATGATCGTTGAATTACGCGAGGGCGAGTACCTGGTTCACAGCGATCACTGTAAACACCATAGTTAAGGAGCATTGAGGCCGAACAGGACTCTAAACCCAACGCCTGACTCCCATATTAATATACCAGATCGACAAAGTTGCTCACATCCGGGTCAGCCGTGATCACTGTAGAATAAATAGTGCTACAGTGCGACCCAGACTAAACCACTGACGCTGTGCTCTAAGGCTAATACTTATAGCTACCAGCTAATCGGTCACAGTGTCCTCACGGACGGTCCACCAGGTGTAGTATTTGCAGTTAAAAGCAGTAATAGGTACCATATTGGTAGTAATTGCAGTTACAAGCAGTAATAAGTACCATATTCGTAGTAAGTAACTGTAAATGCAATCAATAGCAATGCCACTATCAGTAAGGGCCCCATGCAGTAGTTTCACTACAAACCTAAGGGCCCACAAGCAAAAATTGAACATGGGCCTCCTGCACGGTCAGGAATCAAACCCATCCACACCAACCCTCACCATGTGGGTAAAATATATAGCCATCCCATCCATTGAATAGGGTAAATAAACCACCACTCATTGGTTGGTAACTAGAGAGAATGTGGCCCATTCCTGTGCCATTTAGTGGGTGCTAGGTGGTGCCCTACTTTCTGTGAAAGATTGGTATAAAATTGGGCCCCCCTGGCCAGATAGGTCCATGAATCCGCAGTAAGCTCAGCTTGTAATTTCATATAAGTATGATTAGCGTTGGGTAGAAGTGGTCAATATTTGTGACTGTGATTAGTATTTTGCACCAGGAGGGGCAGTATATGGAACAATGCGATGTTTACATTCACTAACCATGGTTTGTCCACAGTGCTGCCGATCTGTAAGTGCGGGATCATTTCCATGAGTATGCGGCAGCAGCGGTCACCCCGAGGCCATCCCATGAGAGTGAAATATGTACTTAGCCTTTAAAGGACTGACCTTATCACACAGCAGTACTGCCCTCTCACCCCTGATGGCTCATCCTTTGTTATTCCGAGCAGGGAGCAGTTTGGAACGACATCGTATCATTGTCACAACCGCAGTTACATCTCGTGACTTGGACGTCCCACGAGGATTCTTCAGCCACATTTTACTGGACGAAACAGCTCAGATGTTAGAGTGTGAAGCTCTGTTCCACGGGTTTAGCCGATCAAGTACTCGCGTGGTCCTCGCTGGAGATTACATGCAGGAGTCCCTAGATTGTCTGCAGGAGAGACCCTGAACAAAGACAGGAGCACACTCTGCTTACCGCCTTTTCTCACATTACCAAGGGGAAAGCTCCCAAACAGCCAAAGAAGCTCGCATCATCTTTCACCAAAACTACCGAACAACCCCTACCATCATCTCTTTCGTCTCCAGATGCTTTTATGTCGGCCGCGGTGGTGATGCTATCGAATCGTGCCGCGCTGATAATGTGGCAACTCCGCCCGGTCACCATGCTCTAGGGCTGTGCCACGTACATGGACCCTGTATTCGTGATGGCAATTCCTGGCTCAACCATTTGGTTGCTTGAGGTGTTGGAATCGTTCAGAACATTCGCAACAGTGGCCAAAGAACTGGGGTCCAGTTAGGAACAGCAGAATGTGTTGTATCCCAAGGGAGCCAGGTAACCTAATGACTTCTGGACCTGCATCTCCTTCTTTTCGACCTATCTGCCATCTTCCTGTCCACCTGTTGGTTGTCCTCACTTCAACTTGCTCCATCTGTTTTCACCCTCTGTTCAAGACCCAATGAAGCAGCTAAAATATCCATTCCCATGTGCCTCCTTCAGGTGAAGCTGATCCGGCAGGAACTGCGCAAAATCAAGCTGTCTGATGTGACTGTGACGGACTATCGAAAATCATAGGTCTGTATTGTGTCCCACACCCCACACTGTATTTTTGCACTGCTCAGTCCGCACCACAGTTTCATCTGTTAACGTAAACATTTCTTTTCGGCAGTGTTGAGTTCCAGGTCATTATCTGAGCAGTTCGTACTGTGGACAGTCTCCCTTCAGGTCCATCTTCCACTTCACCTTCAGCTGGACTTCTTTTTGGACCCTCGTGTGAACACAGTTTTGACGAGAGCGCGCTCTCCAGGTGTTGTGGTTGGAGACATAGTGGCCTTGTGTCCTTGGTGAATGCAGCCGTATATGGAGGCGCTATGTACAGGAATGTGTAGAAGGAGGCAATGTAAAACCCCTGACATCACTGTGGAGCAGATCAAGCAAGTGGTTTGTGACCGCAAACGGAGGGAACAGGCTGAGGAGGAAGAGGACAACAGTGACTTGGATCTGACCTAGACATTCCCTCGGACGACTCCATTTTACAGGAGCTGCTGGACAGCAGGCCAGGCTTGTGTGACAGTATTTGAGGAGGGGTGCTGGAGGTGAGGATGGAGCCAGATTGTGTGAACAACAGACACATTACATTGACTTTGAGAGACACAAGTTGGAACAGTACTTGCAAATACAGCCCAATGTTTACAAAAAGTGCATGTATTTAAGGATAGCTTTGACCGTGGACATGCCTGACGCTGGAAGATTCTCCTTCCTATCGTATAAACATTAATGGAAGGGTGAACTGTGGAATGGCGTTCAGCAGGAGATGAAGTGCTTGTTAAATTGCTGCCGGAACACAACCTCAAGGCAGGAACAGTTGTGGGGGTAACTGAGGGCAACAGAAGATCGTTGCTTTGTTTGCTATATGGAACCTCATGACTACAACATCATGACACCTATTGAACGTCTATAACCAAGTACTTTGTCCGGTTTTTTAAAAGAAATAGTCTGTGTTCACATACGTAACTACTCCAATAACTGTGTGCGCACTGTGGGATCCGAGAAGCTGACGCCTGAGAGCAAAGGGACAAGCTGTTCTTGGTGCAGGTGATAAGTGGCATCGGAAATTCTATTACCCAGGGCATTGTAACTCAATTCTGCTGCTATCAATTGTCTGGATCAGGGTCTTGGATGAACTGGACATGGAGTATGGGCTAGCAAATGCCAAGAAAAATACCCCCCAATGCAGCCAAGAAGATTAAAAATCATCCCATGAATGGTCGTAAAGACTGTAGGGATAAGTTAACTTTCACAGTCGACCCCAGAGGAGCCAAAGACCTTGATGATGCCATATCTGTGCAAGAACTGGGTGATCACTATGAGATTGGGGTTCATATCATGACCTTACATCTTTTATTTCTCCAGAAGGGGAGCTGGACAAGGAAGTAAGGAAAAGAGGGGTCACTTTTTATTCCCCTAACCGTGAACCATTGCACATGCTACCCAAGAAGCTTTGCTGACCGTTGCAGCCTCATTCCAAACTGTGACCGTATGGCCCTCTCCTCTCTTGTGTTGTTGAGAAGAAGTCTGACCGATAGTGAACGGTGAATTCTCCCGGACTCTCGTACGCGCCCGACCGTCAGTTTTCCTATGAAGAAGCCAACTCCATCCTCAGTGCAAGAGTGAGGCAGCCATTGTGTTATGACACTGTAGAAGACTGTGTAGCTGTATGCTGCCATTTCTCTAAGGTTCATCGGAAATACCGCCTGCAGGAAGCTGCAACTTACAAGCAGCCAGATGAGAAATGTCCTCCAGGTGTCCGGAAAGCTCAGAGGATGATCGAAGAATGATGCTAATGTATAACAGTTGGGTGGCAGAGTTCCTTGTTGGCAAAGAGTCCTTAATGAATTTAGTGCCTGTGCGATGCCAACCACCCCCAAGCCTAGAGAAGATTGAGAAGCAAGAGACAAGTTAAGCCATTTGTTGCCTCTTCTAACTATCTCTGCACCACCTTCTAGATGCACCTAAAGTCTCTAGGTTTCCCCTGAGCAGTGTGTTTCCATGCTGACCACAGTGTGGCAGCGTATTCAAGCTCGGAGACCGTCAAGATGATGACTGGGTCAGTGACCTCCGTTTACAGTGACTTGCACCGCAGCTATGTTATGCCACAGTGAGTTCGGAGACTACTGGGACGTGCAGGGTTTACCGTGCTGGCACAGAAGATATATTGGGTCATACTCTCTTCAGCTATGTGCTTATACTTGGGCTTTTCTCCTCTTCGCCGATATCTGGATATTGTGGTGCAAAGGCTTCTTCAAGAAATTCTTACTGGATCCTTCACTAAGATATCCCCCAAGGATATGGACCTTATGATCCACCACTTGAGAGGAGAGTCCAGCTACAGACATCTTATGAAAGAAAAGGTTTGGCCTTGGAGATGGCTCTGAGGCTTAAGGGAAATCCCACAGAAATTAGCTGTGGTGGTCTCGTAACCAACCAGTAATAACTTTGAAGTGGTTTTCCATTGAATAGTGACTCTTTCTCCAGACCAGTGAAGTTACAGTATAGCTGCCTCCAGCCTTCGGAACAGCCCACTCATTCCAGATGGGGTCCGTTTGTCTTGGAAGCGCAGGGTGTATCCCATCATACTTACCGGGAAAAGCCGATCACAAGCCATCTTCCTACTATATCACTACGTTTGAGGCTCGGCCTGGTACGATGCCATATGTGCATGAACATCACTGACCATGAGCAAGCAGTCTTCACCCTGAGAAAAGGAACAAAGGCAGACCCAGTGTCTTCGTGGCAGCAGCAAATCATGGGAGGCACTACTGAAATGACTCTAGATTAAAGCCAGGGCAGTGCTTCCCAATCCAACTGGTAGCACCATCCAGCAGGCTACCACGCCAGGCTCCAGCTCTTCTCCCCTACCCAGGCACACAATATTTGTCTGGAACACTCAGAAAGGCCTGTGGACTGTTTCCTAGCTTGGCACGTCGGCCACCTCCTCAGCTACAAAAACTACCAGGAATACCAACAGGTGTGGAGGCCTCTGTGTGCCATGGAAGAGCTGTGGTGTCTGCAGTCCGAGAGGGGGGAGCAGTTGTGCTAAGAAATGTTCCCGTCAATGGAATGAAAAGGGCACAAAAATGAAGGGTTCCTTCAAACTCTCTCTGAGGTAATCCAAGAATTGGACCTGGACATGGACTTCAGAAACTGCTACTAGTGTGGGATAGAGGAATGCAAGGCTCCAGGCCAGAGTCGGAGATAGATTTACAGTCTACTCCGGGTTGCTCACTGCCTAACCGAAGGCAACAATCAGTGACAAGGGAGGACGGGGGCACTGTCAGCTTCCACCTGCACCAGACGCCCATGAAAGAGGTCCAGAGGCTGTCAGCAGCCATAAAACTGAGTTCACCATGAAATCATCCCCAAGCTCCTGCCTGACGTGTGAGTACAGGGGTGAGGTGATGAGGAGAAAATCAGCAAATATTCATAGGGTATTGTGTGTACACAATGGTTCTAGTAGAAGTGTATGTAGGTTACATACAGTATTGTGTGTACACAATAGTCCTAGACAGTGTATGTATGACTATAGACAGTATTGTGGGTACACACATGTTTGTAGACAGGTATGTTGGCTATAGACCGGATTGTGTGTACACAATGGTCCTAGACAGTGTATGTATAACTAGATAGTATTGTGTACACAATGTCTTAGTGTAGTATGACTATAGACAGAATTGTGTGTACACAATGGTCCTAGACAGTGTATGTATGACTAGATAGTATTGGTACAAAGTCTTAGACAGTGTATCGATGAAGCTGGTACCTATTACTGCTTGTAACTGCAATTACTACCAATCTGGTACCTATTACTGCTTGTAACTGCAAATACTACCCCCCAGGGACAGTGGCCTAGTCAGGGCCACTAGCGGGGAGGACTCGTACAGATGAGAGGGAGGGATGACACTAGGCACTTCCCCCAGTTACAGAGGTACAGTCAGTTGCCCTGGGCTATCTGGCGGAAGGTTACTTTTTGTACGGGGGAGAGGGATGGGATACACTAGTCACTTCCTTCCAGTACAGTAGGTACAGTCTGTTCCCTGGCTATCTGGGGGAAGTACTTCTGTACAGATGGAGAGGGTGGGATACACAGTCACTTCCTCCCAGTACGTAGGTACAGTCAGTTCCTGGCTATGCGGGGAGGTACTTTCTGTACAGGTGGAGAGGGATGGGATACACAGTCACTTCTCCCAGTACAGTAGGTACAGTCAGTTCCCTGGCTATCTGGGGAAGGTACTTTCGTACAGGTGGAGAGGGATGGATACACAGTCACTTCCTCCCAGTACAGTAGGTACAGTCAGTTCCCTGGCTATCTGGGGAAGGTACTTTCTGTACAGATGGAGAGGGATGGGTACACAGTCACTTCCTCCCAGTAGAGTATGTACAGTCAGTTCCTGGCTTATTGGGGAAGGTACTTTCTGTACAGGTGGAGAGGGAGGGGATACACAGTCACTTCCTCCCAGTACAGTAGGTACAGTCAGTTCCATGGCTATCTGGGGAAGGTACTTCTGTACAGGTGGAGAGGGATGGATATACAGTCACTTCCTCCCAGTACAGTAGGTACAGTGTTCCCTGGCATTGGGGAAGGTACATTCTGTACAGTGTGGAAGGGGGTGGTGACTATGCACAGGCACTAACATTCTCCAGTACAGTCTGGTTACAGTGCCCGAGATAGTGTGGTCTAGCTGTTTAGTTGTAATGAATCTATCTGCCATATAACAGATCTAGGGAATGTTGCATATTGAGCACATTGAAGTGTTTCGCAGGTGAGTTCCCGGAGGGCGAAGTTGATCTGCACATTCGTCTGTTCTTTTATTGAAGCCACTGCACATATTACGAGTCTCAAAAAATAATCCATAGGAAATGAAAGGGGCATAAATGTGATTTGCTGCCTGGGGATCATTTTTCTCCTTGTCAAACGTCTGGGGTGAAGAAGAAACTTCTATAATGTTGAAAATTGTATAAAAAGTACACCCACTGCAATGTAATGGATGGATGGTTTATACTCAGTCAAGTAAAGTTGTGGGATGTTAAAGGCCCCCCAAGGTGCAAGGAATATGACTGACCTGTCATCCTATGAACAAAAGACATGTGCGTCCACCTAGTGGACACAGTAGATATAACAGGCATATAGCCTAGACATTAAAAAACACCTACTTCCCCCTTGACCGTTGTGCAACAGCAGAGGGACAGGCAGGGAACACATGGGAGTTGTAGTGGGAATATGTTGCACATACCCTTAACAATGCACCCCCAATGTATAGACTAGCTTATAGTGGGGCGTTAATACGATGCATATTACGATGACGTTACCTTTAATAACATCGGTTTGTGCAAGTTTACGGTTTTATCACAGCAGCATCACCCTGAATGTACAGGAGCTGGACCCTATCTGCAACAGTCTGGAGCAAAACCCGACTTGGACACACTACTACTTACACTACCGACGCACATGTTCGTGGCTCACTAGCGGGACCAGAGTCTCCGGTTCGGTGCACATCGCACACTCGTCTATCACAACTGCGACACGTAGGCGTGTGAGGGCCTTCCCAGAGGAAGTGACACACGTGCAGAGAATGATGTCATGACCCTCAGTTCCTCATTTCGTGCGTTAATAAGCAATTTTTGTACCTGTACCACAAGAGAGAATGTCCCTGTAACCGTCCGTGTTATAGGGGTTTCAGGGTGGGGACATTGGGGGAACTTACTCAGCACCACCTCCTCAGGTAAATCTCGTCACCCTCCCTATCCGTCTGTCCATTTTGCAGGATTTTTCCCGAGAACGAATTGCGGGTTGTCGGATCAGGTGGGTAAGAGTGATGGACCTGTGGACGATGCACGTTATATTGGTCACTAGGGGCCCCGAGACCACTGTCTCCATGCAGCAATGTACCAAGGATGATGATGTTAGAGGCATTTTTCTAGTCTACACTGTGCGGTAGCTGAAATGATCCTGTAATATGATTTCACACATTGTCCATTGGGGGCAGTTACCAGCGGTCGGGGCTCCCAGTACTCTGTGGTTCCTGTGATTTATTAAAACAACAAATTTACTACTTTCGGGTGTGCTGCTCCATCCTTGTTTCAATGTAATTTTTTCCCCCCAGCATTAGTATCTTCACCTGCCCCCACATTCACACACCCTTGCAGACCACTCACCTGAGCTCCGGTTGGGTTTTCCCCTCTCTCAGGTAGCCGGAGATCCGTAGGTTGCTCCAGGTATGTGGAATTCGGAGAGTTCTACCTGCTCACTGTACACACGCAGTGGACGGAGCTGGTCACGCAGGGGCAGCAGCATCTCTAAAAAAGACACACGAGTCTAATACCTACATTAGAACATCCCAAACTGCCTATACAGTTGACCCCAGACAGAGTCCCTGTTTAATTTGAACTGGCACACGTTACCCAGCCAAACGCCAATCTGTAGAGATGGAAACGCGATGTGGCCTCAGTCACCGATGGACCTCTAGAAGGACCTATGTTAGCCTCATGTTCCCTGTTTTCTTTTTCTAGCAACCCCTCACCTGCTACTACAATCCACAGATTTGTTGGAAGGGCCACAGTACATAAGGACCTGTCTATCCGACCATCTTTTTGCTGGAACCTTCCATCCAACTCCTGGTTCATTTGGTGGAACCAATAACATGTGAACTCCAACCACTGTCTTTCCCGTGCCTGTGACAAAATGAGAAGTCTCAAAAAGTAAAAGAAGAAAGAGAGAAAGAGAACCGAGAGGAGAGAAAAAAAGAGGGAAGAGAACCGAGGAGGGAAAAAAGAGAGGGGAAGAGACCGAGAGGAGGGAAAGAAAGGAGAGGGGAAAGAACCAGAGAGGAAAAGAAGTAGAGGGGAAGAAACCAAGGAGGAGAAAAAAAGAGAGGGAAAGAGACCGAGAGGGAGAAAAAGGAAGGGAAGAGAACCGAGAGAGGAGAAGAAAGGAGAGAAAGAGACCGAAGAGGGAAAGAAAGAGAGGGAAGAGAGACCGAGAGGAGGAGAAGAAAAGAGAGGGGAAAGAGAACCGAGAGGATTGAAAGAAAGGAAGAGGGGAAGAGAGACCGAGAGGGAAAAGAAAGGAGAGGGGAAAGAGACCGAGAGGAGAGAAAGAAGAAGGAAGGGAGAGAAAAGAGGAGGGAAGAAAAAAAGGAAGGGAAGAGGACCAAAGAGGAAAAAAAAGGAGGGGAAGATACCAATAGAGGAGAAAGAAAGGAGAGGGGAAGAGACCAAGAGGAGAAACTAGAGGGAAAAAAACAAGGAAGAAAATAAAACTAGAGGAAGAGAGACCAATAAAGGAGGAGAGGAAAACAGATGAAAAAAAAAGAGAGGGGGAAGACCAAGAGGAGAAAAAGACAGAAGCGAGAATAAGGAGAAAGACGAGAGTGGGAACAGAGGAGTAGAGACAGAAAGAGAGAAATGAGAGGTAAGGGGGATTGTGTAGTGTCTTACTCACCTGGTCCTTGGATAAGGGTGAAAGGTTCTGTGACTGCCGTACGCACAGACACCGTCTGGCTGGTGTTTAGCCCATAACAAATCCTGGGATATCAAACATGGTCTGTTTCTCGCAATTTGCTATCATTTCTGTGTGAAGACAAAGGTTGTTACCCAACAGTATAAAACCTCCTCACATACTGACACGGTATCTACTCATGCAATAAACTGCGTTTTACTCGCATACATATCTACTTATACAATATACCTGCACTTACTCACATTCTGACATACTATCTACTTATACAATGACCTGCACTCACTCACACGACGATGGCTTGCACTCACTCACAAATTGACAAATTTTTAAGTGAGTCACCCTTGTCCCCCACATTCCTATTATGTACTTGTCATTATATCCTTGGTACCCCATATTCCTGTGATTATACCTCTGTCAGTTACCCTTGTACCCCACATTCCTGTGATTACATCCCTTCATTTACCCTTCAACCCCAACATTCCTGTGATTACGTACCTATGTCAGTCACCCTTGTACCCCCATTACTATGCGATTACGTACCTATCATTTACCCTTACCCCATATTCCTGTGATTACGTACCTATATCAGTTATCCTTGGTACCCCATATTCCTGTGATTACGTACCTCTGTCAGTTACCCTTGTACCCACATTCCTGTGATTACGTACCTGTCAGTTACCCTTGTACCCCACATTACTGTGATTACGTACCTATATCCGTTACCCTTGGTACCCCACATTCCTGTGATTACGTACCTATGTCAGTTACCCTTGGTACCCACCCATTCCTGTGATTACGTACCTATGTCAGTTACCCTTGGTACCCCACATTCCTGTGATTACGTACCTATATCAGTTATCCTTGGTACCCCTATTCCTGTGATTACGTACCTCTGTCAGTTACCCTTGTACCATACATTCTGTATTACATACCTATATCCGTTACCCTTGGTACCCCACATTCCTGTGATTACGTACCTGTCAGTTACCCTTGTACCCCACATTACTGTGATTACGTACCTATATCCGTTACCCGTGTACCCCCACATTCCTGTGATTACGTACCTATGTCAGTTACCCTTGGTACCCCACATTCCTGTGATTACGTACCTATATCAGTTATCCTTGGTACCCCATATTCCTGTGATTACGTACCTATATCAGTTATCCTTGGTACCCCATATTCCTGTGATTACGTACCCTGTCAGTTACCCTTGTACCATACATTCCTGTGATTACATACCTATCATTACCCTTCAACCCCACATTCCTGTGATTACGTACCTATGTCAGTCACCCTTGTACCCCACATTACTGCGATTACGTACCTATGTCAGTTACCCTTGGTACCCCACATTCCTGTGATTACGTACCTATATCAGTTACCCTTGGTACCTCACATTCCTGTGATTACGTACCTGTCAGTTACCCTTTTACCCCACATTCCTGTGATTACGTACCTGTCAGTTACCCTTTTACCCCACATTCCTGTGATTACTCCTATGTCAGTTACCCTACCTCGGTACCCCACATTCCTGTGATTACGTACCTATGTCAGTTACCCTTGGTACCCCACATTCCTGTGATTACGTACCTATGTCAGTTACCCTTGGTACCCCACATTCCTGTGATTACGTACCTATGTCAGTCACCCTTGTACCCCACATTACTGCGATTACGTACCTCATTTACCCTTGGTACCCCCATATTCCTGTGATTACGTACCTATATCAGTTACCCTGGTACCCTCACATCCTGTGATTACGTACCTGTCAGTTACCCTTTACCCCACATTCCTGTGATTACGTACCTGTCAGTTACCCTTTTCCCCCCACATTCCTGTGATTACGTACCTATGTCATTACCCTTGGTACCCCACATTCCTGTGATTACGTACCTGTCAGTTACCCTTTTACCCCACATCCTGTGATTACGTACCTATGTCATTACCCTTGGTACCCACTTCCTGTGATTACGTACCTATGTCAGTCACCCTTGTACCCCACATTACTGGATTACGTACTATCTTTACCCTGGTACCCCATATTCCTGTGATTACGTACCTATATCATTACCCTTGGTACCTCACATTCCTGTGATTACGTACCTATGTCAGTTACCCTTGGTACCCCACATTCCTGTGATTACTACCTATATCGTTCCCTTGGTACCTCACATTCCTGTGATTACGTCCTATTCAGTTACCCTTGGTACCCCACATTCCTGTGATTACGTACCTATGTCGTTACCCTTGGTACCCCCACATTCCTGTGATTACGTACTACTAGTCAGTTACCCTTTTACCCACATTCCTGTGATTACGTACCTGTCAGTACCCTTTTACCCACATTCCTGTGATTACTACCTATGTCAGTTACCTTGGTACCCCACATTCCTGTGATTACGTACCTAGTCAGTTACCTTGGTACCCACATCCGTGATTACGTACCTATGTCAGTTACCCGTTTTCCAAACACAATGTTCTTAGAAAGTTCTGATGCTTTGCTCAGCTTTTCCAATGCTTCTTCTTTACGTCTGGGGAAACAAAAACTTACTGATTTTCTGCACAATGACCCTGGCACATCTACCTGGAAATATCACTCAAAGGGAAAGTAATTTACAGCTTACATATATGCAATTCAGTTCCCTGGATCACTGCCTAATTTCTCTTCTTACCCCATCAGCAGTGATACAGGCTGCAGCCAGAGAGCTTGTACATGATAACCTAATTCCGAGCTTAGGGTTGGGTGATGGAAATAGGGCAGAATACTGCTAATCTACACGTCTTTCCCTTTAATGTCCCCCCCCCCCTTTAATGTGTACACTATACTTTATATGTCACAAATACGGTGTCTAGAACCATTGTATACCAATACTGTCTATAGTAATACATACACTGTCTAGGACATATGTACACAATCCTGTCTATAGCCATACATACACTGTCAGGCCATTGTGTACACACAATACTGTCTATAGTCATACATACACTTTCTAGGACATTGTGTACCCACAATACTGCCTATAGTCATACATACACTGTCTAAACATTGTACACAATACTATCTAGTCATACATACCGTCTAGGACCATTGTGACACACAATTCTATCTATAGTCATACATACACTTCAGGACATGTGTACACAATACTATCTAGTCACACTACACTGTCTAGGACATTGTGTACACAATACTATCTATTCATACATACACTGTCTAGGACCATTGTGTACACACATTCTGTCTAGTCATACATACACTAAGACTGTGTGTACACAATACTATTATACATACACTGTCTAGGACCATTGTGTACACACAATACTGTGTATAGTAATCATACACTGTCTAGGACTTGTGTACCCACAATACTGTCATAGTCATACATACACTGTCTAAGACATTGTACACAATCTATCTAGTCATACATACACTGCCTAGGACCATTGTGTACACACAATTCTGTCTATAGTCATACATACACTAAGACATTGTGTACACAATACTATCTAGTTATACATACATACACTGTCTAGGACCATTGTGTACACACAATCCTGTCTATAGCCATACATACACTGTCTACAACATTGTGTACACACAATACTGTCTATAGTCATACATACACTGTCTAGGACTATTGTGTACACACAATACTGTCTGTAACCATACATACACTTTCTAGAACCATTGTGTACACACAATACCCTATGATATTTGCTGATTTTCTCCGGTCATCACCCCTTTACTCACACGTCAGGCAGGAGCTTGGGGATGATTTCAATGGTGAACTCAGTTTTATGGCTGCTGACAGCCTCTGGACCTCTTTCAGTGGCGTCTGGTGCAGGTGGACTAACAGTGCCCCCTCCCCTTGTCACATGATTGTTGCCTTCGGTTAGGCAGTGAGCAACCCAGGAGTAGGACTGTAAATCTATCTCCGACTCTGGCCTGGAGCCTTGCAGTTCCTCTATCCGCACACATAGGTAGCAGTTTCTGAAGTCCAGTCCAGGTCACATTCTTGGATTAGCTCAGAGGAGAGTTTGAAGGAACCCTTCATTTTTGTGCCCTTTTCATTCCATTTGACGGGAACATTTCTTAGCACAACTGCTCCCCCCTCTCGGACTGCAGACCCACAGCTTCCATGGCACACAGAGGCCTCCACACCTGTTGGTATTCCTGGTAGTTTTTGTAGCTCTGAGGAGGTGGCCGACTTGCCAAGCTAGAGAAACAGTCCACAGGCCTTTCTGAGTGTTCCAGACAAATATTGGATGCCTGGGGTAGGGGGAGAAGAGCTGGAGCCTGGCGTGGGTAAGCCTTGCTGATGGTGCTACACAGTTGGATTGGGAAGCACTGCCCTGGCTTTAAATCTAGAGTCATTTCAGTGTAGTGGCCTCCCATGATTTGCTGCACCGAAGACACTGGTCGCCTTGTTCCTTTTCTCAGGGTGAAGCTGCTTGCTCATGGTCAGTGATGTTCATGGCACATATGGCATCGTACCAGGCCGAACTCAAACGTAGTGATATGAGTAGGAAGATGGCTTGTGATCGGCTTTTCCCGGTAAGTATGATAGGAATACACCCTCGCTTCCAAGACAAACGGACCCCATCTGGAATGGGAGTGGGCTGTTCCGAAGGCTGGAGGCAGCTATACTGTAACTTCACTGGTCTGGAGAAAGAGTCACTATTCAATGGGAAAACCACTTCAAAGTTATTACTGGTTGGATTTACAGACCACCACAGCTAATTTCTGTTGGGATTTTCCCTTAAGCCTCAGAGCATCTCCAAGGCCAAACCTTTTCTTTCATAGATGTCTGTAGCTGGACTCTCCTCTAAAGTGGTGGATCATAAGGTCCATATCCTTGGGGGATATCGTAGTGAAGGATCCAGTAAGAATTTCTTGAAGAAGCCTTTGCACCACAATATCCAGATATCGCGAAGAGGAGAAGAAGCCCAAGTATAAGCACATAGCTGAAGAGAGTAGTGACCCAATAATCTTCTGTGCCAGCACGGGTAAACCCTGCACGTCCCAGTAGCTCCGGAACTCACGTGTGGCATAACATAGCTGCGGGTGCAAGTCTCTGTAAACAGGAGGTCACTGACGCAGTCATCATCTTGACGGTCGCCGAAGCTTGAATACGCTGCCCACACTGTGGGCCATGGAAACACACTGCCAGGGGAAACCTAGAGACTTTAGGTGCATCTAGAAGGTGGTGCGAGAGATAGTTAGAAAGAGGCAACAAATGGCTTAACTTGTCTCTTAGCTTCTCAATCTTCTCTAGCTTGGAGGTGGTTGGCATCGCACAGCACTAAATTCATTAAGGACTCTTTGCCAACAAGAAACTCTGCACCCAACGTGTTATACATTAGCATCATCTCTTCGATCATCCTCTGAGCTTTCGACACCTGGAGGACATTTCTCATCTGGCTGTCTTGTAAGTTGCAGCTTCCTGCAGGCGGTAATTCCATGAACCCTTAGAGAAATGGCAGCATACAGCTACACAGTCTTCTACAGTGTCATAACACAATGGCTGCCTCACTCTTGCACTGAGGATGGAGTTGGCTTCTTCATAGAAAACTGACGGTCGGCCGTACGAGATTCCGGGAGAATTCACCCGTTCACTATCTGGTCAGACTTCTTCTCAACAAGCCCAAAGAGGAGGGGCCATACGGTCACAGTTTGGAATGAGGCTGCAACGGTCAGCAAAGCTTCTTGGGTAGCATGTGCAATGGTTCACGTTAGGGAATAAAAAGTGACCCTCTTTTTCCTAGCTTCCTTGTCCAGCTCCCCTCTGGAGAAATAAAAGATGTAGGTCAGTGATATGAACCCCAATCTCATAGTGATCACCCAGTTCTTGCACAGATATGGCATCATCAAGGTCTTGGCTCCTCTGGGGTCGACTGTGAAAGTTAACTTATCCCTACATTCTTTACGACCATCTAATGGGATGATTTTATATCTTCTTGGCATGCATTGGGGGTATTTCTTCTTGGCATTTGCTAGCCCATACTCCATGTCCAGTATCTCAAGACCCTGATCCAGACAATTGATAGCAGGCAGAATTTGAGTTAACATGCCCAGTGGTAATAGAATTTCCGATCCACTTAATCACCTGCACCAAGAACGCTTGTCCCTTTGCTCTCAGGCGTCAGCTTCCCGGATCCCACAGTGCGCACACAGTTATTGGAGTAGTTACGTATGTGAACACAGACTGGATTTCTTTTTAAAACCGGACAAAAGATCTTGGTTATAGACTTGTCAATAGGTGTCATGATGTTGTAGTCATGAGGGTCCATATAGCAAACAAAGCAACGATCTTCTGTTGCCCTCAGTACACCCCAACAACTGTTCCTGCCTTAGGGTTGGTGTCCGGCAGCAATTTAACAAGCACTTCATCTCCGCTGAACGCCATTCCACAGTTCACCCTTCCATTAATGTTTATACGATAGGAAGGAGAATCTCCAGCGTCAGGGCATGTCCACGGTCAAAGCTATCCTTAATAACATGCACTTTTTGTAAACATTGGCTGTATTTGCAAGTACTGTTCCAACTTGTGTCTCTCAAAGTCAATGTAAGTGTTTCTGTTGTTCACACAATCTGGCTCCATCCTCACCTCCAGCAACCCCTCCTCAGATATGGTCACACAAGCCTTGGCCTTGCTGTCCAGCAGCTCCTGTAAAATGGAGTCGTCCGAGGGAATGTCTAGGTCAGAGATCCAGAGTCACTGTTGTCCTCTTCCTCCTCAGCCTGTTCCCTCCAGGTTTGCAGGTCACAAACCACTTGCTTGATCTGCTCCACAGTGATGTCAGGCGGTTTTACATTGCCTCCTTCTACACATTCCTGTACATAGCGCCTCCATTGAGCTGCATTCACCAAAGGAGCACAAGGCCACTAGTCTCCAACCACAACAACCTGGGAGCGCGCTCTCGTCAAAACTGTGTTCAGAACACGAGGGTCACAAAAGAAGTCCAGGCTGAAGGTGAATGAAAAAGATGGACCTGAAGGGAGACTGTCCACAGTACAAACTGTGCTCAGGATAATGACCTGGAACTCACCACCTGCCGAAAGAAATGTTTACGTTAACAGATGAAACTGTGGTGCGGCTGAGCAGTGCAGAAATACAGTGTGGGGTGTGGGACACAATACAGACCTATGATGTTCTGATAGTCCGTCACAGTCACATCAGACAGCTTGATTTTGCGCAGTTCCTGCCGGATCAGCTTCACCTGAAGGAGGCACATGGGAATGGATATTTTAGCTGCATCATTGGGTCTTGAACAGAGGGTGAAAGACAGATGGAGCAAGTTGAAGGTAGGACAGACCAACAGGTGACAGGAAGATGGCAGATAGGTCAGAAAAGAAGGAGATGCAGGTCCAGAAGTCATTAGGTTACCTGGCTCCCTGGGAACAACACAAATTCTGCTGTTCCTAACTGGACCCCAGTTCTTTGGCCACTGGTTGCAATGTTCTGAACGACTTCCAACACCTCAAGCAACTCAGAATGGTTGAGCCAGGAATTGCCATCACGAATACAGGGTCCATGTACGTGGCACAGCCCTAGAGCATGGTGACCGGGCGGAGGTGCCACATTATCAGCTGCGCACGATTCGATAGCATCACACCGCGGCCGACTAAAAGCATCTGGAGACGAAGAGAATGATGGTAGGGGTTGTTCGGTAGTTTTGGTGAAATATGATGCGAGCTTCTTTGGCTGTTTGGGAGCTTTCCCCTGGTAATGTGAGAAAAGGCGGTAACAAGTGTGCTCCTGTCTTGTGTTCAGGGTCTCTCCTGCAGAACAACTAGGGACTCCTGCATGTAATCCCAGACGAGGACCACGCGAGTACAGTGATCGGCTAAACCCAGTGGAATCAGAGCTTCACACTCTAACATCTGAGCTGTTTCTCCAGTAAAATGTGGCTGAAGAATCCTCGTGGGACGTCCAAGTCACGAGATGTAACTGCGGTTGTGACAATGATACGATGTCGTTCCAACTGCTCCCTGCTCGGATAACAAAGGATGAGCCATCAGGGGTGAGAGCAGTACTGCTGTGTGATAGGTCAGTCCTTTTTAAAGGGCTAAGTACATATTTCACTCTCATGGGAGGCCTCGGGGTGACCTGTGCTCGCATACCATGGAAATGATCCGCACCGTACAGATCGGCAGCACTGTGGGAACAAACCATGGTTAGTGAATGTAAAACATCGCATTGTTCCATATACTGCCCCCTCCTGGTGCAAAATACTAATCACAGTCACAAATATTACCACTTCTACCCAACGCTAATCATACTTATATGAAATTACAAGCTGGAGCTTACTGCGGATTCATGGACCTATCTGGCCAGGGGGGCCCAATTTTATACCACTTTCACAGAAAGTAGGGCACCACCTAGCACCCACTAATGGCACAGGAATGGGCCACATTCTCTCTAGTTACCAACCAATGAGTGGTGGTTTATTTACCCTATTCAATGGATGGGATGGCTATATATTTTAGCCCACATGGTGAGGGGTTGGTGTGGATGGGTTTGATTCCTGACGTGCAGGAGGCCCATGTTCAATTTTTGCTTGTGGGCCCTTATGTTTGTAGTGAAACTACTGCATGTGGCCCTTCTGATAAGTGGCATGCTAGTGATTGCAGTTACAAGTTACTACGAATATGGTACTTATTACTGCTTGTAACTGCAATTACTACCAATATGTGTACCTATTACTGCTTTTAACACTGCAATACTACCAATCTGGTACCTATTACTGCTTGTAACTGCAATTACACCAAGCGTGGTACCTATTACTTGCTTGTAACTGCAAATACTACCAATCCTGGTACCTATTACTGCTTGTAACTGCAATACTACCAATCTGGTACCTATTACTGCTTGTAACTGCAAATACTACCCTATCTGTACTATTACTGCTTGTAACTGCAATTACTACCAATCTGGTACTTATTACTGCTTGTAACTGCAATTACTACCAATATGGTACCTATTACTGCTTGTAACTGCAATTACTACCAATATGGTACCTATTACTGCTTGTAACTGTAGTTCTGGTTGGTACAGGGATACTATATAATATTGAGAATTACTGGTATTAATACATATACTGTAGTTCTGGTTGGTACAGGGATACTATATAATATTGAGAATTACTGGTATTAATACATATACTGTAGTTCTGGTTGGTACAGGGATACTATATAATACTGAGAATTACTGATATTAATACATATACTGTAGTTCTGGTTGGTACGGGGATACTATATAATATTGAGAATTACTGGTATCAATACATATACTGTAGTTCTGGTTGGTACGGGGATACTATATAATATTGAGAATTACTGATATCAATACATATACTGTAGTTCTGGTTGGTACAGGGATACTATATAATATTGAGAATTACTGGTATTAATACATATACTGTAAGATGTTAGTTGTAATTAACCTGTGGATACTGGGGGTCAGCTCCCATAATTCATCCCTGTTTATTTCCTAGGCAGCATGAATGACAGAAATAAAGTTCATATTTCATAAGTAATCTCATGGGCATGCAACCTACATATATTGTCTGCCTAGTAAAGCTTTCATAAAATGTATTTTACTAGAAATAGAATGGAAGCAAAAAAAACAGTAAAATCGTCTATTTAGCATTGTTCCTGGTAGGCTGTCTGCAAGTCATGCTCCCTGGGAATGCAGATTTTAAAATCTTATTAAAGCTTGGTTGAAAATGGACTTACGATCTCCCACCGAGAGCACCCTGCAGGTTCCACAGCGTCCCGTGCTCCAAACACCTCAAAGAGCGCCGGCTCCCTCTCGGCTATCGCTAAATACAAATGCACAAACAGAGGCAGGCAACTGGGAACATCGTGGGCTTCAAAGAACTTTATTCAGCACGTGTAGTAAGTACAAAACGGACAAACACCAACAGTGGCCATCACAAGTTAGTGGAGCTGCCTGCCTCTGTTTGTGCATTCTTATTAAAGCTTGGTGTTGAAATACACCTGTATAATAAATGTGCATAGAAACTGGCATCAGAGAATTAATGGCAGCAACATGGACTACTTACATTTGAATGAATGCAGATTACTGGAGTAGAATTATACTATATATTTGTGTTCTTGGAAGGAAAGATTTTATATTAAGGGTAAAAAATGTAGGTTTAGTTCTCCTTTAATCTATTTAGAAAATGCAGAGGTCCCCATTATATCTTCCAGGGCACTTTTATACAATTTCACTACTGTGCATCGAACGACCATTAAATAATGAAAAGAAACTTACCGTACCTGTAAATGGGCAGAATACTAATTTGTATCGTGTATACATTGCTTTTCTAGATTGCCGTATGTGGGATTTGGCAATGCCGACCTGCCCTCTTCTCACCAGGGCATGTAACATGACTTATCCAGTACCAGATGTAGCAATACGAACAGCATCGCTTGGAGAGTTTATCAGCACGAAGACCAAGCCTAGAACCCTAATGGTTTCCTCATTGGTTAGTGTGTGTATATAATATAAGGATTTTGTTACTCACCATATATCTCTTTCTCTGAAGCAGATAGCGTTACATCAGGGGTTAAGTAGCCAACAGGAGCAGACACTTAAAGGTTAAAGGTTCAGGCTCTGGTTCTCCTCTCTAGGGAGCATTAGGAAAATAGACATCAAACAACAATAACAAGCCAACAGGTGACATCTGAACTAGAGGGTGGGAATTACCTGGGTCCCCCTATCGGCTTCAGAGAAAAGAGATTTTAAGATGAGTAACAAAATCCTCTTTTCTCTTTCAGCCTCAGGGGGACCCAGGTTACAGCAGGGGACGTCCCAAACATCAAAGGGTGGGCAGAAGGAATCAAAACTCTAAGTCTAAGGCAAGGCCTGACCCCTGAAAGTCTGAATGTCTTTCCTATGGGACAGTTGAGAGGGTAGAAAACTGCACGTTCAGGGCAACTAAGGAAAGTTCCACAAACTAGACCAGATTGTGGGAAATGTAGAGTCCCAGCAGGTGGCGCTGGTGGGGAACGAGATGAAACATCCCATAAGGGATTGCGTCAGTGGCCAATATCCTTTTGCCCACCAGACGCATAGCTTGTCGAATGGAAACGTGGGAGGCGGTCTGATGGCAGTCGCAGTCTCTGGAGGAAGACGGATCCTCTGTCTAATATGCTAAGAAAGGGCTTGTGACAACTGGGAAGTGGTTAAGACAATGGGATGGTGCCTGGATTTAAAGGTCGTCCAGATACGGGAGGAAATAAAGGTCCCTTGAAGGGCGGATAAATGCTGCCTGACCAGCCATGAGTATGGTAAAGTCTCTGGGCGTAAATTGGAAATGTAGTGGCCGGGGGAGGTGTCCTGTATATACAGGGATGCTAGGAAAAAATCCAGGTTCGATGGCCCATAACTGATCTTAATGACTTGGTCTTGAATCGAGCCTTCCGGACATGGGTTTAGTGCCTTGAGGTCCAACACCTGATGGAAGGATACGTCCTTCTGGGGACCAGGAAAAGGTTTGAGTAGAGAACCAAAAAACTCTGGTGGGCGGCACTGAGGCAATCACCCTGAAGTGAAGCAGAGATTGTATAGCCTGTTTAACAGCCGTGTGGCGTAGAGGACATCTGGGGGTGTGGAGGGAAAGATGCGGGCTGGAGGAAGAGAGACAAACTCTATCCGGTAACCCTGGGATACCAACTTCAAAAGCCAGGCATCCCTGGAAAGTTTTTGCCATGCCTCCTGAAAAATAGACTACGTCCTCCCATGAAGGGTGGTGGAGGGTAGTCGTGCCGATTTGGAATTGGCGAGCTTGTTGAAAATGCCGTTTCCCTGGGATGCCCATTCCTGACAGTAGGACGGAAAAACGGTCCAGCACATTTTAGCCTAAAGAGGCGCGATGTGCGGCCACTTCTGCGGCATGAGAAGGGGACTAGGTCCGCTCTGCATGCCCTCATATGAAGGGAGCAGCGGCATTGAGTCCTGTCACTCCTTGTAGAAGATCTGCTCACTGCAGGGAGCAGATCCAACTCCTGAAGCGAAAAACCTTAAAACCGAGGCAGGCTATTGGTGCTACAGTGTATAAAGGGAGGAGCACCAGAGCCTGAACTTTTAACCTTCAAGTGTCCGCTCCTGGAGTTTGGCTACTTAACCCCTGATGTGACCATGATTATCACGGCTGTCCTCAGAATCCTGAGTGCCCTGGGTTCTATGTCTATGTTCTGTATATTCCGGTTTGGCACCCGGCAGTTTCCCAGTATCCATGTAAAGTTATGACTAGCTTATCCCATTGGGTTGTGCGGTTTGGTACCCAGTCAGCATAAAGAGGTTTTTCTCTTTTAGCCATGGTGTTTCTGCTGTTTCGAATGCCATTGAAAGGATGGAATTGGATCAGCTAGGATTTAGTGGTATTTTGTAAAACCAACCCACTCTCCAAATGACATCTCATTATTTAGGTAACATATAATTGATGGGTAATGTAATAGGCACAGTGAAAACTAGTGAAATATATTGTCCATCTTTTCTGTAGCCCTATAGAAGATCTACCAGTTTTCTGCTTAAAATGTTAAATATAAATCAGTCTAATAAGGAATAATGCCCAGGTAATTTCTCCATGTTTATAGGGGCATTATCTGCTATATTTCTCACTTTTAAAGCTCCCTGTTTCCCATTGCCCTTTTCTGCTGGAGGATTAATCCCTACTCAAGTCTATGGGGCTGGTGCCTAATCAATATTTGACTCGCAGGGAGGTGCTACCAGAAGCAGAGGAGCCTGGGAAAAAGGAGGCGTAGGACCAACAATTGTATCAATTTATAAGCAAATGATCCCATTAAAAATGTACCAAATACAATCCTCACTACATGGGAAATCAAACAGACTCGATGAAGCTTTTCTACCTGGTATTTTTTAGGTGGGCAAAAGACCAGTATTCAGTGATGCTGTCAGAGACCGTCTGTTAGAAGAAATTCAATTAAATAACCCTCAGTTTCCGGTGAAGAGGTTTCTCAAGCAGTGTCTTAAAAAGCAAGGAGATTTAATTCTACTTCAGGACCCCATTAAACCAGGTTTGTTGTTGCGTCTTTGTTGATAAGATCATAGACACGTACCATAAACATGATCCAAAGCTGTAGCAATATTCTAATGTTAGGCTTAGCTTCCTGTGTTATCATTCAATTTCTCTGTCCCACAAGGAGAATTTCAATTCCCAGAGAAGCCTGAAATATTGTCCCACAGCAGCGGAGAGGTAAAGCTTGTGGATATCCCAGTGGCTGGTAATCGGATGAAAAGAAAGCGAGAGAATATTGAAAGCACGAAGGCTAAAAGGAGAAGATCTGCGGGTAAATCTGTAGAGCAGAATGTGGTTCATGATTTAACGTCTTCTCCTGAGGATTCCTCAAAGCCTCCACCTGTAGAACAAACCTCGAGTCCTTCGAAGAAGAAGCAGAGGTGCAATAACAGTGAAAAGTCTTCAATATCTAATAAAAGCCACCAGGAAAAAGAAAGTCCTTTCACAGGTAAATTCCAGAATGATTCATTGCAAACTACATCTTTTAAAGGCTTAAAAATCATTAAGTTCCTTACCATATGGCAGTAGATGCACACACAACGCAGGACAACTTTAACCTTTATAGGACTTCATGGTTGACACAGGTCAACTTAGAACTGATCGGTAAAACAATCTAATTCTTGACTGAAGCTGGCCGTACACTATGAAGATGTTAAAGCCAAATCGACTTTTGATCCAACGAATTCAGTCACATGATCATTGGTGCACTTACGAAGTTCTGCAGTTTTCTTTATTTTTCTTCTTTGCAAGTTTCCTCCGTGTAACTTGATTGCCCAGAAAATCTTCATCTGCTATTTAGATCTTTAGTTATTCCAGGGGCTGAAATAACTGTCAGGGGGTTATTCAATAAAAGTTCTTATTGTTTAAAATGGTGCTAATTTTGCCCCAACCAATCAGATGTTAGCTTTCAAATGTTAAATAAGATCTGATTGGTTGGGGCAAAATTAGCACCATTTTAAACGATAAGAACTTTTATTGAATAACCTTGTGTATGTCTGTACATACAGTGCATTACTATGTCAACACAGCATTCTGCGTACATGACTCCTGACTACATGAATCTGACATGTAATTGTATGTTGTAAAATGAACAGCTGTCTGTTTACTGATATCAGGGTACCCTTGTGTTTTCTATAGATCCTGCCTGTGACGATGTTCTGTGGACAGAGAAATATCAGCCTCAACATAGCAATGAAATAGTTGAAAACACCTCTGCCATACGGCAGTTACACTGGTAAACCATTTGTTTATACACCAGCCTGTTACTCTTGCTGTTTCTACCTGTCTCACATTCTCATTGATTGTTCCCTAGCTGGCTGAGAGACTGGAAGGTCAGAGCTGAGAAAGAAGAAAGGAGGCAAGACAAGGAGAAATCGGGTATTTAAATCTATTAAACCCCTTAATATTTTATCTTCTATTATTTCCATTGTATTTTTGTGTCCGTCCTGTCCTCTTGAGCACAGGTAAGTGACGGGGCACGGTAGGTTTACTAAACCTAAACATCATGCTGCCCCATAAATATATTTCACTTGTCACAAGAATTTAATGTTTTGTCTCCGTTTAGACACTTGGGATCAGAGTGATTTCTTAGACAGTTGCTCCGACAGCGAAGAGGAATCTTTGTGTAACACAGTGTTGATCACTGGCCCCCCGGGGGTAGGAAAAACAGCTGCTGTCTACGCCTGTGCCCAGGAGCTTGGCTTCAAGGTAAATGTAAACCAGTTGCTGGATTGTGTTTTACGTCCGGTGGTGTGTACCAGTGTCAGAGCCTCTGTGATTCCCTCTCAGGTATTTGAAGTGAACGCATCTTGTCAGCGCAGTGGGAGGCAAATTCTGGCGCAGCTTAAGGAAGCGACACAGTCTCACCAAGTGGATCAGCAAGGAGTCAACGCACTCAAACCCTGTTTCTTTAACAGTCTTAGCACAACAAAATCTCCACGTGAGTATTAAACTACAGTGGCCTCGCGGTCAAGTAGAACACGTCCTACATTCACCAGCAGTAATTGTTCCTGTATCATTATTTATTGTAGTAGTAGCGCCCTCCACCGATAGTTGCTCTGTTGCTACTAATTAATCCGTTAATAACTCAAGTTCAAAGCAACAAAACACAAAAACAAGGCTTGATGAAGGTCTCGAGAAAGGATTGAAACGTCTGCTGTAAACCTAGTGTTATATAAAATGTTATATTATTATTATTATATATTGTATACCTACCCAGGGGCTAGTGTCACATTTATTTACTCTTCAAAACATATTCAGGGGTCTTTTGGGACATATTTATGGTTTTATAGCACTGCATAGTCCACAGCTCTTTATTCACACTAGACCTGAAAAGCGTAGGCTGAGTACACACTACACACTGAGTACACACTACACACTGAGTACACACTCGCCAACGTTTGTCCCGGCCAACTGTTTGCCACTTGTCCGTTCACACTTGCATTTAGTCGAGTTTAAGTAACAAGAACAATTAAACTGGAGGAATAAACAGTGGAAGGGGAGAAGGTAATATAGGGGATTATTTATATTTTTGGTTGACGGTGAACGTATAATCTTTGAGGGTGGGTGGGTTAACCGATTCCACGGCCCCTTACAATTCAGACCGCAAACTGTGTCTTAGCTGATAGAAAACCTAGTGGTTACCTCTTTGGCAGGCGTAAGAACCGGGTTTGGTTACTTTAGGAAACGATTTTCGTGTCTGTGTGTAGAAATCGCCTACAAAGTCAATTCTTACATGTAAATGTTATAGGCTTCAGGCTTTTATGGGCAGGGTCACTCCATCAGAAGCCAATGCCGTGTCTACTTTTACATGCTGCAATTTGTTCAATGACAAATTATTGTGTTCTTCCATTTTGTTGCTCCTATTTCTACACTAAGCACATTTCTGTGTTTTATTTGTCCTGGGAAGATTAAATAAAGAATTCTGGTAATATTCTCTTACTATAATATTTACTGTTCATCAGACTGCACAATAACCTGTTCAGTTTCCCGCTGGCTGCCTTTGCTTAATGCAGTTTGTTCGTTTTATTTAAAAGGAAAACTGAATTCTCCAAAGAGTGTGATTTCATCCCCGAGAAAACCACCGTCCTCCCCTAGAGGTCCAGCAGCTAGGAAAGGGTTGGCCCCAAAGGCTCTGGCCAACTTCTTTAAACCAACCACTAAGCAAAAAACTGAAGAAAGGGCAAAGACTCTTGAGGCTCCAAAAGGTACAAGCAGAGAATTACACTGTGTGAAGTGGGGTCTTGCAGGGTAGGATGGTATCCAGTGCACATCTAGGCTCCTTTCTGTATCCAACTTACTCTATCTATAACGATCAGTTAATTACATTTACTGTCCCAGGACCGTAGGGATATGATGGCAAAGCTAAAAATAGGCAATCATTTGTGTGCGCCGCCCTTAAAATCCGTAGCATTGTGAAGACGCCATCTGTCATTGTGCAGGTTTCTGCAAGTTTTCTACAGCTCCTCCTTCTTAGTGAGTTATGATTGGTTTACTCACTGCACCGTCTTGATTACAGGACAAGGACAGGTCACCTAGTATTCAATGGATAGCACTGGCGGGTGACGGACACAATTATGTTATTGAATCGGTCCTTTTCATTTTAGCTTTAATTGTCTTTCAAAAGTTTCCATCCCGATTGGCCATCATTTGTTGATTTGTTTGCAGTAACTGTGAAAGCTGCAGGCAGCAAGACCAGTAAAGAGCAGGTCGCAGCCAAGGAAAAAGAATCGGATGATAAATCCAGGAAAATGACTACGTCTCTTATTCTTTTTGAAGAGGTAATTTAGCGCCCTGTATCTGATCTTCACAGTGTCCCTATGTTTGTAGATTGTACCTTACTCTACACATCCCATATCCTTGTTTGCTGTTCTTTGATAACAGGTGGACGTTATATTTGATGACGACTTTGGGTTTTTAAGCGCAATCAAGACTTTCATGACCACCACAAAAAGACCCGTTATTCTTACAACAAGCGGTAAGTAAAGAAGAGCATTGTGGGAAGTTTAAAGAACAAGCTCCTCCCCTACCTCAGCCTACAACCAAGCGGTTAACTTTCTGTATTCGCTTCCTAATCCCAATATTTATTATAGCATTTATTAACAATTGCTCGGTTAGCTCCTCTAGCCAGTCGTATATTAATGAAAGGGAGGGATAACTAATAGGAGCCAGAAAAGCTTCCCCATCCACCCACAATAATCTAATTAAATATGTGTATCCTAGTGAGAAATTCTACAACATACATGAGGAATGGATACTTTTTGCTTAAAATGTAGACTGGCCAATGTAGATTTTAGTTATACAGTCGTTGTGAACCAAGACCACATGTAAAGGTGCATGTAACGTGTTTAGTAAAGAGGCTTATTATATTTTGGCTTGTGTGGTTGTTGAGCACCAGAAGGTCAGTGTCTGTCCCATGGTCAGCTGTAATGCTCTGTTCCTGCTATTTATTAGGAATGTAATCAATTCACTTTCTTTCCAGATCCAACGTTCGGTCTGATATTTGATGGAATGTTTGAAAGTATTAGTTTTAAGAGCCCCTCACTGGTAAGATGAAACCGGGACTGTGTGTGTGTGTGTTAGATACGATTGTTCCAGAATTCTGATAGGTTCAATGTGTTTCAGGTCAATGTTGCTAGTTATCTGCAGGTTCTTTGCTTGGCGGAAAACCTCAGAACAGACAGTAAGGATATCATCACGTTCCTAACCGCCAATGGCTGCGACATCCGGCAAAGCCTTTTACATCTGCAGTTCTGGGCTAACAGCGGTGGAGGAAGCTTGACACACAGACCCCTGCCGATGTGCAGTAAGTTGGGTTATTTATATCTGTTCCTTTCATAGATAACAGTATAAAGGGTAACTGTGGTCTCCATACATGTGCCCTCTATTAAATACCTTTCTAACAAGCCAAGAATGATGTCTCCAGCTTTTTTGGTTCTTAAAGTATAGGTTACACTCATTCAGGATAAACAAGGAAGTGTGTGACAGTCACATGATGTGCAGTGTAAGAAGCCGCACCCCCCAAAATGGATCTTTTCTGATGCTATATAAAGCATTTGCTCAGTGGGCATACTCAGTGCCTATGACGGGGGGGGCTTTAGAGCAATGGGGCTGGTCATGTCACCGCTTACAGTGCTAGCTGGAGACACCACCCTTTATACTGATATACATTTGCATACCCTTTAACCCACAAAGCATGTGTTCTCACCGTTTATCAAAGAATATAGTATAAATGTATAGAAGGATTAAATACAATGTCTTGGGTAAGAAATCCCCTGACTTACTTAGTACATCTCCCCCAAAAAGACTAGAGGGGTTCGTCATATAGATACTTGGTATGTTCCTGTGATAAATGGAGAGTTAAAGTAGCTGGAGGGTTTTCTGTTGTGAAATGTTTTATCTGACAGCTGCACCTTTAGTTAGAAATGACATAGACGTGATATGTCACTTTAATCCTATATTTCTGGGCAAAGGGAAATGTTTGTTTATTCTGGAGATCTCCCTATGTGTGTTAAAGTTATTTAATGTTTTCAATTTAAGGACCACAAAGTGAAACTTCTTTACCTAAAGGAGCTGGACTTTCTGGAGGTTCCACTGATTTAATGGGCTGTGAACTTCCGAAATGCAACACTGGCTGTGCTGAGAACCTGCTGGGACTTAGTAACATCATCTACCCATCACAAGGGCTCTTGTCCTTGGTAAAGGTCAGTCTTATTCTTGCTGTCTTCTAGCAGTAAAAGGAAAAACCAGCTGTGAGGTGGGTAATGTCTGGTGGTATTGAATGTGTTAAAGTACATGAATCCATACATTGCACATATGTCATTTTTTGTAAATAACATGAACACCATAAATACTATATACATGAAAGTACGTGAGGGATTTGGAGGGGGAAGATGAACCAATCCCAATAGGGTAAGTGGTTATTTATCAGCAACCAGATTTTTGTTTCGCTTATTTTACTACAATGGGATATCCCAGGGGAATTTGCCCAGTGCTCTGTATAGATTATTATGAATAAATGGGAGTGCTGCATTTTGGGGGGACTGAGCCATCCAATTGGGAATTAATTGAAGTCTACTTATAGCCCCTCGCTTCTTGCAGCGCTCTGATCCGCCCTTCTGTTTGCTGGAACTTGCATTTTATCTGAGGGGCAGCCAATCACAGACGCGTCTGTCGGCAATACAGAGCGCGCTGAAGCGAGGGGCTGTAAGTAGAGTTCTGATTTTTTTTTAGCAATCTAATATAGTGGATGGGCAGCCAGGGAAGGGGGGGAAGGGCTCCCCTGCACATGTCACTGTCCTCTCAGAGGACAAGGAGGAGGCGGTAACCTTTCCCACAGGAAGACACCTCCTACTCTTCGGTTTCCTAGATTTTGGACAAGCACTGCAGGAGAACCATAAGGAGCAGAGATGTAAGGATGATTTTAAACTATACAGTTGGACCAGTAGTGGGTTCAATTTTAGTTTTGGGGGTGGACATGTCCTTTAACACTCTTATCTTAAACTATTCAAAGAAAAGGGGTATTTCCATTCCTTCCCATAGGCGTGTATTTCGTCATCGAATTGGCGGTTTTCCAAGCCGTGTACAGCTGTACATGTAGATGTGTGCCACCCCTGACCGAACCAATACACGCGTCTGATTATCTGTGCACTAGGACCACTTTATGTAGATGAAGTGCAACCAATGTGCAAAAAATACTCAACAGACACTCACACAACTCAGATGCAGGGCTCTATCCTGGACAAAATCCATAGTCGTGTTACACCTCCATATAGGTCTAAAAACTCTACCTCCCCCAATGATAGTTTATAGTCTAAATATATAAACCCTTAAGGTGCCTGCCAAGTTAGATGTCCTTGTCCAGATGAGAAAACTGGACGCGTTTCGCCCCTTCTTCCGCAGCTTCCATGCGTTGACTATGTTCAAGACTATATTCCCTGTGATACCTTTATCACTTATCTGTCTGGATTGGAAATAGTTAAAAGGAAATCAAGGAACAACATGGCCTTTAAAATGTATCAAGACAGCAAGGACAGAGGAACAACTATGGGTGCATAGAACTCCCAACAGATTCTATTTGACATCCCAAACCATAGAAACCTCTTGTACCTGTCTATGTGCTGCAGTCATTAAATGATTAATTGGTAAGATGGTGATTGTGTTTTTATAATATTTCCTTAAAGGACAACCTGTGTCTCACCTTTGCAGTGGGAACATTTACCTTTATAATATGGGGCTTGCCTTTTTTTCCCCCAACATTCCAATGTAGTCATTGATTTTACACATGTTCAGTCCTGAGCTACTTGTTAGGGCTGCTCAAGTCTCCAGCCAATCCTGTTACAGACCAGTTAGGAGGTGTGGTTAGAATATCCACATGCTCACAAGACGGTAGACGGTTATTGAGGTCTCATGAGTGACTTTTACCTAATCCACTTCCCTCCGGGTTCCATAGGAGTACATGCTACTTATTGGAGTGGTTTCTCACACTACTTACGCATTCTTGGAGGAAGAAGTATGATGGTATAATTTGGGTTTAGTTTTACTTTAGATCTGAATAGAAACCATTTAGGGCATGGTATACCCTGTTTACTGTTAACTGAATACAGGCGATTTCTTTGTATTTCTAGGATAAGATCTCTCACTCGGAGGAACGTAACCTGATTCTGCAGCTACTGGGCGACTTCCAAATGAAGAATGTGTATTTTATATCTAGCAATCTGGAGACGCTTCTCCCTCTGCCTGTACGTCATCGAGAGGCCAAGGTTTCTTCTTTAGTGCAGAGTTCAGACTCTGTTTCTGTCGGCTTTGGGAAGAGCGGGGCGAAGGAAGAAAGCTCTGCTGGAGGGTCTGTGCAGGGGAAGCGCAAGAAGAAGCTTTCTCTGTTCAATGATAGTGACTTGTTTGAAAGTGGTTCGCTAGATGACGTTCTCAGTTTAGCAAATGCCAAAACAACCCATGTAAGGAAGGAAGTAAGAGAACAAGATCCACAGCCTGTTCCAGAGAGGCCCAAAGTCACTGGCAGTGAACTGGAGGCCTCCAAGCTGGTCTTGCAGTGCCTGGACTCAGTTGGCGAGTTCATGGACAATATGTCCCAGTTAGATTCCTTTACATTTAATCACAGGAATCAAGTAAAGCTTTGTGACTCAAACTGGACAGAAAGTAGAATAAAAGACGGACTTTGTGATGGGTCCAGGGAGGACTTACAGGACTGGTACGTCGCCCAGTGCGCTGGGGAACTAAAAGCAACCATAGAGGTTTTGTCTTATCACAAGTGTCACTCTGACCTTTCAAAAGCAATTTCTACCTCACTACAGCCTTGCAAAGACTCCGGGTGCGACCCAACTGAGCAGCTTACTCTATCTGTCTACAGAGACAGGATGGATTCCTCCTTTACCCAATGTCCATTTTCTTTCAGGTAAGCTGGTACTTTCCCACTTTTAACAGGGGATGGGGACTTTCTGTACAGATGGAGAGGGATGGGATACACAGTCACTTCCTCCCAGTACAGTAGGTACAGTCAGTTCCCTGGCTATCTGGGGAAGGTACTTTCTGTACAGATGGAGAGGGATGGGGTACACAGTCACTTCCTCCCAGTACAGTAGGTACAGTCAGTTCCTTGGCTATCTGGGGAAGGTACTTTCTGTACAGGTGGAGAGGGATGGGATACACAGTCACTTCCTCCCAGTACAGTAGGTACAGTTAGTTCCCTGGCTGGCTATCTGGGGAAGGTACTTTCTGTACAGGTGGAGAGGGATGGGATACACAGTCACTTCCTCCCAGTACAGTAGGTACAGTTAGTTCCCTGGCTATCTGGGGAAGGTACTTTCTGTACAGGTGGAGAGGGATGGGATACACAGTCACTTCCTCCCAGTACAGCAGGTACAGTCAGTTCAGTGGCTATCTGGGGAAGGTACTTTCTGTACAGGTGGAGAGGGATGGGATACACAGTCACTTCCTCCCAGTACAGTAGGTACAGTCGGTTCCCTGGCTATCTGGGGAAGGTACTTTCTGTACAGGTGGAGGATACGGTCACTTCCTCTATTCAGGCTTGGTTTTTTTATTTAGACACCATAGATTACCCAGCATTGACATTCTTTTCCAATCAAAACTTTCTTGGGTTCAGTCTTTTTTTAACCCACACCTGACCCCCAACTGTAAAACTGTTACCCACACCCGAAATAAACAGACACGCAGCCTGACCCACACCCACAAAAGTTACCTGCACCTGCTTTTCTGGCAGGTTTCAAGGTGTCAGACCAGCAACCCAATCCTCACCCAAAAATGTTCATACTAGAAATGAGTTATTATTATTATTCTGATTGTGTCCTGATTGTTTATTACAGTGTTGCTAAAAAGAGGCTGACTGTGGTCAGGGATGTTCTGTCCAGCAAATCCTTCTTCAGTCTGGGTAACCGGCAAACAAACGTGACGGAATACCTTCCAGCCCTACGCTGTATCTGCCGATTTCAAAGATTGAAGGAACAGGAAAAGACTAAACGGAGGTAGGAGCTCACTCCTCTTCATCCCTCCTGGCTCGTCTAGTTCTGTGTTGGGTTTATTATTAATTTGGGTTGATAGAGACAAATTGCTGTTTTCTATTTCTCCTTTTGTTTGATTCTTCTGCTTTTTTTGGGGCTGTCTCCTCCCTCCAGCTAGAGACACACAATCCAGTACAGAAACACAAGACCCATAGGACGTGTGTGTTTACTTGGCTAAGTGTTTCCGAATTATTGGCAAATATACTGACATTTTTTCCCATTGACTTTAATGGGTACAATCTTCAAACATGAACATTCAAGGTTTAAGGATCATTTGATCGAATGCCAACTTCCTGTATGAAAAGGCTACATGAACTACACTCTCATTGGAGCCACCGCGCTCTCTTTAGTGGTTAAAGTCGCATTAAGTGACTCGTGATTGTGGCATCTGCAGGATTAATCTTGTGCAGCCTATTCACCAAAGACTTGCACGCTTTTAGTGTAAGTATTTAATGTCAGGATATAGCGACGTATGGCACGCCGAGTCTGGTGAACCTTTTCCGGTTCTGTGTCTCTATGATAAAAACACGCACAACTACACACTTTAAAAATTAAAATCCTAGAAGTTAATAAATAAAGCACAATAATAAATATATGTAACGCACAATGTTTTATGTACCGTATATACTCCAGTATAAGTCCATCCGAGTATAAGTCGAGGTACCTATTTTTACCTGAAAAATTTGTAAAAACTGATTGACTCGAGTATAAGCCGAGGGTAGAAATTAGTTGCCCTTTAAATGGACAGCAGAATTCCCACACATGAATCCCATACAGTAATAGCCAAATCCAGTACCAGTAACCTCCAATTCCTTGGCACTCCAGATGTTTGGAAACTACAACTCCCAGCATGCTTTGTTGCTGGGAGTTTCTAAACATGTTGAGGGGCAAGGTTCAGTAAACTTTTAATTAAGTTTACCATCATTTACAATTCTCCTGAACCCCATATAGTAAAGGGCACTCTGACCCCATATAGTAAAGGGCACGCTGACCCCATATAGTAAAGGTCTCTCTGATCCCATATAGTAAAGGGCCCGCTGACCCCCATATAGTAAAGGACTCTCTGACCCCCATATAGTAAAGGACTCTCTGACCCCATATGTAAAGGGCCCTCTGGCCCCCATATAGTAAAGGACTCTCTGATCCCAATAGTTAGAATGAAACTACAACTCTCAGGTGACATTTTTGTCATTTGCACTGAACTAGCAGCTGTTTTTTTGCCCCAAACTGAGGAGACCCATCAGATTTACAGCATCCAGATGAGCAGTGACAGTGCTGAGTGAGTCCAGCAGCCAGACTACAGGAAGCAGGAAGTGTAAAGCAGAACAGCTCCTGTAACTTTCTATGCAGGTTAACACAGCGCCACCTACTGGTTACCATCAGCAATTGCAGAATTTGGAGCTAAATTAGGATTTGACCCGAGTATAAGTCGAGGTTAGGTTTTCAGGCTAACTTTAAAGCCTGAAAAATTCGGGAAAAAAAACTTATACTCGAGTATATAAGGTATTTGGACTGAAGTATGAAATTTTGTTTCAAGCTGTGGTCCTCCCAGAGGTTTTGGGAACTGCAACTCCCAGCATCTGCTTTTGGTGAATGTTGAAGTTTTAAAACCTGCAGCACAAACACACACATTCCATTTAAAAAAAATAATAATGGTAAATAATACCGGCTTTCAAGCCAAATGCAAAGTTTACACGTTTTCCTTTCTTACTGCCGGGCATCATCATTTGTTTTGTGTCCTCACAGGTTTCTTCATTATTTCGAAGGGATTCACCTTGAACTGGATAAAGAAACTGTGGACAGCCTTGCTGCAAATTTTCCATAAGTTTCAAATGTCTGAATGGCAGATCAGTTCTCCCAGTAACATCCACATGGATCACGGTGTCCCTAGACAAGGCTGTGGCATGTTCTGTTATTGTATAGAAAAAAAGGGACACAGACATTGTTCTTACACATGTCCACGATATCCAACCTTGTAACATATATGTACTGATTGTCTAGCACAGCAGATGTGTCAGAGTTTATAAGACTGGGTACCCACCATCCAATTTTTCAGGCCAACTGACCGATATTTCAGTGTATCTGTCAATCGGCCTACTTGATGGTTTTGCAGCCATGACCTGTGTCCGACTGTTTGTTTGACCAGATCGGACTCGCTGGAAAACCACAGCTGATTGCACAGCCCCCTATGGACCGGATGAAAATAAATGTCAGCACAAGTCACGAAACATTAAACCTCTGATTTCCTTTTACATTTTTTCAGTTAATCAGACTCCAATCCTGCTGCTGATCATACGTGTACAAAATATGTAATATTTAAAGTATCTGAATGGTGCTGTGTGTGTGTAATATATTAAACAAAATGCACTAGACGTTGTATAGGAATGTAAAAATCACTGTGTACAGATCTGTAAACTATATTCCAATATTAACTCTCATTTCTATGTAGGAAATGTTTATTTTTAATGTTTCATTTGTTTTACTCATGAATTTTACTTTTTTTTAAATCTGATTTGTAATAATAAAGAGACTTTAATAAATAAGATCCTTTTAATTGTAGGATTCAACTGTGTGTGATGTACTAGCAGGACAAACCCTGGAAGTAATCCAGTGCTAAGTGGGACATACCAATAGAACCGGCAGCCTTAGTGCAGTTTACAGGGGTTTAGCGCCATATTTATTAAGGCGCAGTAACGCTTTTTAGCAATAATCGTTGCCGTGATGGTAATATTTTAGATCACCGTAAATCTGTTAGCGATCACAGATTAACAAACTACTGAATACATTTACGGTATTTTTCTGCCCTATAGTATTCTGCGGCCGATCGTAGTCGATTGCTACGTAACTTTACGATACCGCAGGTTTTTGAATATGGCCCTTAGACGTTAGATCACATTAAACACAAGCACAATAATCCGTTGGAAATCCTATTTAGAACAGCATAGCATCTTATCCTAAAATCAACGGAATGATTGTCATTAAAAAAGTAAATTCAATTGAACACGGCTTTATTTGTGTACGGCTATCCGAAGCTTAATCCGGAAACAGTAAATCTGAGTTTCTCGTTAATCAGATCCAGTAACGCTGACGTTTCACTTTATGACCATAAACGGGACCCAGGGCACTTTCTAGTTTTGTTGGTTTGTTTACCAGGAATTTCCTTACAACACTGCAAGTTCATAGAAGGCAATCGCTTGTAGTAATGCGTCGGACAGCTCCTCGTTCCTGTTCTGTCCCCTGGTCTGGAAGTGATTTCTGTAGCGGAAGATCATGTCCCGGGGGAATCGGACTCTGGGCGCTTCCTGGTCTATGGAGTCGGTGAGCAGCCTCCTGGCAATGTCCAAACCACTAGTGCGGGACTCTCCCACCATGAGCTCAAAGTATTTCCCCACCGTGCTTCTGTTCATGCTAAAAACCCTGTGTTCCTCCTCTACTGTGTACTGTGCGTTTAACATGGCATACAGCATGGCTTCTACAGTGCGCAGATGTAATGCAACCGGAAATAAGGTGCTATTCTGCATGGAGACACCAGGCTTCTCCAGAACATACAGATCTGCTGCTGGGAGTGTGGAAACCACCGCAGCCACCTGGAACAAACACGGCATTCAGGTTAAAGGAACAGAGCAATGTTAACATTACTTAGCGTCATGCAGGAACATGGGGAGGTGCGTGGCTCGCCTTTTATGGGGCTTATTCAATAAGATCAACCAATCAGATGTTCTAGTCATTTTCTACTAGTTAGAAGACATCTCCACCAATGTTGCCCCCTTTATAATATAAGCCCCAATGTGTATTTATCTCCTAGGCTGGGTTTATATACGTTGGAGCATTGACTGAATTCTAAGATATTTTAGAATGAATGGAACAGGTTAGTTAGCCAGGTAGCCACGGCTAGAGCTAGCAAGATATTGTCTTGTATAAAGAGGGGAATAGATTCAAGAGAGAAAAATATTATTCTCCTCTTTACAAGGCACTGGTAAGGCCACATTTGGAATATGCGGTGCAGTTTTGGAATCCCATATACAAATGGACGTCTTGGAAATGGAAGCAGTTCAGAGAGGGGCAACTAAATTAATAAGGGGAATGGAGGGGCTTGAATATGCAGGCAGATTAGACAAGTTAGGGCTGTTTACATTGGAGAAGCGACGTTTGCATGGGGACATGATAACCTTATACAAATATATTAATAGGCCATACAGTGAACTCTCTGGTGCATTGTTCACTAATAGGTCATATCAGAGGACACGTGGACATCCTTTAAGGTTGGAAGAAAAGAAGTTTCATCTTCAGGTTAGGAAAGGTTTCTTTACAGTGAGAACGGTGACACTGGAACTGTCTTCCAGCAGATGTGGTAATGGCAAGTTCATTAAATAGCTTTAAAAAGGCCTGGATAAGTTACTAAAACTAAAAAATACTGAGAATTACTGGTATTAATACATATACTGTAGTTCTGGTTGGTATGGGGATACTATATAATATTGAGAATTACTGGTATTAATACATATCCTGTAGTTCTGGTTGGTACAGGGATACTATATAATATTGAGAATTACTGGTATTAATACATATACTGTAGTTCTGGTTGGTACAGGGATACTATATAATATTGAGAATTACTGGTATTAATACATATACTGTAGTTCTGGTTGGTACAGGGATACTATATAATACTGAGAATTACTGATATTAATACATATACTGTAGTTCTGGTTGGTACGGGGATACTATATAATATTGAGAATTACTGGTATCAATACATATACTGTAGTTCTGGTTGGTACGGGGATACTATATAATATTGAGAATTACTGATATCAATACATATACTGTAGTTCTGGTTGGTACAGGGATACTATATAATATTGAGAATTACTGGTATTAATACATATACTCAACATTGAGAGCCAGGACTAAACCAACGCTGCTCTCTTATTAATTACGAGCACGGTCACAGTGATCACTGTAAATAAATAGTCAACATTGAGAGCCGGGACTAAACCAACCCTGCTCTCTTATTAATTACCAGCACGTGCACAGTGATCACTGTAAATAAATAGTTAACATTGAGAGCCGGACTAACCAACGCTGCTCTCTTATTAATTACCAGCACGGTCAACAGTGATCACTGTAAATAAATGTTAACATTGAGAGCTGGGACTAAACCAACGCTGCTCTCTTATTAGTTACCAGCACGTTCACAGTGATCACTGTAAATAAATAGTTAACATTGAGAGCCAGGATTAAACCAACGCTGCTCTCTTATTAATTACCAGCACGGTCACAGTGATCACTATAGTCAACATTGACAGCCAGGACTAAACCAACTCTGCTCTCTCTTATTATTACCAGCACGGTCACAGTGATCACTGTAAATAAATAGTTACATTGAGAGCCGGGACTAAACCAACGCTGCTCTCTTATTAATTACCAGCACGGTCACAGTGATCACTGTAAATAAATAGTTAACATTGAGAGCCAGGACTAAACAACGCTGCTCTCTTATTAATTACCAGCACGGTCACAGTGATCACTGTAAATAAATAGTCAACTTGAGAGCCAGGACTAAACCAACGCTGCTCTCTTATTAATTACGAGCACGGTCACAGTGATCACTGTAAATAAATAGTTAACATTGAGAGCCAGGACTAAACCACCACGCTGCTCTCTTATTAATTACCAGCACGGTCACAGTGATCACTGTAAATAAATAGTTAACATTGAGAGCCAGGACTAAACCAACCCTGCTCTCTTATTAATTACCAGCACGGTCACAGTGATCACTGTAAATAAATAGTAACATTGAGAGCCGGACAAACAACGCTGCTCTCTTATTAATTACAGCACGGTCACAGTGATCACTGTAAATAAATAGTTAACATTGAGCCCGGGACTAAACCAACGCTGCTCTCTCTTAATTACCAGCACGGTCACAGTGATCACTGTAAATAAATAGTTACACATTGGAGCCAGGAGTAAACCAACGCTGCGTCTCTTATTAATTACCAGCACGGTCACAGTGATCACTGTAATAAATAGTTAACATTGAGAGCCGGACTAAACCAACGCTGCTCTCTTATTATTACCAGCACGTCACAGTGATCACTGTAAATAAATAGTTAACATTGAGAGCTGGGACAAACCAACGCTGCTGCTCTTATTAGTTACCAGCACGGTCACGTGATCACTGTATAAATAGTTAACATTGAGAGCCAGTTAAACCAACGCTGCCTCTTATAATTACCAGCACGGTCACAGTGATCACTATAGTCAACATTGACAGCCAGGACTAAACCAACTCGGCTCTCTTATTATTACCAGCACGGTCCATATGATCACTGTAAATAAATAGTTAACATTGGAGCCGGGACTAAACCAACGCTGCTCTCTTATTAAGTACCAGCACGGTCACAGTGACACTGAAATAAATAGTTAACATTGAGACCAGACTAAACCAACGCTGCTCTCTTATTAATTACCAGCACGGTCACAGTGATCACTGTAAATAATAGTACATTGAGAGCCAGGACTAAACCAACGCTGCTCTCTTATTAATTACGAGCACGGTCACAGTGATCACTGTAAATAAATAGTCAACATTGAGAGCTGGGACTAAACCAACGTTGCTCTCTTATTAATTACCAGCACGGTTATGGGGATCAATGTAGATAAACTGTAACTGTAAATAGCCTGAAATAAATGAATGAGGCGAATGTCTTTGTAGCAGTCACAGTGGTCACTGTACATAAAACTGTTATATAAACTGAAATAAACTGTTCCATTTATTCTCATTACAAACACAACATTGTTACTTGCAATTTGTACAATACCTGTGTGACATTGGTTCTACTTGTACAACAGGATTGCCAATATTTAAAGGGAAAGTGTGATGGAAATCTCTTCAAATAAAAGGCAGTTTTGTTACCTTCACAAAGATCCCTGCACTCACCCCTTTAAAAGACGCTAAGATCTATGGGTAAGAAATTAAAAGTTCGGCCCCCATCGCATCTTCCACTGTGTAAGGCCACCCCAGAAACATTTCTGGCTTATAATTTATTTCCACCTCAGTTTCCCTTTAGAGACCCAGATAAGGATAAATTAAGTCTCCATTATAAAGCCAGGAAATGGGGTTAAAAGTCTAGATTTCAGGGACAGTGGGAGACGGGGCTCAGCGAGTGAATAAATAACATAACTTGGACATAGACTAGATCTAAACCCATCATCATACAACTAGAGACCAATGTCACACTCAGGGATTTCTACATCAAGCGTCTGTTACCCAGCATTGGAATAGACACAGCTTTACGGAACGATCCCAGTTCATAGAAACAATAGATAAGATAATAAAGGTTAGTAAGTGTCCCTGCAGGCTCCTGGGTAGACTCGAACCTTTCAATAAAATGGTAATCAGATGTCTCTCCCCCACGGTCACCCTCCTGAACCCAATCATTAACCCACACCAATAAACCTTATATATTACAAGAGGAAATAGAAATCCCCACCTGATGGTCGACATAGATGAGGTTCCGCTGGAGATGATGTGATAGAATCTCATTCTGGTGGCAGCATTAGGAAACAGAGCACAGGAGAGGAAAGATTGTACAGATGGTTCGGAATAATGTCAAGGTTACAATGTTAATTCAATGATTCATTTGAATAAGACGATTGAACGCATGGTAGATGTATGTAAAGTGGAACTAATAAACAGAAAGACAACATTGCGCTGTACATTAGGGTCCATGGTTAGTTTGGACTAAGGCAAACGTAAAGATATTATTGGGTCTTCTAACCATGTGTGGATTAAGGGAATGCCCCAACGTTTACATCGCAGGAGATCCTAATAACTTGCTTCTCATTGGCTACCGAGACAATCCTCTAACACAATATATTTATCTCCTATTGGAATAATCTCCATGTTTGGTAAAATCTCCAGGACATGAGCTTAGAACCAAAACAAAACCAAGAAAAACAAAAAAGAAGTAACTCCCTTTGTAATGAGGGGAAATAAATCGATGTAGCAGAACGCGCGACGCTATTTCCCAAAGTAAAATAATGAACACAAAGGGGGTTATCCAATATGAGATGCAACATTGTGCCTGTGCTCTTAAAGGGTGGTCTCCATACAAGTGGCTTTTATTAAAAAAAACCTCCCTCCTACCTTTAAAATGACTTCAGGATCATGCTTCTAGATGCAGTCTATACAAAGTTACAGCAGTATGAAGGGTATTGTTTCCTGCTAGCACTGTGATCTGTGACATCACCAGCACTGCCCTGCCCCCAAGTACAAGGTTGGATCATGCCCACTGCTGGGACAGAGCATCCTCGGCTGCATCTTAAGCCCCACCCCCAATCTTCTAAATCATATTTAAAGTTAGCCACAAGCCGGAAGATATTTTTGTCTCTAAGGCCCCATATGTAGATGACAGGATAGAGAACGGCTGCTGGTCTGTAAAGCTCCCCATTCATTTGTTACAAAATGTTGCACCTCCCATTGGATAAACTTATCTGCCTTCATTCATTCACTGAAAGGATCATTTTTATACTGTAAAAGGATCAGTTCCTTTAACACATTAAACTAAAATGGCAGATAAAGGGAAAACAAAATACAAGGAGTTCACAATAAAACAGAACAAAAACCACAGGGTGGGTCCTGTATATGGGAGGTAGGAACACAGAGAGAATTCTGACCTTTGGGCTGCAGGAGGGTTTTAGGCGCATGAGCTGCGCTAAGGTGTATTCGCGAACGCTGCTCAGTTCAGCTTGTTGTCTTCTCAGTTTGATAAGTAACAGGGTAAGTTCCTCTGGCTAAAGCAAAGTATTTGGGAAGCCAAAAAAGTACAGGACAGATCAGTGTTACCCGGACAGTCAAAGCCCCATGCACCATCCGCTAATCATGTCTCATCTACAGTATCATCAATTCATGTTCATAGCACAGGTAAGACCAGAGGAAACTATTTCAAATAAAACCCTAAAATGTGCACATAATATTAATACACAATTACACATCTACAAACATATAATAAAGTAGTTACAGTAATAAATACAGTACAGTAGGTACAGTTGGTTCCCTGGCTATCTGGGGAAGGTACTTTCTGTACAGATGGAGAGTGATGGGATACACAGTCACTTCCTCCCAGTACAGTAGGTACAGTCAGTTCCCTGGCTATCTGGGGAAGGTACTTTCTGTACAGGTGGAGAGGGATGGGAATACACAGTCACTTCCTCCCAGTACAGTAGGTACAGTCAGTTCCCTGGCTGGCTATCTGGAGAAGGTACTTTCTGTACAGATGGAGAGGGATGGGATACACAGTCACTTCCTCCCAGTACAGTAGGTACAGTCAGTTCCCTGGCTATCTGGGGAAGGTACTTTCTGTACAGGTGGAGAGGGATGGGATACACAGTCACTTCCTCCCAGTGCTAGTATCTAGAACCCACATTCTTGAATTTGCAGCCTGTTAGGCTGTGTGAATATTTTACCACTAAAGGTGCTAAATTCACTATCATTTGCATATTCACAGTCACAGGTTCCCAGTAAAAAAAAAAAAAAAAAACAACGAACAGTCTTATGGGAGACTAGTGCTATAACAATCCTTACTGCATATGGGCATTGTAAAACACAATGTCACCAGGAGGTGGCGCAATACAATAAAAAAATAACCTTGGCTAATACAATGGGCCAGGAAAAGCCAATGGGAGAGGGAAGATAGAAAGCAGATAATCACTATATAAACAGACTGTGTATAAGGATCATGGAAGAAATCCCAGTCAGGCTGCATGTCTAATAGTCTCCCATTCACGTTCTCTCTCTTTCAATCTAACAATAGGAATTTGCTCTCGGATTATTTTATCTCCGACTCTCCATCTAATAAGTTTATCCCAAAAGTAATTCATCAACTTTCTAACCTCTGCTTAGTATTATCTAGAGTAATATCAGGTTTATAGAAACTACAACTTCCCCTTTATAAAACCCACCCAGGTCCTGTAATAACCCATAATAACCTAATTAATAACCCAATCAGGAGAAAGGAAACATTCAGCAGTTACTGGAGATTAGAGAACCACTCACAGTTTTGCTTTGTAGACCCTGTGATGTGATTGGTTGTAGGCTCAATCCGACCGGCATTGACCTCCTGTCAGGTGCAAACGCATGCTACAGAAACACAACATGGCATCCTCTGTTATTGGAAAGGTGTTAGCAAGGCCACATACACATGAAGATTAGTTAGATCAGTAAAGTGTAGTTACTAACATAGGGAGATTATTAATAAAGTAGTAATTAATAAAAGATACTTTGTTACCATCTAAGAAACCTTTAGAGATAAATCTGATATTGCCTGGTTAAGTAGATGGGATTGCAATGTCCACCCTGATCGTCAGATACCTGGAGCTAAACCAGAGCTTATTATTTGCCATAAATGGCTCCGAGGAGCTTCTGATTGAGAACTAAATGGCAATTCCACCCCTCAAACTAAAATGCATATTGGTAAATTACCCAGATATCCCTAGAAATCTGACAGATGTAGGACTGACTAGTTATACAGCAAAATGTTCTTCTAAAGCTGGGTACACACAGTACAGATCTGCATACACATAGCCCAGAGCTTTCTCCTTATACACATCAATTACACATCATAGGGAGAGTGCTCGGGACTGTGTGATTCCCTCGGCCGCGGCAGACTTCTCTATAGGAAGTCTAGCGTGGCCGCTGGAAATTTCCGGTCTTTCCCGAACAAGCGTTCGTCCAACTCGATCGTACGGCAGCCGCGCGCTCGTTCGGGAAACGTAGGTACACACATAACGATAAAGCCCCGTAGGATCCAACTGTATCTGGGCTTTATCGTCACTGTGTGTACCCAGCTTAGCCCTTCCCTCCGCCTCTCAAAAAGTTTCCATCTCCTCTCCAAGCTCTTTTACAAGCTCACACATGCTCAGAGACAGCCAGGGGAATAACATTCAGTCATTGGCTGTGATGTCATCTGTTACACCCACGACTGACAGCTGCTACATTTCAAGTTAGTCTTATATGTTTCAGCTTTTTTAACTATTGCAGTTTTGAGGTTGGATTTGCCCCTTAAAGCTGAAAATGTCTTTATTATTACTACTTTGTTTGCAGAATAAGACAAAATGGATCCTGTTAATTCTGAATGGTGCATTACAGGCGTGTTCAATGTACACTAGCTGTACCCATGTGCTTCTTGCTGAGGGTGGGCAAACAGTGTTTAACACCAAGAGCCACAATTAACACCGCAGGCTACCTGTGTCCAGAAAATGATAGGATCCTACCTGCAGTAATATGTAGATATTTACCTTATTGGGAAAAGCCTTCTGCCTTCGATCTATGGTTATGTCTCCAATTTGTATCGGGGAAGACACTTCTGATCGGAACGCTCGATGCGGAGAATAGGTGTGATAGCCAGAGATAGAGCCGTGAGAAGGAGAAATAGGGATAGAATGTAAAGTCTGATCCGATATATGGATCATAGTTCTAGGACTGGTAAGGGAGGCGTGCCGGCGAATCGTGCCCTGTTTGTTGTAGAACTGTCGTTGCTGCCATTCATACAGTTGCCACATTGTATCGTCCCGGATAGATCTCCTCTTTTCATCATTGGTGGCAGTCATTGGCGCTAGAGTCCGTTCGTACCCCATCCCCGCCGTGCTGCAAAGACTATCGGGTCGAGATTTCATGTTACGTGGTAACGTCCTGTATCCTTCTGGGTAGCGCGGCAGAGTTTGAGTGTGATGGCTGGGCATGTTCCTCGGTAATGTTTGATAGGACATTACGCTGCAGAAACGGGGAGAAAAAATATCCCAATTATTAAATAAAGAACGAACCTTTATAAATGCACCGAAAGTGACATGTATGTCTCATGTATGATCTCACCCTTTAGGTTCCACATCAAGCTCCTTGTCTCTCTGGGCCTGGATCCACTGCCCGAGTTGCAACATGGAGTTTGTCCTCTGAATAACGGCTTCTGGTTCCACGCGAGAATGAACAGACCGGCGATGATCCGCAGAATCCGTCTCGGACACAAGGCCTTGGCTTTCAGGTCCATTGATGAGTACGGGCCTGTAATGTCCTGTGTTGGCTTGAAGCGTCTCATAGTCCGACACGCGGTGTGGGTGCCTCCCGCTGGTAATTTTGGTTAAAGGTTTCTCTTTCCCATCCTGTTGAAAACCATATTTTTCCGCTTCCAGAGCCTTCAGCTCCTCTTCCCTGTTAAGTTCTTTGTTCCTCAGGTTATTATTTGCTTCTGGTCTTATTAACAGTTTGTGATTTGCGATGTGATTAATGTCTTGAGGTGCAATGTTCTCCCCTTTGGTTGGATCCACTCTGAATAAATCAAAACCAACAGGAATAAAGAGCTAAAATGTCAAAGTCTTAAAAGCAAGCGGCTAGTTTATCTTTAAAAGGAGAAACCCCCAAATGCAGCGCTAACTGTTAACGCTACCCCCACCCGGCTAGAAAATAACAGTATGATCCAAGAAATTCATTACAGCTGTACAAGGCTGTGTGGGGTGTAAATCTGTACAAGGCTGTGTGGGGTGTAAATCTGTACAAGGCTGTGTGGGGTGCAAATGGTTAAATATTGCAGTTACACATCCAATTTAGAACTAATGAGATCACCAAGAATGTGTGTGTGCAGTTCTGGATCTTTACGTTGTTATTAAATCTCCTGGGTACAAACCGTCTCTATCTGAAAGGCCTGTAAATAACGTTGGATATTTGTGGTCTTTTCCAAATGTTTTACGGAGCAAATGTGCTGACTTTACAGATGTGGTGACACAGTAATAGATTCGCTATGAATTTCCACATTGATTTTACGTTACCAGAATTACCAGTAGCATCTAGTCTCTCTCATTACCCGCGCCGCAAACGGCCTGAAATGTTTTTCTTTAGAATGTGGGTTTTCTTTTTTTTTTTTTTTTTGCTTCCTGAACTCGCCACAAAAAGGCAGAAATAATGAAAGTCCTGAGCAAAACTTATAAAAGCTGAAAGCTCAGCACAATGGGCAGGACAATGTGTAATGACCTCAAACTGTGATGTCAGCGAATCAGAATTCTACAGATACTGAGGCCTTGTCGGCTACAGGGAGACCAACTTATAAGTAGATGAGAAAAGACACTGATGGGAGATTTAATTGAGATTTGTACAGGATTGGCTAAGCAAGCAGGAAGTGTTGGTAACAGATATCACAGATATAAGGGACACACACATACACCTAGATTGTAAGTTCTGCAGGACAGGGTTTTTATTATATTTATATAATATTTCCTACTATCTTCCCTATTGTATGACATTTACTGTAAATCCCCACATAGGCCTGATAATGTCCAGTTATAAACACATACGTACCGCTTGGTTGGCTGGGAATGTGCGAGGGAAGCATCTATCATTCCTCGCATCCACAGTTCCATTTCCTTGGCTGTGTCTGTGCAGAAATAATACGTCCTCATGTTTGAGTGGGCTGCCTAATTGGAAACGACAGGATCATTGTAACAAACGCATTTGTTTCTGTAAAAGGAAAAAAAAAGACATTTTAAAAAAGAGGGAGAGAGAGAGCGAGAGAGAGAGAGAGAGGGAGAGAGAGAGAGAGAGGGAGGGAGAGAGAGAGAGATAGAGAGGGAGAGGGAGAGAGATAGAGAGAGGGAGAGATAGAGAGAGAGAGAGAGAGAGGGAGATAGAGAGAGGGAGAGATAGAGAGAGAGAGAGAGAGAGAGAGAGGGAGAGAGAGAGAGGGAGAGAGGGAGAGAGAGGGAGAGAGAGGGAGAGAGAGAGAGAGGGAGCCGCGGCAGACTTCTCTATAGGAAAGTTCTACGTGGCCGCTGGAGATTTCCGGTCTTTCTTCCGAACAAGCTTCGTCCAACTCGATCGTACTGCAGCCCCGCGCGATCGTTCGGGAAACGTTTCGGTACACACTACACGATACAAGCCCCCCGTAGGTCCAACTGTATCTGGGCTTTATCGCACTGTGTGTAAACCCAGCTTATGCCCTTTCCCTCCGCCTCTCAAAAGTTTCCATCTCCTTCTCCAAGTCCTTTACAGCTCTACAATTCATCAGAGACGCCAGGAATAACATTCGTCATTGGCTGGGATGTCATCTTGGTTACAAACAAAACAACAAAACAGCAAAACACACTAACACCAACCCGACTGCGCTGACTACAGGTCAGGAGTGTCTTATATGGGCACAGTGGTTTAACGTATGCAGTTTTGAGGTTGGATGTTGCCCCTAAGCTGAAAATGTCGTTTATGTCGGTACTTTTGTTTGCAGAATAAGACAAATGGATTCTGTTAATTCTGAATGGTGCATTAACGGCCTGGGCAAGGTCCCTAGCTGTCCCAGTGGTGCTTCTTGCTGAGGGTGGCAAACATGATTTAACACCACGAGGCCACAAGTAGACACCGCAGGCTACCTGTGTCCAGAAAATGATAGGATCCACCGCAGTAATATGTAGAAATTTACCTTAATGTGGGAAAAGCCTTCTCCGTCGATCTGATGTTATGTCTCCAATTTTGTATCGGGGAGACACGTTCTGATCGGACGCTCGTCGGTAATGAGGTTGTGAGCCATAGAGATGAAGCCGTGAGAAGGAGAAATAGGGGATAGATGTAAAGTCTGATCCGATATCTGATCATAGTTCTTAGACTGGTAGGGAGGCGTGCCCGGCGAATCGTGCCCTGTTTGGTTTGTACGAACTGTCGTTGCTCTCCATTCATACAGTTGCCCACATTGTATCGTCCCGGATAGATTCTCCTCTTTTCATCATTGGGTGCGCAGTCATTGGCGCGCTAGAGGTCCGTTCTCTACCCCATCCCCCTCCGCCGTCCTGCAAAGACTATCCCGGTCGGATTTCATGTTACGGTGTACTTGTATCCCTTCTGGGTAGCGCGGCGGCAGAAGTTTGAGTGTGGGGCCTGGGCATGTTCCTCGGTAATGTTTGATGCTGACATTACGCTGCAGAAACGTGGAAAAAATATCCCATTATTAATAAAGAACGAACTTTATAATGACCGAAAGTGACATGTATGTCTCTAGTATGAATCTCACCTTTAGGGTTCCACATAAGCTCCTTGTCTCTCTTGGGCCTGATCCCCTGCCCGGTTGCACCACATGGAGTTTGTTCCTCTGATAACGCGCTTCTTGGTTTCCCGCGAGAATGAACAGACCGGCGATGATCCGCAGAATCCGTCTCGGACAAAGGCCTTGTGCTTTCAGGTCCATTGATGAGTACGGGCCGTATCCTGTGTTGGCTTGAAGCGTCTTCATAGTCGAACACCGGTGTGGGGTGCCTCCACGTGGAGATTGTTAAAGGTTGTTCCTTTCCCATCCTGTTGAAACCATATGTTTTTCCGCTTCCTGACCTTCAGCTCTTCCTCTTCCTCCTGTTTAGTTTTTTGTTCCTCAGTTATTTTGCTGTCTGGTGCTTATAACGTTTGTGGATTTGCGATGTGATTATGTCTTGAGGGTGCAAGGTTCTCCCCTTTGGTTGGAATCCACTCTGAATAAATCAAAACCACCGGAATAAAGAGCTAAAATGTCAAGTCCTTAAAGCAATCGGCCTATTTATCTTATAAAAGGAGAACCCCCAATGCGCGCGAACTGTTAACGCTACCCCCACCCGGCTAGAAACTAACAGTATATCCAGAAAGTCGATTACGCTGTACAAGCGCTGTGTGGGTGTAAAATCTTGTCCAAGGCTGTGTGGGTGGTAAATCTGTACAAGGCTGTGGGGTGCAAATGGGTTAAATTTGCAGTTACACAGTTAGAACAATGAGATACCAAGAATGTGTGTGCAGCTGCTGGAGTCTTTACGTTGTTATTAAACTCCCTGGTACAAAACCGTCTCCTATCTGAAAAGCAGGCCGTAAATACGTTGTATAGTTTGTGGTCTTTTCCAAATGTTTTTACGGAGCAAATGTGCTGACTTTACAGATGTTGGGTGACCAGTTAATAGATTCGCCTATCGAATTTTCCTCCACATTATTTTAACGTTTACCAAATTAACCAGTAGCACTAGTCTCTTCCTCTCATTACCCGCGCCGCACACGGCCTGACAACTGTTTTTTCCTTTTTCTAATCTTACTGCCTGGTGGTGTGTTTGTCTTGGTTTTTTTTTTTTGCGTTCCTGAACTCGCCACAAAAAGGCAGAAATAATGAATCCTGAGCAAAACTTATAAAAGCAAAGCTGATAACACAATGGGCAGCAAGTTGTAATGACCTCCAACGGGTGATGTCAGCGAATCAATATCTACAGATACTGAGGCCTGTCCGGCTACAGGAGACCAACTTATAGTAGGATGAAAAAGACACGATGGGAGATTTAATTGAGATTGTACAGTTTGGTCTAGCAAGCAGGAAGTTGTTTGGTAACCGGATATCACGATATAGACACACCATACCTAGATTGTAAGTTCTGCGACAGGGTTTTATTATAGTTTATATATATTTTCCTATCTATCTGCCCTATTGTATGACATTTACTGTAAATCCCACCTAGCCTGATAATGTCCAGTATACACACATACGTACCCCGCTTGGTTGTCTGGGAATTGCGAGGAAGCTCATTATATCATTCCTCGCATCCACAGTTCCATTTCCCTTGGCTGTGTCTGTGCAGAAGAATATACGTCCTCAGTTGGTGGGCTCCTATATGGAACGACAGGATCATGTTTAACAACGCATTTGTTTCTGTAAAAGAGAAAAAAAAGACCTTTTATTAAAAATAGTGAGAGAGAGAGCAGGAGAGAGAGAAGGATAGAGAGAGGAGGGAGAGAATAAGAGAAGGGAGGGGTGTGTGTGCAGTAGAGAGAGTATGGATAGTGTGAGAGGGAGAAGATAGAGAGAGGGAGAGATGAGCGAGCGAAGACTCGCGAGAGGTCGATATTTCGACGGCGAGGGATCTCTACGCATCGAGCCAGGAGAGGAGCTACCTCGCTCGCGTCGGTTATACGGGCTCTCTCTGCTCCTGGGGTCGACTCTGCTACTTGCTCTCTCTGTCTCTCTGCCCCTCGCGAACGCTGGCGTCCTCGGCGCTCGACGGTTTTGTTCTCTCTCTCGCGCGTCGGTCGAGGAGGGTTTGTTGGCTCCGTTCGCTCTCGCTTGTCGTTGGGCTGGGTGTCCTCGCGCATGCCGCGATACGTAGCCTTCGCTCTGCTTGTCTGCCTCGTCTCTTCGCGCGCTCTGCCGCCGCCGCGCGCGGGTGTCGTTGTGGGGGGTTGGTTTGCGCGGTCGCGCTGCGCTGTGGGTCCCACCCCCGCCCCCCCTTGCGGTAGCCCGAGAGCTTGTGCTCGGCTCGCTCGGCCCGGGCTGATCTCGGCGCGGGCGCCTTCTAGCTCGCTGAGGGCCTGCGGCTAGCGCGCCGAGGCTATCAGCGCCGCTAGCTGCGCGATCTCGATTCGAGCTCGCTCTCGCGAGGAGACTAGCGACGCGCTTCGCTCATCTCTCGCCCGTGCGCAGCCCCCTCTCACCTTCATGAGAGAGAGAGAGAGAGAGAGAGAGAGAGAGAGAGAGAGAGAGAGAGAGAGAGAGAGAGAGAGAGAACTATAACCCATGTCCAGTTAATGTGCACTATGAAAATTCATCGTTATTGGTTCACACAAACTCTAAACTTACAAGGAAAGTCACAAAGTCAAACAGGGAGAGTTCTGGGTAAATTTCTACATCCCCAGAACTTCATAGTCAAGTCTAATAAACAAGCAGATTCTAATGGTCAGTGACATTTTAAATGACATTTAGGATTTTTAAATATGAGGAACAAAAAGTACTTGTTCCATTAAATTGCAAACTAGCAGTTAATTTGCAGAAACCAATTAAATGTTTACGTTTTACTGCGGTTAGAAAACATTGGAAAGCGTCTAATTGGTGGATACTGATTAACAGCACGGGGAGATGTTGCACCTAAAATAAAATAGGCCCCATTGCCTTATACACACGTGCGATCGCGGGGGCTAAACTGTGGCATACAATGTCCATGAGCGTCCGTTACGGCCAACAACTGTGCTATGTATCGTCCCTTCATTGGCTGAAATGGGTGTTGGGTCTTGTTGACCGATTCGCCCAGCAAATCATCAGAGAGTCAATACACGGCACGATTGTTGGCTGAAGCTTTAGACCCCAGTCCTGTATTCTTTATGGTCGTTCTACAAGTAGCTGTTTGGATTGGAATTTCACCCACTTCCTTTCATCTTCCCTTTGGTGAAATGAAACTTAAGCTGGGTACACACCTAGCGATTTTTCCTCCTGACCGACCGTTCCATACTTTCGACTGGTCGGCCAGGAGGAAGGACTGTCGGTCGCGGCAAAAGCAGCCGCGTCCGATAGTTACCGCGACCGATCGTGCGGTCCATAGAGGACTGCATGATCGGACGAGGGTTTTCCACTATGTCTGATTCGGACGAACGGTTGGTCGGACATGGGAGCATTTGGATGAGATAATTTCGGTCCGATCGTCCGATACACTGAACTATTGGCCGATTGGACCAAAATATCTCATCGTGTGTACCCAGCTTTAAATACAGGATTTTACCAGACAGATTACACACAAAGGAACCGTGTCCATTCATACACACTCACCTTGTTTATTGTAGATCAATTTTACCTCCATCGAGGGATCAAGAAAAAAACAGAAAGGGAAGGGGGGAAAGAGATTGTCAGGGATTATCGGAAACTTCACAATATGTTTATGTAACAAACAGCAAATTATGGGTGTACAGCGGGATCAGGGGTCTGTTGGGGCTCTGTCAAACATCTGCAGGTTTGTACGAACCTTAACCCTGACCGGTCTCTATACTGCAGGAGATCTTGTATTTATTAGGGAAGAGAATGGGTGCAGTTTGTGGTAGTTTAACCAATATCCCCAAAGTGATTCCTTTACCTTAAAGGCAAATGTGCGGTTTATGTGGTCCTCTGGAATGACTACGGATATAAAAAAGCTGGGGAGTAGAATGCTCCCTAATACTCCTTCTTCTTTTTCGTCTGTTAACACAAAAAAAGAATGAAACGCAACACAGACACGCACAAAAATAATATCAATGAATCAGATAACTGCGCCTCATAGCCAACTGTATATAGGGGTGTGTTAATCAATGCAGAGCAGTCACAAGGCTACAAATTGCTGAAAGAAGGAAGTGTTCAGGAAGAAAAAAAATCACTGAACATTTTTAGCAATACAACTTCACACTGGTTGCACCTAGATAACACTATAGGCTTTGGAGACCACAGTTCCCCTAATAGAAATAGTCTATATGGATAAAAATCAATCGTTAATAATGGTGCTAATTCCCCCCCCCCCCAACCAATCAGATGTTAGCTTTCAAAAGGTAAATAACATCTGATTGGTTTGGGCAAAATTAGCACCATTTTTAACGATAAGAACTTTTTATTGCATCTCCCTGATTGTACCTTAACACCCACCCACTGGGAGACACTACAAACTGACCTCGGTAATAGAACAGGCATAGGTCTGAAAGCACAAACCAGCGCTTCTTCCAAAGTTTCATCCCAGAATTAGCCTGCAATAAAGAGTAACGGTCATTTTATTTATATATTTCTTACACTCAAAGGCTATGAATATTCTGTAAATTCTATCCTTATAAACAGCTCTTAGTGATGACATCAGCTCTAAGTGACGCTGGCCAGTGTCATCGCTGTCACATGACACTTTCAGGGAGAATCAATAAAAGTTCTTACTGTTAAAAATATTGCTAATTTTGCCCCAACCAATCAGATGTTAGCTTTCAAATGTTAAATAAGATCCGATTGGTTGGGTCAAAATTAGCACCATTTTTAACGATAAGAACTTTTATTGAATAACCCTGTTTATATATTAAAGGAAATGTATCTACTACAATAAAATGTTAAGATTATACAGGGGAACCATTAACCACTGTTTATTTATAATGACAAGCAATGTCTCATTCATAGCCTGGATTCTTATTAACCCCTTTATTACCATACCACACTGGGCGGGAGAAGCACACACTAACGTCAGTGAGTGTCTAATTCAAGCTGAGGTTGGGACTAGAACACTCTGATGGACAAGACCTGCGGTGATGATTTTCATTTAGTCTGTGTCCCCTGTTGTCTTGCAGTTCCTTGATCCAAGAAAATCAAGGTTATTAAACTATTAAATAACGTCGTTGCTTGTATAAGCCCTAAATGAGTTAATATGCCATTGCAGGGATTATCATTATACATATCCGTATATGGTGCGATTATATAACATGACACTGTCCCAGCCTTGCTCATAACAAAATAAGAAAACAAAGAATGGTTTCTAGTGACACTGGCCCTTTAATAGCCCAGAGCGGACTTTAGTTTTGATGAAGGTGCCACTTATCCACATCTAGTGTTTCCTGAATGGTGTGACACTTCCTCTACTGCCAGTGGCAGGAACTCAATGACTTCCTGTTGTGTGTATTCCATATTCCGCTGCGCTACAGCCTTCCCTTCGACGCTGACACACATTTCCCATCAGTCTTTCTGTCTGCGCTGAAACATTAAAAGCTGCTCCGTTGCGATAAAGAAATTTAAAGGTTTTTCTAAACAAATTTCGGTTTCAACCGATGTTTAACGTTTTTATATTTAGCCACGTGAAATCAGTGCAAGGTGGGGACCTGCATTATCAATCTCCAGTCTAAGGAAAGATCAACTGCATTATTTAGCTTCGTCTGTTGCATAAATTAGATCCTTGCTTCTACATCTCACATATTTCATAGCTCAGAACAGAATCCTGTTAACACTTTGTGTACTTTCCGTCAGCATAATAGGCCATATAACAGTGAGCCCCCCGTGTAACGGGTAACGTTACCTTCTTGTACAGCCATCCGCGCATGGACACAGGAGCATTTGGATTCCGTTTTATAGAATTCGACCTTTTTCCAAAATTGTGAACTTTTCCCGAAGATCTGGACGACTTTAGGAAACAAAAAGAAACACAAATTATAATGTTGAGTTTCAGAAACAGACGTCCTTTACACGTAAACGTCATGGAAGGGTTAACTATGCTTTAATCGTAACCATTTACATATCTGCAACAACAGTATAGATCAGTAAAATGTCTCTATTAAGATGGACCCTGAGTAGTCTAGCGCTAGCTTTGTGAGTGAGTTAGGCGGAGACCACACTGTAACGCGTTTCCAGTGTGCGGGGGCGCGTTGCAGTGCACCCGCGATCTTGCGATGTTCCTCAATCGGAGCGCATGCTACAGCACAAAAAAAAATGCGGAATGCATGTGCTCCGATTAACGGATTGTAGTCGCTGGGACTTCTGGGGCCGGTGAACTCCAGACAAATGAAAATAACAATAAGCAAATGTGGGGGGAACATGGTTTATCCAATTGGTTAGACTGTAAACCTCCCAGAATTCCCAGGGGGATCACACGATTGTAAATGTTCTACTGTCAGAATGAAAAGATAAAACAAATAAACCTCTAAACCCAAATCCAGAAATCCAGTCGTCTCTTTGTAAAGCAGAGAGCGTTATTTTATCTCTTAATAGTGACCGAGTGTGTGGCAGGGAAACATCACACATTCACTGAATATAAAATGGTTCGTAAAGCTGAGCACAGGGGATTCACAGTGACAGTTGCTGTGTGTGTTGTCACATATGAACATCCTTAGGGGTAACACATGTCTCTGCAATGGAAATGAAAGGAGAAGAAACGGATGTAAAATATTCAATCCTGCCCAGCTCGGTCCCTGTTCGCCATTAATAATCCCACTTCCCATTTATCAGCACAAACAGCGGACGGGAGAGGAGGAATTTCCTATAAAATGACATTGCACATAGAGAATAAAGAAAAACTTCCCATAATAGGAAGAAAGGAGATCACCCAATGACAGGGTCAGTGTACACGAGGACATATGAATAAAGTAGGGGGTATCTGCTGTAAGGTCAGTGTACACGAGGACATATGAATAAAGTAGGGAGTATGGGCTGTAAGGTCAGTGTACACGAGGACATATGAATAAAGTAGGGAGTATCTGCTGTAAGGTCAGTGTACACGAGGACATATGAATAAAGTATGGAGTATGTGCTGTAATGTCAGTGTACACGAGGACATATGAATAAAGTATGGAGTATGTGCTGTAATGTCAGTGTACACGAGGACATATGAATAAAGTAGGGAGTATTCTAAGAACATGTAGCGGAGGTTAATCTGCACCTATAGAAGAGGCATAGAGACAGAGGCACCTGGGGCAGTAATAAGAACAAATATATATTAGTCCCAACGTGAGATGCCGGTCAGTTTGGACAACTTTACGCTTATCCTACTCCAGAAAACCTTTCATTTCCATAATACACGGGAGAGACTGGTTTGTGTATAAGGGGGATTTGGTTACTGGTCCGGGAGGCTGGAATCTGTTTAAGGAACATTCAGTGGTCGGCACGGACAATATAAAACCATTCATTTTACCTTTAAGTTCTCCCAGACTAGTCAGCGGTAGTTAACGGTAAGGAATCTGCGGACGTGGGATTCGGCTACTGATCCCTGCAGTCTCTGTAGCCATTTAACCCACGCCCTCGCCCTGCAGTCTCTGTAGCCATTTAACCCACGCCCTCGCCCTGCAGTCTCTGTAGCCATTTAACCCACGCCCTCGTATTCCGGATCCGGCACTCTCTACCATCGGAACAAATTTGCAGCACTTAGCCGAATCTTCTCAGCAATTGCAATCAGACTATTCTTCCTTTCACTGTGAATAAACACAAGGTGCTCTATATATAGAGTGGAATGGATTTTCAAACCCATCTGGGACATTATGTACTGAAGTTCCCTTAAATACCTTTTGTTCTTGGCACAATTAAAACAGCTCAGTGTGAACCAGCAGTGATATTGTACAAGCAGCAGAATGTAAAACAGGCGAGAAAGCAGCACAGCATGCTGGGAGCAGAGAAGAATATAAATGGATTTCTGTGCAGGGAAGAATAGAGACCCCCGCACTGAAAGGAAACGTTATTTTACACAAAGAAACCGCAGCCCATTCCTGGTAAGAAGGACGCTAATTATCAGACAATATTTCAAAGATAAAATGACCTTAGCAAGAAGCCACAGAACAAGACGGAACCAGAAGGCAGAACATCTCAATATAAACGCAGTGATCTGGATCTAACCTTCCATTTCCATGTGGGTTCTGGGAAATCTCCCAGCATTCCTCTATCACAGAGTGACCATAGTGTTATTGGCACAGAACCGTTCCTAAGCTCCTGGCATGGCATTGTACAGCTTATTGGGGGGGAGATTTATTTTAAGGCATTGGCGGAAATGATGTTGGGAATTGGCGGAAATGATGTTCGGATTGTTTGCTCATTCACCGGACGCCGAGTGGAAATGTTACAAACCAAACATTACAAATAGGAATTCCGTATGGACGTAGTCGCGTAACCAACACTGGTATTACATCTAGGGTAGACAAGTATAATATGACGGCACTTACCCTGCTTGGGGGGCTTGCTGAATTTACCGATGGCTGAACGTTGCAGTTGGAGGCTTCGCTCGTCATGCTTACAGTGCGATCTTTAGAAGGAGTCCTGTACATGAAATGAAGTATTTAAGGTTCACATAGACCAGTAATGACAATTCTGTCAGAGGGTTCAGAGTACAAGGGAAAATACTTCAAATTAAACAGGCAGTAGATGAAAGACCCCTGATGGTGTACAAATGCCCGTTATAGTCGACTGTTAATGTATGGGAGCTCGGGAGGGGGGAATTGGCCATTCGGGAGGGCATTGTTGATGAACTGCTGGGTTGTATCATTAAGGATGCCCAACCAAAAGCCCATACATTTACCAATACTTGGCTGAAACGGCTGTTCGTACACCAACGTGCATCACGGATCTTGCCCATGATCACACGTGTACGTAGTTTAAGACACCATGAGCTCATTCTGTGGCTGATACATACAGTAAGTTCCTCTATAGAAATATCTGGGAGTACCAGAGACAATGAATAAATAAAGGATATAGTAGTGATAAATAAATTAAAGGATTTTCATTTGAATTAGAGGGAAGATCGATTACTTTAAATTAAAATAAAAAAGTAGCTAAAATGAATGACGATATTAATACTGGGAACAGACCAGCTTTACCCTACACACAGATCCAAACTCAATTGGGCAATCAAATGATTGGAATTTTCTGATAGGTCTGATCAACTTTCATTCAAATGGAAATGTCATGGCCCCAATGACCTACCAAGCAGCCAATCATAATGACACTTACTGCTCGTTCACAACGAAGATACAGTTATCCTGGGATGGCTGGCCAGTCACGGGATGTGTGCACGTCACTTTGCGTTCATTGTGGCTGTGGGTACAAAGAAAAGACAATATTAGTGGGTCCATTAGACATATTTTCACATATTTCAATATTACAGAAGAATTGACTTACTGAAGCTTTATTACATTGGTTACTGTGACTTTAAGACCAGTTTGTACCAATAACAGGTGGTGTATCTCCCATCCAGCTGGGAAACGAAAGGAACAAGGACGAATATCAGTATAATTCAAATCTGGACATATTGGTTTTATCGGAGTCAATTTAAAGGACAATTATACTCATGCAGTAGCTGACTTCTTTCTGGCTCCTCCCACAATCAGTGTCACTGACAATACTCCCATCCATGACACTGAGGAACATATGTTAATGAGGGATGGGGAGGGGCTTGAAAATTGTCAGTTACTGCTATTAAGCAGTCAGTTAATGCACAAGTTTAATGCTCCTTTAACGTATCTAGGCAGCCAGCTCCATAGACGTCAGTAGAAACCCCATAAAAAGGTTCATCGCAGGTGTAATGTCTACCTGGGCCCCTGGTAATTGTCCAGATCTGGTATAAAGGATAAAGGTCACATTATTTACTGGTTTATTTCCTACGTTAGGAATTCTACAGCCACGTAAACAGGTAACAGAGAGGAAGAAAACAATCAGGATTCCAGATAAACCAATAAAACGGATCGTTAATTTAATATACACAGAATACAGGGCCTCTTTACAGTTATTGTCCCAGAATACAGGGCAGATACGACAATTCCCTTACACAGCGTGATATTGTTACCAGTGGATTTCACATCAATGGAGTGAAATAAAACTCCGATGACTCCAATCCACCCTCCTGTAAGGGGTATAAATCCGTCAAGAAGGGGAATGCAGGGAGCTTTCTGAATCCGTTACACGGCGAGTAATCCATGATGACATTTGACAAGAACACTTAGAATTAAAAGCCAAACAAGGGCCCTGGGTCGCTGGATACCAACCTAGATAAACCTTGACTGTAATCTCACTGGACACGGCAGTAATCTACCGTAATCAAAGGCAGAAATGGAAAGGGGCATATTATTGGCTACCGTGTCTCTGTGGCACAGAACGATTGGTGATTTCCCTAACGGATAATTACCCAGTAAACCCACTATGGCTGCTTTACAGTCATGTTTAACGTCGCAGCTCTGGGTCTTAAGACCCCATTACATCAGCTGGTAAATAGAGATAAATTGTCCCTTGTAAACGTTCCTAGAAATGAGCGTGGAAAACACCTACAGTCATTTTTCTGCTAAATTGGCCTCTTATTGTGTCGACTCTAATAACCTTTCAGTAAAGCCTCAAACCCCCAGCAGCTCCTTCAATCTCTGTGTATTATTAACGCATTTAATTACGATTTCTGCGATGTGTATAACACACCAGGACACACTTTATAGAGATGACTATTGGGTAATGGTCACAGGTTAGCAGAACCTACTGAGCCATCTGCCACGTTACAGATCGAGAACTTTCCCTTTACGTGGCCTGAAAGGACCAAACCCCAAACTGCTCGTCCTCCACCATCCCTGCCAACGTTACCCAGAGCCACAATAACAGAGACAGACCAAGGAATTAGAGGGAACCCTGCAATTCCAGCCAGACATGAAGGCTCAAATGTAACCAACAGGCAGTAATTTTCCACCCGTTATGAGAGTGATCTCACTGTAATGGTGTGTACACGTGTATTGTATCTCACTGTAATGGTGTGTACACAGGTACTGTATCTCACTGTAATGGTGTGTACCCGTGTACTGTATCTCTCTGTAATGGTGTGTACCCGTGTACTGTAGCTCTCTGTAATGGTGTGTACACGTGTATTGTATCTCACTGTAATGGTGTGTACACGTGTATTGTATCTCACTGTAATGGTGTGTACATGTGTATTGTATCTCAGTGTAATGGTGTGTACATGTGTATTGTATCTCACTGTAATGGTGTGTACCCGTGTACTGTATCTCTTGTAATGGTTGTGTACCCGTGTACTGTAGCTCTCTGTAATGGTGTGTACACGTGTATGTGTATCTCACTGTAATGGTGTGTACATGTGTATGGTATCTCACGTTGTAATGGTGTGTATACATGTTATTGTACTCACTGTAATGTGTGTTGTACATGGTGTGTACTGTATCTCACTGAATGGTGGTACACGTGTATTGTATCTCACTGTAATGGTGTGGTTACACGTGTACTGTATCTCACTGTAATGGTGTGTACCATGTATGTATCTCACTGTATGGTGTGTAGTGTATGATCTCACGTAATGGGTGTACAGTGTATTGTATCTCACTGTATGGTGTGTACAACGGGTATTGTATCTCACTGTAATGCGTTGGGTACAGTGTACGGTATCTCACTGTAATGGTGTGTACACGTGTATGTATCCACTGTAAGGGTGTGTACACGGTGTACTTGTATCTACTGTAATGGTGTTGTACCCACTGTATGTATCTCACTGTAATGGTGGTGTACACTGTATTGTATCTCACTGTAATGGTGTGTACATGTGTATTGTATCTCACTGTAATGGGGTGTGGACATGTGTATTGTATCCACTGTAATGGTGTGTAAATGTGTATTGTATCTCACTGTAATGGTGTTGTACATGGGTATGTATTCTCACTGTAATGTGTGTGTACACGTGTATTGTATTCTTACTGTAATGGTGTGACACGTGTATTGTATTCTTACTGTAATGGTGTGTACACGTGTACTGTATCTCACTGTAATGGTGTGTACAAGTGTAATGTATCTCCTGTAAGGGGTACATGGTACTGTATCTCACGTAATGGTGTGTACATGTGTACTGTATTCACTGTATGGTGTGTACACGTGTACTGTATCTCCACTGTAATGGTGTGTACACGTGTACTGTATCTCACTGTAATGGTGTGTACACGTGTACTGTATCTCACTGTAATGGTGTGTACACGTGTACTGTATCTCACTGTAATGGTGTGTACATGTGTATTGTATCTCACTGTAATGGTGTGTACATGTGTATTGTATCTCACTGTAATGGTGTGTACCGTGTACTGTATCTCTCGTAATGGTGTGTACAGTGTATTGTATCTGTAATGGGTGTACACGTGTATGTATCTCACTGTAATGGTGTGTACGTGTTTGATATCTAACTGTATGGTGTGTACATGTGTATTGATCTCACTGTAAGTTGTGTGATACATGTGTACTGTATCTCACTGTAATGGTTGTACACGTGTATGTATTCACTGTAATGGTGTTGTACACAGTGTACTGTATCTCACTGTAATGGTGTGTCCGTGTATTGTATCTCACTGTATGGTGTGTACATGGTTTGTATCTCACGTAATGGTGGTACACGTGTTGATCTCTGTAATGGTGTGTACACGTGTATGTATCTCACTGTAATGGTGTGTACATGTGTATGTATCTCACTGTAATGGTGTGTACCGTTATTGTATCTCATGTAATGGTGTATGTGATGTACTCACTGTAATGGTGTCCCATGTATTGTATTCACTGTAATGGTGTGTACACGTGTTAGTGTATCTCACTGTAATGTGGTACACGTGTATTGTATCTCACTGTTAATGTGTGTACAGGGATTGTATCTCACTGGTGAATGGTGTGTACACGTGTACTGTATCTCACTGTAATGGTGTGTGTACATGGTATGTATCTCACTGTAATGGTGTGTACATGTGATTGTATCTCACTGTAATGGTGTGTACATGTGTACTGTATCTCACTGTAATGGTGTGGTACATGTGTATGTATCTCACTGTAATGGTGTGTACATGTGTATTGTATCTCACTGTAATGGTGTGTACACGTGTATTGTATCTCACTGTAATGGTGTGGTAAGGTGTATTGTATCTTTTCACTGTAATGGTGTGTACACGTGTACTTGTATCTCACTGTAATGGTGTGTACACGTGTACTGTATCTGCACTGTAATGGTGTGTACATGTGTACATGTATCTCACGTAATGGTGGTACATGTGTACTGTATCTCACTGTAATGGGTGTAAGTGTACTGTATCTCCTGTATGGTGTACCGGTACTATCTCCTGTAATGGTGGGTACACGTGTATGTATCTCACTGTAATGTGTGTACACGTGTATTGTATCTCCTGTAATGGGTGTACACGTGTATGTATCTCTTAATGGTGTGTACACTGTTGTATCTCACTGTAAGGTGTTGTACACGTGTATTGTAATCTACTGTAATGGGGTGTACCATTGTATCTCACTGTAATGGTGTGTACCTGTGTACTGTATCTCGCTGTAATGGTGTGTACATGTGTACTGTATTCACTGTAATGGGTGTACATGTGTACGGATCTCACTGTAATGGTGTGTACATCGTGTATGTATTTCACTGTAATCGTGTGTTACACGTGTATCTGATTCTCACTGTAATGGTGTGTAATAGTGTATTGTATCTCACTGTAATGGGGTGTACTGTGTATTGTATCTCACTGTAATGGTGTACATGTGTATTGTATCACTGTAATGGTGTGTACATGTGTATTGTATCTCACTGTAATGGTGTGTACATGTGTATTGTATCTCACTGTAATGGTGTGTACCCGTGTACTGTATCTCTCTGTAATGGTGTGTACCCGTGTACTGTAGCTCTCTGTAATGGTGTGTACACGTGTATTGTATCTCACTGTAATGGTGTGTACACGTGTATTGTATCTCACTGTAATGGTGTGTTACATGTTATTGTACTCACTGTAATGTGTGTGACAGGGTACTGTATCTCACTGTAATGGTGTGTACACGTGTATTGTATCCACTGTAATTGGTGTGGTATACACGTGTACTGTATCTCACTGTAATGGTGTGTACCCATGTATTGTATCTCACTGTAATGGTGTGTACCGTGTATGACTCACGTAATGGGTGTACATGTATTGTATCTCACTGTAATGTGTGTAAACGGGTATGTATCTCACTGTAATGCGTTGGGTACAGTGTACGGTATCTCACTGTAATGGTGTGTACATGTGTATTGTATCCACTGTAATGGTGTGTACACGGTGTACTTGTATCTACTGTAATGGTGTTGTACCCATGTATGTATCTCACTGTAATGGTGGTGTACACGTGTAATTGTATCTCACTGTAATGGTGTGTACAGTGTATTGTATCTCACTGTAATGGGTGTACATGTGTATTGTATCTCACTGTAATGGTGTGTATGTGTATTGTATCTCACTGTAATGGTGTGACATGGTATTGTATTCTCACTGTAATGGTGTGTACACGTGTATTGTATCTTACTGTAATGGTGTGTACACGTGTATTGTATCTTACTGTAATGGTGTGTACACGTGTACTGTATCTCACTGTAATGGTGTGTACACGTGTACTGTATCTCACTGTAATGGTGTGTACATGTGTACTGTATCTCACTGTAATGGTGTGTACATGTGTACTGTATTCACTGTATGGTGTGTACACGTGTACTGTATCTCACTGTAATGGTGTGTACACGTGTACTGTATCTCACTGTAATGGTGTGTACACGTGTATTGTATCTCACTGTAATGGTGTGTACACGTGTACTGTATCTCACTGTAATGGTGTGTACATGTGTATTGTATCTCACTGTAATGGTGTGTACATGTGTATTGTATCTCACTGTAATGGTGTGTACCCGTGTACTGTATCTCTCTGTAATGGTGTGTACCCGTGTATTGTATCTGTAATGGGTGTACACGTGTATGTATCTCACTGTAATGGTGTGTACGTGTTTGTATCTACTGTATGGTGGTACATGTGTATTGATCTCACTGTAATTGTGTGTACATGTGTACTGTATCTCACTGTAATGGTGTGTACACGTGTATGTATTCACTGTAATGGTGTGTACACAGTGTACTGTATCTCACTGTAATGGTGTGTCCGTGTATTGTATCTCACTGTAATGGTGTGTACATGGTATTGTATCTCACGTAATGGTGTGTACACGTGTATTGGATCTCATGTAATGGTGTGTACACGTGTATGTATCTCACTGTAATGTGTGTACATGTGTATGTATCTCACTGTAATGGTGTGTACCCGTGTATTGTATCTCACTGTAATGGTGTGTGACCGTGTGACTGTACTCACTGTAATGGTGTCCCATGTATTGTATCTCACTGTAATGGTGTGTACACGTGTTATGTATCTCACTGTAATGGTGGTACACGTGTATTGATCTCACTGTAATGGTGTGACAGGATTGTATCTCACGTGAATGGTGTGTAACGTGTACTGTATCTCACTGTAATTTGTGTACATGGTATGTATCTCACTGTAATGGTGTGTACATGTGATGTATCTCCTGTAATGTGTGTACATGTGTATTGTATCTCACTGTAATGGTGTGTACATGTGTATTGTATCTCACTGTAATGGTGTGTACATGTGTATTGTATCTCACTGTAATGGTGTGTACACGTGTATTGTATCTTACTGTAATGGTGTGTACACGTGTATTGTATCTTCACTGTAATGGTGTGTACACGTGTACTTGTATCTCACTGTAATGGTGTGTACACGTGTACTGTATCCACTGTAATGGTGTGTACATGTGTACTGTATCTCACGGTAATGGTGTGTACATGTGTACTGTATCTCACTGTAATGGGTGTACAGTGTACTGTATCTCCTGTATGGTGTACACGTACTATCTCCTGTAATGGTGGTACACGTGTACTGTATCTCACTGTAATGTTGTACACGTGTATTGTATCTCCTGTAATGGGTGTACACGTGTACTGTATCTCCTGTAATGGTGTGTACACGTGTTGTATCTCACTGTAGGGTTGTACACGTGTATTGTAATCTACTGTAATGGGGTGTACATTTGTATTCTCACTGTAATGGTGTGTACATGTGTACTGTATCTCACTGTAATGGTGTGTACATGTGTACTGTATCTCACTGTAATGGTGTGTACATGTGTACTGTATCTCACTGTAATGGTGTGTAGACGTGTACTGTATCTCACTGTAATGTGTGTACACGTGTATGTATCTCACGTAATGGTGTGTAAGTGTATTGTATCTCACTTGTAATGGGGTGTACATGTGTATTGTATCTCACTGTAATGGTGTACATGGGTATTGTATCTTACTGTAATGGTGTGTACAGTGTGTAGTGTATATCTCACTGTAATGGTGTGGTACATGTGTATTGTATCTCACTGTATGGTGTGTACACGTGGATGTATCTCACTGTAATGGTGTGTACAGTGTATTGTATCTCAATGTAATGGTGTGTACATGTGTATCTGTATCTCACTGTAATGGTGTGTACATGTGTTGTATCTCACTGTATGGTGGTACATGGTATGTATCTCACTGTAATGGTGTGACATTGATGGTATCTCACTGTAATGGTGTGTAACATGTGTATTGTATCTCACTGTAATGGTGTGTACATGTGTATTGTATCTCACTGTAATGGTGTGTACCCATGTATGTATCTCACTGTAATGGTGTGTACACGTGTATGTTTGTACTCACTGTAATGGTGTGTACACGTGTTATTGTATCTCACTGTAATGGTGTGTACACGTGTATGTATCTCCCTTAATGGTGTGTACAGTGTACTGTTCTCACTGGAATTGTGTTTACCGTGTATTGTATCTCACTGTAATGGTGTGTACATGTGTACTGTATCTCACTGTAATGGTGTGTACATGTGTACTGTATCTCACTGTAGTGGTGTGTACATGTAGGGATCTACATACCAACTGCATATGTGTTTTGGTCCAAAATCGCAAATCTAACACAATACGGTCTATCAAATTAATCTCTGGTGCTTACAGAATCAACCAATTACACAACAGGTGATGCTAGAACATGCATAGCCAATTGCACTTTGGCACTACCATTCAGTATTTTACAATGCCATTTAAAGATCATCAATTATGATCACACAATGTTCCCAATAAAAGTAGAACTTCGGGGTCAGACGTTCCCCCCAAAATAACTTATTTACCAGGTGATTTTCCTAATAAAAATAGTCTAAAGCCCAATGGCTTCATTCCTGATACAGCGATCATTACCAGATATCTAGAGACCTGAACTAAAATACATACAGTCTACAGAGCACATGCATAGGTGTGCCATTCTGCTCTTTTAGTTGAGAGGAATAGACAGTAATGGGAGATGATGAGACGGTTGGTTGAAAGCATTAAAGTCTCTCTACGTTGGTTACTGAAATGAGGCTTTACTGATTTAATTTAGAAGTTTCACGTTTCACCCAAGTGCACTTACCCTTTTTTCAAGGCCTATTGAGAGGTGCCTGCTGGGTAATTGGTTTACTTAGAGCAAAAAATAAATAAAAAATTAATCACATTAAAATGCCCTTTTTAATCATCTAATGCAATGAAAAGAAAGGGCTATAATTAGCATGCAAAGTGTTCGTACGGTGTAATTATGCAGAGTCATTTTCTTTAGACACTCCCAGGTGCAATAATGCATTTAAATGTTTCGAGTTTAGGGCCAATGCATAAAACCCTTAAAGACAACCATAGAACAAGTAATATTATTGATAAAATGAACAGGTCAGGATCTGTGAGAATAGACGTTTATTGGAAAAGTGACTTAAAGGAGAATCGTGAAGACCCTTGATATATATTTATAAATACGCCGAGGTTCCATTCTGATACGTGAACATAACATTAGATTTCACTTTAAGGGCTAGGACACACTGCTGAGTATTTTACAGATCGTTGAAAATGCGTCAACGCACCGAAAACGCGCGTTTTCGGTTGCGTCGTGATTGCGATTTGCGTTCCGCATTTTTAATCACAATCGCATGCGTTTTCCTATACCTAATGAAGAGAACGCATGCGCAAACGCAACAAAATCGCACATGAAATCGCATGAAATTCCGTGTGCGATTGCGTTTGCGGCGCAGTGTGGCCGTGCCCTAAATACCGTAAATGATCTTAAGTGTGTAACATGAGGACCGTGCTCTATTTCCCAGGCAAACTCCAGACTTCCTGAATATATTTTCTATTTGTGTTCTGAATAAATCATTATCATTGACCCAAACAACGCATTCCACGTCCGTGTAAACGACTCTCCTGAGCTCTGCAAGTAGCCACATTAAAATGTGCGACAAAACTGTACAATAAAGTTCACACTCAAGGCAACAGGTGAGGGATGTTTGGAACCTTATTAGGCCTGTTGGGGAGAACAATCTAAAGGTGGCCATACATATATTCGGTTTTACTTCCCGCGACATTCGATAAATCCTGCCAGAACCGCCTCTCACGTTCTTCTATGCGACCGACACGCGATCGTAATATGAGTGGGATTTGCAATCGCATGTCGGTCGCATAGAAGAACAGGATAGGCGGTTCCGGCAGGATTGATCGAATGTCGCGGGAACGCTTGGTCGGGTAAGTAAAATCGAATATATGTATAACCACCTTGACTTGTGTAATTGAGGCCTAGTAGTAGTAATGTTTTTCTTACGGATTGTCACATTGGGGCATGTGAACAAGTGCCCGCTTTATTACACTTAAAGAGCAAAGGTGTTTATTAAAGGGAATCTATATTGAAAAATAGGTTATTTTAAATTGACCATAATTGGGAACTATAATCCTTTCCGACCCCCACTGTATCATTTGGTTGATCTGCCCCCTATTTCTTTAGATTCCAATCTAAACCTTCTTATATTTCAGCTGTCAATCAAGTTCCTTTCTCTCAAAAACTACTGTGAGTCGTTTTACTGTAGCTGGAATGGTGACAGAGATTTGACAGTTGGAATGCTGTGTGCAGGCTTGACAGTTGGTGTGTGGGGGGGAAAGTCAGGTCAGATGGAAGTGGGAGTGGTTAAAAGAGGGAGGGGGGATACTGCTCCTAAACAAAATGTGTGCTGGATTGAAGGCATGCAGCAACACACGCAAACCAGGCTAAGTGCTACTTACATGGATTCAATTATAGATTAAGATGAGGCAAAGTCATTTTTTCAGTATAGTGTCCCTTTAATTTATAAGAGCTGAAGATTTTAGAAAGCTCAAAGCTGAGCCAAATTAAAACAAAAATGCAAGTACGACACAAAAGGCAAAAGATATACAACTTTCTCCCCTTCCCCTTATGCAATAAAATATATACTAATCTGCCGAAACCAATCAGATGTTATGTAACTGCAGTAACCCAGTAAAAAGCTAACATCCAATTGGTTGTTGCAGATTACTAGCCCACCTCTTATTGGTGCTCTCAATGGTGCTACATCGGGGATCTAGACTTCTAGTTTATCAAAGTCTTTCTCCAAATTAGGATAAATCCCAAGCGGTTTGCTACACAGTATTAAATTCCATTCGTTATTTTCTTTAAAATAAATGAGATCTACATTCCAAGCATTTGGCACGGTTTTTGTCCAGAATGAAGAACAAAATGGCTGAGATCTTACGAACTAACATCATATTCCTGAAACAGGCCCCCTAACTGGATTGATACCCACAATGAACAAGGCTTGGTTACACAGTCACAAGAAATGGAACATTGTGCTATGGTGTTACCGTAAGAATTTCAGGACACATTCCAGAGAATCGCCTCAAGATGAACTTTGTGATGTGCTGCCAAATGGAATAATAAGAGTATTCAATACTCAAGACTTGTAGAAAGTCTGGCCATGCTATCAGATAGTTTATGGTATTGTCATTTTATTGTGACTTCATGAGAACCTAGAGAATGTTGGAACATGTCCCTCAAGCTGGGGAAGGAAGAGGTCAGGCAGACAAGGACTTTTAGCACCAGAGGCACAGAAGTTCCGAACAATTCAAGTCTATCATCGGCCACACCCCTAACTGGGATTCAAATGATCAGCTTGTGACTTCAGTAAGCCACCCAATGGACATCAGATGCTCTCCAAGCATCAGGTCAGGAATAAGTGCCAACATGGACAACACGTTAGACAACTGTCTCAAGTCTCAGCAACATTGGGGGTTTGGGGGAAAGGTGGGAATAGATTTCCATCCATAAAAGTTTCAATTCCAACTTTCTGCAAAAGTTTAGAAGGCAAATAAATCACAAACAATGTTGAGCCAGAGAAAATTGTATCCAACACCTCTCATACGGAGGAACTAAACCACCAGCTAATGTGGTTTCTCTGCATTGAAGATGATGATGGGGGTGATAAAGAGACTTGTGTCCTGTTAAATTGAAATTGATCTCTGCACATTGAATTGCTTCCCAGTGTCCATTAGCCATGCCACATGCCAGGGTCTCTTGGGACACACCACTTAGTAGTTCGGTTGCATAATTCTCCTTAAGGTCAAGGAGAATAACTAACATCAGTCCTGGAAACCTTTCCAGCAATTTGTTCATAATTCATGGGCCAATCAGACTGAACAAGTATCTGCCATACACGGAGATTGCTATTATCAGATCTGTAATGTGCACATTCTGATCATAGCCCATCTAAAGCCCAGTTTAGTTGGGGTTATTTAGGAGTACAGTACGATACGTCTCAATTAAAATGATTTCTTTCCATCTCTGCTCACGTTTGCATTTTGTGTGAATCTTCCCAGGGATGTTATATCTGCAATGGAAAGAATCCCTGACCCAACGTAATTCATCCGCCTTCCAGTCAAACCTACCAACTGTCTCCGACTGCCCCACCGCGTTCCTGACTGGAGTAACACGATACCCCATTAACTGGTGTGGAAACAGCTCTCCCGCTCCTAAACTGGATTAACCAATTCTACCAGATGGTACATTAGGGACGACCGTGTATGGAGCAAAGATTAGGGCATAACCACCAATAAAATGAATCACTGGGTCTGACTTTTATTAGGAAGGTGCTACAGTAGAACGATCACTGGAAAATAAAAGGGAAATATTAATTCCGATTGCGTCACCAGCTCCACTAACGTCACCATTAAAACCATGAGAATTTGTGGGGCGTGTCCGTTTTGCTCCCTATAGGACAGCGAATAGAAGCAATCTATAGGTGATTATACGGACGCCTTGATTGGATATTTCAGCACCAGCTACGATTATTATATTTATCCCGTCAGAATTTCAGTTACAGATTTTCCTGTCCTATTAATAATCCGTTAACAAGGCTGAGATATTGATTTCCATTCACTTTCATTTATGGGAAGTTTCAAGCAGCCGAACTTAACCCCTTGTGAACAAAATGTTCATAAAAAACGAAACCACCAAATATTTCTTACCTTCCCCCACAAACATGGATATAACCCGAAACCCTTGGGTGCAATGTAGTTATCTATTTCTCTATATCCCATTCTAGCCCTATCCATACAGTCTACCAATTGCCCCTACGTGATCAATACAAAATAAATAATCTCCGCCTGCAGGTAAACTTCCCCTTAAAAGGAAAACTCCAGTAAAAACACAGTTTATATACAGCCCATAAACCACTGACATAAACAGCATATCTCTGCTAAGGGCTAGGCCCCACTTACGAGTTTTTTAAGCGTTTGCACGCGCGTTCGCGAAAGCGCATGTGATTTGGTTATAATGGAAATCGCGGGAATGCAGAAATCCCTGTGCATGCAATTGAGCATCTGTTTCTTTAACGCATGCATTCAACATTTTTGGTGCAAACGAAAAGCGCACAAGAATGATGCACACAACCGCGTGCGATAACGCTCACGATTGCATGCGCGATTGAGTGCGTTGTAGTGGGGCCATAGCCTAAATTCCGCGTGTACAGGGGCAGCTTTAATTGGAAATAACTGGGAGTTTAATTAGCTGAACCTTAGACCTTCGCTCCCCCTGTCCCAATGCAGGAACATCAAGTATTTCAAATGTTCTCCTGTACACGCTGCGTCCGTCCCTTTAACTAAACGGCTGGGATTTAACAGGTTAATGTTTGGATTTCGGAGACAGAGAGTTAAATTTCATGGTTAGAATGAAACGATATTTTATTAAGGGGAAATACTACGGTAAAAGTCAGCGAACGAATGAATATTTCTCATTTCTCTTGGTGAAATCCTATAAAGCTGCACGCACTGGGCATCGTGGGATCGATAATAAACACATAGTTTGCTTTTAATTTCAATCTCAGGGAAACTAATGAATAATTAAGGTGCATTGTAAACCCCTAATGCGCTGCCTGGTTTGCCCTTTCTAATCATTACAGCCTCTGCTTTTCACTGTGACTCTGTACGGTGAATCACCTGCTACAGACGGGTGGAAATCCTGGACCTTCCATCGGACCTGAGAAGGGTTAACGTGCAAATCTTCATCTACTTGGTCACCTTTGGGTCTGTGTACACATGGGAAGTAAACACACAGTAGCAATCAGCGTTACCTGCCCACAGGTTAAAGGTCAGTGAGGCAATAGAACACACTGGCCTTGCACTGATTTGTGTACAAGCTATTTACGGTACTCTGAGCTGAAACTCCCAGCATCCATAGCTAGTCAGTGAATGTCACAATGGAAGGACTGCATCCTCCTCTAAATGGCCATATCAATACAGCATTAATCGGTACGTACCATGTTCCAACCTAATACTACATTATTAATCATCACCCAGCTAAATTCCAACCACAGTGCTGGGCCCTCCAGTCAAACCTTCCAGTAGGTGGGAGACATTAAATCACAAAGATAAATCGATACCAATAAAATAAACATCATTTTTAGGGTCCAGGGTACGGACCACTGCAATGTTAATGTGTGGCCACCATTCCAGAATATTATATACAATGGTGATAAATGCCAAATGTTTGGATTGTTAAATCCAAGCAAGTATTTCACCAGTTTCAGAAATGTAGGCACTAGAGGTTTTATTTCAAGTGGGGATTTTTCATGTGATGTATAAACAATAAATAAAGAATTCACCTGGATGTAAAATGTTCTAATATCCCTATTTATAATATTGAATCATAAGCTTATTCTTCCGCCAGGAGACACGTTACAATGTGACCACATATTGTCTCTACATTAGAGAGAGTAACGTTACTCACATACAGGAGATGGAACAGGATCCAATAGTAGGAGCAGAAATGGTCTCTACATTAGAGAGAGTAATGTTACTCACATACAGGAGATGGAACAGGATCCAATAGTAGGAACAGATATGGTCTCTACATTAGAGAGAGTAACGTTACTCACATACAGGAGATGGAACAGCATCTTATAGTAGGAGCAGATATGGTCTCTACATTAGAGAGAGTAATGTTACTCACATACAGGAGATGAAACAGGATCGAATAGTAGGAGCAGATGTGGTCTCTACATTAGAGAGAGTAACATTACTTACATACAGGAGATGGAACAGCATCTTATAGTAGGAGCAGATATGGTCTCCACATTAGAGAGAGTAACGTTACTCACATACAGGAGATGGAACAGGATCCAATAGTAGGAGCAGATATGGTCTCTACATTAGAGAGAGTAACGTTACTCACATACAGGAGATGGAACAGGATCCAATAGTAGGAACAGATATGGTCTCTACATTAGAGAGAGTAACGTTACTCACATACAGGAGATGGAACAGGATCCAATAGTAGGAGCAGAAATGGTCTCTACATTAGAGAGAGTAACGTTACTCACATACAGGAGATGGAACAGGATCCAATAGTAGGAGAAGATATGGTCTCTACATTAGAGAGAGTAACGTTACTCACATACAGGAGATGGAACAGGATCCAATAGTAGGAGAAGATATGGTCTCTACATTAGAGAGAGTAACGTTACTCACATACAGGAGATGGAACAGGATCCAATAGTAGGAGCAGATATGGTCTCTACATTGAGAGAGTAACGTTACTCACATACAGGAGATGGAAAGGATCCAATAGTAGGAACAGATATGGTCTCTACATTAGAGAGAGTAACGTTACTCACATACAGGAGATGGAACAGGATCCAATAGTAGGAACAGATATGGTCTCTACATTAGAGGAGTAACGTTACTCACATACAGGAGATGGAACAGGATCCAATAGTAGGAACAGATATGGTCTCTACATTAGAGAGAGTAACTTACTCACTACAGGAGATGGAACAGGATCCAATAGTAGGAACAGATATGGTCTCTACATTAGAGAGAGAACGTTACTCACATACAGGAGATGGAACAGGATCCAATAGTAGGAACAGATATGGTCTCTACATTAGAGAGAGTAACGTTACTCACATACAGGAGATGGAAACAGGATCCAAAAAGTAGGAACAGATATGGTTCTCACATAGAGAGAGTAACGTTACTCACATACAGGAGATGGAAAAGGATCAAATAGTAGGAACAGATATTGGTCTCTACATTAGAGAGAGTAACGTTACTCACATACAGGAGATGGAACAGGATCCCGCAGAATTCAGCATTGTCCATGTGGAACTTTCACCTTCGATGAGAGTCAGTGGAAATGCCTGGGGGACACAGTGGATCTGCAATGCCTTGATCGCTAAGTCCTAATGAAAGCTCAGTCTAGTGAATTCCCAGCTATGATCCGGCTGTAACACGATACACTGGCAATGGAGAGGAGAAGGCTGGGGGTGTGTAGCTTGCATAGGACTAGTGGAGAGGCAAATTGTACATCACTATTCTCACAACCCTACAGGCTGATAAGACAGACACATCGGGTAGCAGCCATTCCATACTGGAAACCAGTTACTGCCCCACTAGACCGGACTGTACCGGGACAAAGTTCAGCCAAAGCCACAGTAACCTACTGATGGTTTATTGGTAAAGATCTTGAATCTACAAATACTGAGCCCCCAGCTCAACCATCAATACAACAACCACACCTGCTGCAAACTACAAAGTCTTTAAGGGCAAATCAAGTCTAGGAACAATATTAAATTAAAAGCCAGAGCACCTTTAAATCAGTAATCTGTGTCTCATCTTTCATGTTGATACAGGATGCTGGGAAATATACCTTATTAACATGGTGCTTAATGTACCAGGAATCCAGTATGGTCAATGACGTTTATGTCCTTTGCACATGCCCAGTCCTCAGTTACTACAGGTCACGCCCATTTGATGTCTCTGGCCAATCCTTTTACAGTCCAGGTTAGGAAATAAAGAGGCATGATAAATACAATGTTACCCTATTCAGGGGTGACAATGACTTTATGGCCATTTACCACTGAAATATATTACGGTTTATTGGGTTTAGTTTGCTCACTGGACGAAGCCACTTCCCGTCCCCACGTCTATATTAGCAGGACAATCCCCGCAACCAACTTCTACATCATGTGGGACAACAGAATCCATAACCACAGCTGTGCCAAAAATAAAGGCAAAGTAAAACTGAATGTAACAAAAAGCTCACAATTCTGTAAACAAGCAGCTGTCAAATCCCCCAGTATCCTTAGCGGTTACCTTCCATTCACCGGACAAGATGCTCCATACACACCAAGCGTTGACTTGATTTAAAGTCCCCAGCGGGAGGATCAGCAGATTATCACATGTCAGGACTGACCTTACAGGATTATAGGTAAGTGAATAACAGGATCACGGCGATTATCACTTCCTAATGCACCAGCTGCAACGTCACTGACGTCTGTGAGGAATGAAGGGAAAGTGGGAGTCAGGGTGCAGGATGGGAAGTGACAGTGACATCAATGGGGGATCATGGGAAAAGTGGCAGTGACATCAATGGGGGATCATGGGAAAATAACATCAAATCCAAAAATATTCAGATTTAATCTCATTTAAAATCCCCAATTCCCATTTTATTATTATTATTACCCAATAAGAAAAGCGTTTGGGGGCAGACCATCCACTAGCCCATCCGATCCCCCGTGTCTGCACATGGTAACGTGATCATCCCACTAGTGGCAGATGTACAGACACCATCACATTCCTCACTTTACAATTAGGGAGAGAAACGTGAATTTCTGCTCAAACACAAAAGGAAATGAAATCTGAAAGACTTTTATATCCCAGATTAGGGGTTTGCTGCCCCCTGTAGGCCTGTGGAGAAGGGGGTGGGTGAAACCCATTACTTATATTTGAGGAGGTGGGAGGTACAGACAGAAAATCTGCCCACTTATGGATTACACAGTTTCAATGGCTAATGGGTTTACTAAAGGACCAAATTGTATATAATGGAACCTGAACAGATGGGTGATAAATATTTCATAGCCGTGACGTTACATCAAAACCAGAGTCTTTTATTCTTTATAATAACATGTGTAAAGCTATTGGTGGATTGGAGGTTGTTTATAATAACACGTATAAAGCTATTGGTGGATTGGAGGATGTTTATAATAACACGTGTAAAGCTATTGGTGGATTGGGGGTTGTTTATAATAACACGTGTAAAGCTATTGGTGGATTGGAGGATGTTTATAATAACATGTGTAAAGCTATTGGTGGATTGGGGGTTGTTTATAATAACACGTGTAAAGCTATTGGTGGATTGGAGGATGTTTATAATAACACGTGTAAAGCTATTGGTGGATTGGAGGATGTTTATAATAACATGTGTAAAGCTATTGGTGAATTGGGGGTTGTTTATAATAACATGTGTAAAGCTATTGGTGGATTGGAGGTTGTTTATAATAACATGTGTAAAGCTATTGGTGGATTGGAGGATGTTTATAATAACATGTGTAAAGCTATTGGTGGATGGGAGGATGTTTATAATAACATGTGTAAAGCTATTGGTGGATTGGAGGTTGTTTATAATAACACGTGTAAAGCTATTGGTGGATTGGGGGTTGTTTATAATAACACGTGTAAAGCTATTGGTGGATTGGAGGTTGTTAATAATAACATGTGTAAAGCTATTGGTAGATTGGAGGTTGTTTATAATAACACGTGTAAAGCTATTGGTAGATTGGAGGTTGTTTATAATAACACGTGTAAAGCTATTGGTGGATTGGAGGTTGTTTATAATAACACGTGTAAAAGCTATTGGTGGATTGGAGGTTGTTTATAATAACATGTGTAAAGCTATTGGTGGATTGGGGGGTTGGTTTAGGAAACCTAGGTGGTATTTCTGCCATGTACTGATCAGAATGTGCCCGGTAGATTTGGGCTGGTTATCACAGAAATTGATTTTCTACTGTCTAACCACTGCGTCCAGTAATAGGAAAGAAGTAAATGATACAAAACCAGACAAATTAACCTTTACCATGGAATGTCACGTTAATAAATGTGCAAAGGAGATTTTGGTGTTTTTCTCCTGCACCACAAAAAAAGTAAAATCTGACTGATACGTCTTGAAAGGAGAACTAACATGTAGAATTAAACAGATTAAAGCAAAGCAATGCCCCCCTTCCCACCCCCCCAAAAAAAATGAAAGTTCTGGAATAGTTAGATTAAACCATGCTTACCGGTATGTCTAACTACTTGCTGAGTTAATTGTCCTGCTTTCTACCCACTGGGTACAGCAATGAGCAGTAGGACAGGAAGGGACTGCGAATAGAGTTACTCTTTACAATAACAAGAAGTGTTCGATTGGTGGTTACAAGGTGGGTTTTTTTTGATCCAGTAAAAATGACAGAACCCTCTGCATACTGTACTGTGCCAGGCGATGCCAGAAGCCTAATTATGATTTTGCATGCTGGCAGGATATCAATTAAGGAGCCTGAAACAATCGCCCACGATGACAGAGAAACAGAGAGAATCTGAATGGAAGAGTCAATGGAGAAATCTGTCACTGTTCAGTCAGGGATATAAACAGAACGTTAACTACAACTGCGTGTTCTTTCATACCAGGCAGATCAGATCAATATCTCGGATAATTAAACATCACGCGTGTGTCAGCTGTAAACTAGCGACAGATCAAGGTGTTAGGGGCCCATCAGGTCACTCTATTAGACACGCAAGAGTTGGATTCTGCTGGGCCAGCATCAAATCATCTGTTAAACTACAAATCCCAGCAACCCTTCTACAGGGCTCATGTAAACTTCCCTAAATACAAAGTATCTAATAATTAGCACATGGTGACCTCACAGCTCTTATCGTTCAAGGACATCCCTAAATCAAGTAGATGTAACTGCCTGGTATGGATAATACGTGTACAGGAATATTAATTACAATGTATAGGGGGGCACATGAAGACCCCCATTTACACTAAACACATTACTGCAGCCTGGTAAAAATACAATTAGAGGAACAATAGGAAAGACGAATGTTTTTAAATTACCCTGTAATATCCACTGGGATCGTTTCTACGCGTTTGATGGATATTTTCACATTAGTTCCAACCAGGAAAGAAAATAAGTTATTATTTCTCTGCAGCTTCACAAGATCATTTCACACTAATAGAAAACACGGAGAAGGAAGGGCTGAGCTAAACCGCACATAATTAACGGAGAGTCACTTCTTGTGGTCGGGCTTGGGGGATTAGCTGGAGGTAATTTAGTTGCTTTCTGAGTTAGTGGGCAGTACCGGTCTGTAGGAAGCTACACCCAGACAATAAATAGGGTAACAGATCGAGGACCATCTAACACTGGATCAGGGGTGGGGGTGCCTTACAGTTCATCCTTTTGCCCCCTGGAATTGAAAAGTCGCCTGGTGCCAGTGATCAGATAAACAGCAGGCGCTGGGAGTGCGGAAGGCTGTAGAAATGATAAAGACACGTGTGTCTCTATATATCATTATTCCTGCTGTCCCTGGTTATACTACACAGGGCGACAGCTGCACAATACACAGTTATTTCTAAAGTCATATAAATAAAACATACCCAGTAGTTAGTGTCGCTATATAGCCCATAGGACTGCCCACCAATTATTATTATGGCAAATCCATTTCTCAACTAGGACCTCCTGCTTCATAATAAATGTTACAACTGTGGGATTCTGGGAACATGTTATATGTCATACACAGTGAATCTATAGCAGGGATATCCAACCTGTTGATGTTTGAAAACTACAACTCTCAACATTCCTTGGTTTCCTCTGCAATGGGGGAATACTGGGTGTTGTAGTTTTCAAACATCTGGAGGACGCAGGTTGGATATCCCTGATCTATAGTATAAATATTACCCTTTCTACTAGCTTTCCCTAACGAGTTGCCATACTGCTTGCTAACCTTCCTGTTATTGAGATTAGAATCCTTTACTCTGCAATTAGATTTTACACTTTTATTTACATAACCAACTGTCACAGTTTTATGCTAAACGTCCCCTTTAAAAATTCTAATTTTGAATCCATTTCACGATTACTATTAATACGCGAGTATCGATACCACCAGAGTGAATTGTGAGAACCCCCAGTCCCTGTGAAAACAGCAAAGTGTGGCCTTTAATTTCTACCTACAGGAAAACACAGAGCCAATCAATTATCTTGCAATCTACAGAGCTCAGTTGGTCGCACCTATTTATAGACGGCACATCCAGGGCTCAGAGCCAGATGACACAACTCACATCTGAATCTGCTTATTTAAAGGTAAACATCACGGAGCACATTGGGTATTTAACATTCGATTGGGGGTAACTACAATCCAAAGGGCTGCTGGGTGCCTTGTATCTATGGGAGGGAGGGCATAAAATTGGGACCCTCTGGCTCTGGGCCCAGGTGTAGTGGTACCTTCTGTACCACACAACGGAGGGGTGGGCACATTATGCCAGACAATTCGAGGAGACGATTGCCCTATTGTAGGCAGCCAGTGACGGCCCTTTAAAACATTACTTCCCAATTCTAGGCACATTGGCTGCCTGGGTCCTGTGATCTGTTGATTTTCAACCTGACATGTGCAGCTGAGAGTCGCACTGATATAGGATCCCGGATCTCAGCCCCCAACCCCCGGAGACAAGCAGACTAAGCACATGGATTACTGGAACTGTGGGCTGATGAGACCGAGATAAACTTATTTGGTTCTGATGGAGTCAAGTGTGTGTGGTGTCACCAGGTACAAAGACAAGTGTGTCTTGCCTACAGCCAAGCATGGTGGCGGGAATGTGATGGTTTGGTGGCGGGCACTGGGGAGATACAGTTCGTTGGCGGAACCATGAATTCCAATGTGATGTAATGTGACATACAGAAGCAGATGGTCCCCTCCCCTCGGAAACAGGGACGCAGGGCAGAATTCCAACATGATGAGGGTGAAGGTGCTGGACTCCAGACCTAAACCCTATTGAGACTTTTGTTGCCAGTGGTTTAGACATTAATGGCTGTTACATTGTATCAAAGTGTCAGACCTTCAGCATAAGCTTAACATTAATGTGAGATAATGTAACAAGATACACCAGTAACAATGTAACGTTTTCATACTGCAGGTTGGCTTGTGAATTGTGGAACCTTTAACTGCTGCCATACTGCACCACCCAGGACAAATCCTCTGTCCCTTCTCCACAGCACAGCACCTGTACCCATCAGTAATTATTGTAATGACACCCCAGGGTAGACACATAGACAGGGGATAGAGAACAGGGCACAGCAAACAGATCATTAACCATTAACACTGACAGAGTAATAAGTAATATTATATATAATAATAGTAATATGGTACATGTGGTCTCTCTCGTAATGAAAGAGCAGGTGGACAGACAAGTGTGCTGACCCGACGTCTAAACCAATGACAGAAGATAACTGTATCAGATTAGGTTGCACATTTTATAGCCAAAGGCCAATTTCCCAATCTCCACCAGACATGAACCCTGGTAGTTAATACAGCGCCATCTAATGGAAACATCATATTCTGCATCTCCTCCACCCACTGGGAGTCTCTCTGAGTTTGGTCCCACTATCACGCACAGTAGCAGTGGCATGATTTCTGCAATGTGCTGCCATGTGTGATATGCTACGTGTGCTGCGATCCTGTACACACGTGTTATTGGAACGCATGCGATAATGGTTTGGAGCTCAGCACACAGAGTGGGAACACTCCAATCACACGTCGAATCACACTTCTACTTTGCTATGTCCGAGAGCACAAAGAACAATACACAATGTGAGATATATTTCTAGACACGTAGAATATAATCATATAACATATATAATCATGTAGAATAATCACACACGGTCATTCTATTTACTTTATTGAATATGATCTACGTGTTTCAGCCTGTACTAGGCAGTCACCCGGACACTCCATCTTCATTCCCTCCCTCCCCAAGTCAATCCCACCTAATGAGCAGTTCACAGATTCAACTTCATACAATAAAAAACATCAATCACACATGTTCTACTGTATAAAACACGGAAACAGTTAACTGATGACTAGTAACAATTTGTTACTTCCCACACCGCACACTATTGTCATAATACGGTTGTTTTACCATTGAGTTTATAAGAAACAATATAACACTAATTGTTCATTTAGCACTCATGGGGCTAATGTATCCAATGTACACATATACACATACATACGGTATATACAGTCTGATACATATACACACACGTATAGTATTTAGTCTGATATATATACAAACACACATTATATACCGTCTGATATATATACATATCCATACACACACACATACAGTATATACAGTCTGATATATATACATATCCATACATACACACATACAGTATATACAGTCTGATATATATACATATCCACATACACACACATACAGTATATAAGTTCTGATAACTATAACATACCATACATCACGCTATCACATACAGTATATACAGTCTGATATATTATAACATATCATACACACACACTACATATATACAGTCTGATATATAAACATATCCATACACACCACACATACAGTATATACAGCTGATATTATATACATATCCATACACACACACATACAGTATATACAGTGATGTATATATAACATATCCATACACACACACATACAGTATATACAGTCTGATATTATATACATATCCATACACACACAATACAGTATATACAGTCTGTATATATACATATCCATACACACACACATACAGTATATACAGTCCTGATATATAAACATATTCCATTACACACACACATACAGTATATACAGTCTGATTATATATATATCCATACTCACAAAACATACGTATAACAGTCTGATATTATACATATCCATACAACACACCATACAGTATATACAGTCTGATATATATACATATCCATACACACACACATAAGTATATACAGTCTGATATATATTACATATCCACACACACAACATACAGTATATACAGTCTGATATATATACATATCCATACACACCACACCATACAGTATATACAGTCTAGATATAAACATATCCATACACACACACATACAGTATATACAGTCTGATATATAAAACATTCATACAACAACACATACAGTATATACATCGTCGATATATATACATATCCACATCACACACATACAGTATTACAGTCTGATATATATATCATATCCATACACACACATACAGTATATACAGTCTGATATATGTAATACTACCATACACACACACATACAGTATATACAGTATGATATATATCATATCCATACACACACACATACAGTATATACAGTCTTGATTATATACATATCCCATACACACACACATCACATATAAACATGTCTGATATATATACATATCCATACACACACACCTACAGTATATATCCGTTGATATATATACATATCCATACACACACACATACAGATATACAGTCTGATATACTATACAATCCATACAACACACACATACAGTATATACGTCTGATATATATACATATCCATACCACACACACATACGTATATATCAGTCTGTATATATACATATCCATATCACACACACATACAGTATATACAGTCTGATATTATATACATATCCATACACACACACATACAGTATATACATCTGATATATATACATATCCATACACACACACTACAGTATTACACTTTTTCTGATTATATATACATATCCATACACACACACATACAGTATATACATCTGAGTATATTATATCAGATCCATTATCAATATCCATACACACACACATACGTATATACAGTCTGATATATAATACATATCCATACACAACACACTACAGTATTATATCAGTCTGATATATATACATAATCCATACACCACACACATACAGTATATACAGTCGATATATATATCATATACCATACAACACAACATACTAGTATAATCTAGTTATGTAATAACATATCCATACACACACACATCAGTATATACAGTCTGATATATATACATATCCATACAACACTACATACAGTATTACAGTTTTTTCGATGTATATCTATTACTATCCATTACACCACACATACAGTATATACATTCTGTATTATATATACATATCCTACATACCACAAATACAGTATATAGACTCTGATTTATTTATTACATATCCATAACTACAACTACCATACAGTATACATACAAGTCTGATTTATATATACATATCCATACATACACAATATCTAGTATATAGACTCTGATATTATATATACATATCCATAATCAACACACATACAGTATATACAGTTGCTGATTAATATACCATCCATACACACACACATACAGTGTATATACAGTTACTTGATAATCTACATATACATTACCCACATACAGTATATAACTCTGATATATATACATATCCAACAAACACACACATACAGTAATTACAGTCTGATATATACATATCCATACACCCACACTACAGTATTTCAGTCTGATATATATACACTATCCATACACCCAACACATATTGATCTATGTATATATACAGTCATGATAATATTAAGTTATATCCATACATACACACATACAGTATAAGAACTCTGATTATATATTATACATATCCATACACACACACCTACAGTATAACGTCTGATATATATACATATCCATACCAACACACATACAGTATAAGACTCTGAATATATATACATATCCATATCACAACACACTACAGTATATACAGTGATATATATACATATCCATACAACACACATACAGTATAGACTCTTGATATATATACATATCCATACACACACATACAGTATATAACTCTGATTATTATACATATCAACACACACACCATACAGATATACAGTTGATATATATACATATCCATACATACACACATACAGTATATATTCAGTCTGAATATATATACATATACATACACACATCACATACCAGTATATACTCTGATAATTATACATACCTTTTTTTTTGTCTTTATTACACACAAACAACAGATATACAGTCTGATAATTATACATATCCATACACACACACATACAGTATATACAGTCTGATATATATACATATCCATACAACACACATACAGTAGATACAGTCTGATATATATACATATCCATCACACCACACATACAGTATATAAGTCTGATATATATACATATCCATACCACACACCTACAGTATATACAGTCTGATATATATACATATCCATACACACACACATACAGTATATACAGTCTGATATATACATACATACACCACACACCATACATATATACAGTCTGATATATATACATATCCATACCAACCATACAGTATATAGACTTCTTCTGATATATATACATATCCATACACACACACATACAGTATATACAGTCTGATATATATACATATCCATACACACACAACATACAGTAATACAGTCTGATATTATACATATCCATACACACACCATCCAGTATATACATCTATATATAACATATCCATACACACACACATACAGTATATACAGTCTGATATTATACATATCCATACACACACACATACAGTATATACAGTCTGATATATAATACATATCCATACACACACACATACAGTATATACAGTCTGATATATATACATATCATACACACACACATACAGTATATACAGTCTGATATATATACATATCCATACACACACACATCCAGTATATACAGTCTGATATATATACATATCCATACACACACACATACAGTATATACAGTCTGATATATAAACATATCCATCCACACACACATACAGTATATACAGTCTGATATATATACATATCTCATACACACACACATACAGTATATACACATCTGATATATATACAATATCCTACACACACACATACAGTATATACAGTCTGATATATATACATATCCATACACACACATAAGTATCACATTCTGATATATGTAATACATATCCATACACACACACATACTATATACAGTCTGATATATATACATACTCCATACCACACCATACATTATACAGTCTGATATATATACATATCCATACACACACACACTACAGTATTACAGTCTGATATATATACATATCCATACACACACACACGTAATATATACAGTCCTGATATATTACATATCCATACACACACACATACAGTATATACAGTCTGATATATATCTACATCATCCATACACACACACACATACAGTATATACACCTCTCTGATATATATACATATCCATACACACACAACATACATATATACATGTCCTGATATATCATATCCATACACACACATACAGTATATACAGTCTGATATATATACATATCCCTACCACACACATACAGTATATACAGTCTGATATATATACATATCCATACACACACACATACAGTATATACACGTCTGTATATATACATATCCATACACCCACACATACAGTATATACATCTGATATATACATATCCCATACATACAACCAACACATACGTATATACAGTCTGATATATATATACATATCCATACACACACACACCTATATACAGTCCTGATATATATACATATCCATACACCACACATACAGTATATACAGTCTGGATCTATATACATATCCATACACACCACATAACAGTATATACAGTCTGATATATATACATATCCATACACACACACATACAGTATATACAATCCTGATATTATATACATATCCATACATACCACATACAGTTATACAGTCTGATATATATACATATCCATACACACACATACAGTATATACAGTCTGATATATATACAATCCATACATATCACACATACAGTATATAGCCTGATATATATATACATATCCATACACACACCACATACAGTATATACATCTGATATATATCATCATCCATACATACACACATACAGTATATACTCTGATATATAATACATATCCATACACACCACATACAGTATATACAGTCTGATATATATACATATCCATACACCACACATACAGTATATACAGTCTGAATATATACATATTCATACATACACACACAGTCGTATAACTCTATTATATATACATAGCCATCCACACACACATACTATATACAGTCTGTATATATACACTATCCACACACACACTACAAGTATATACATCCTGATATATATCATATCCATACACACACACATACAGTATACATCTGATATATATACATATCATACATACACACATACAGTATATAGACTCTGATATATATACATATCCATACACACACACATACAGTATATAGACTCTGATATATATACATATCCATACACACACACATACAGTATAACATCTGATATAATTACATATCCATACACACACACACAGTATATACGTCTGATATATATACATATCCATACATACACACATACAGTATATAGACTCTGATATATATACATATCCATACACACACATACAGTAATTAAGACTCTGATATATATACATATCCATACACACACACATACAGTATATACAGTCTGATATATATACATATCCATACTACACACATACAGTATATACAGTCTGATATATATACATATCCATACACATCACACATACAGTATATAGACTCTGATATATATACATATCCATACACACACACATACAGTATATACAGTCCTGATATATATACATATCCATACACACACAAATACAGTATATACAGTCTTATATAGATACATATCCATACATACACACATACAGTATATACAGTCTGATATATATACATATCCATACACACACACATACAGTATATACAGTCTGATATATAACATATCCTACACACACACATACAGTATATACAGTCTGATATATCTATACATATCCATACACACACATACAGTTATACAGTCTGATATATATACATCTCCATACAACACACATACGTAATATACAGTCTGATATATATACATATCCATACATACACACATACAGTAATTAGACTCTGATATAATACATATCCATACACACACCATACAGTATATAACAGTCTGATATATATACATATCCATACACACCACATACAGTATATACAGTCTGATATATATACATATCCATACACACACACATACAGTATATACAGTCTGATATATATACATATCCATACACACACATACAGTATATACAGTCTGATATATATACATATCCATACACACACACATACAGTATATACAGTCTGATATTATACATATCCATACACACACACATACAGTATTACGTCTGATATTATACATATCCATACACACACACATACAGTATATACATTCTGATATATATACATATCCATACCCACCCACATCATTATATACAGTCTGATATATATACATATCCATACATACACACATACAGTATATACAGTCTGTAATATACATATCCATACACACACACATACATAATACATCTGATATATATACATATCCATACACACACACATCCAGTATATACAGTCTGATATATATACATATCCATACACACACACATACAGTATATATACAGTCTGATACATATACATATCCATACACACACACATACAGTATATACACTCTGATATATATACATATCCATACACACACACATACAGTATATACAGTCTGATATTATACATATCCATACACACACATACAGTATATACAGTCTTGATATATATACATATCCTACACACACCCATACGTATATACAGTCTGATATTATATACCATCCCATACAACCATACAGTATATACAGTCTGATTATAATATACATATCCATACACACACACATACAGTATATACACTCTGATATATATACATATCCATACACACACACATACAGTATATACAGTCTGATATATACATATCCATACACACACATACAGTATATACAGTCTGATATATATATACATATCCATACACACACACACAGTATATACAGTCTGATATATATACATATCCATACACACACACATACAGTATATGTCTTCTGATATATATACATATCCATACAACACACATCACAGTATATACAGTCTGATATATATACATTCCATACATACACACATACAGTATATACAGTCCTGATATATTACATATCCATACACACACACATACGTATATACAGTCTGATATATATACATATCCATACACACCACATACAGTATATACAGTCTGATATATATACATATCCTACACACACACAACAGTATATACAGTCTGATATATATACATATCCATACACACACACATACAGTATATACAGTCTGATATATATACATATCCTACTACACACATACAGTATATACAGTCTGATATATATACATATCCATACACACACACATACAGTATATACAGTCTGATATATATACATATCCATACACACACACATACAGTATATACAGTCTGATATATATACATATCCATAAACACACATACAGTATATAGACTCTGATATATATACATATCCATACACACACACATACAGTATATACAGTCTGATATATTAACTAATCACATACACACACACATACAGTATATAAGTCCTGATATATATACATATCCATACACACACACATACAGTATATACAGTCTGATATATATACATATCCATACACACACACATACAGTATATACAGTCTGATATATATACATATCCATACACACACACATACTGTAATACAGTCTCGATTATATCATATCCATACATACACACATACAGTATATACAGTCTGATATATATACATATCCATACAACACACACATACAGTATATACAGTCTGATATATATGCATATCCATACACACACACTACAGTAAATATCAGTCTGATATATATACATATCCATACACACACACATACTGTATATTACATCTGAATTATCATTCCATACATACCCACATACAGTATATACGTCTGATATATATACATATCCAAACACACACACATACGTATATACAGTCTGATATATATACTATCCATACACAACACACATACAGTATATAGTACAGTCTGATATATTACATATCCTACACCACACACAATATATACAGTCTGATATATATACAATTCCATACACACACACATACAGTATATACAGTCTGATATATATACATATCCATACCACACACATACGTAATATACAGTCTGATATAGCATTACCTATACCATAATGATTCTCTAAATCCTAGCTACACAACTACAGTCTAAATCGATTAATACAACCATACACAAAATACCGTATATCGACGCTGATATTATACATATCCATACACACACACATACAGTATATACAGTCTGATATATATACATATCCATACACACACACATACAGTAATAGAGACTCTAATATTTAAATGCAGAGAATACAAACTGAGTGAACCTCCTGTCAAGATTTTCATCTTTTCATCTTTCTGACACATGGAGAGATTCATTCACGGCTCTCTAATCTACACAGTGCTCATTGGCAGTACTTGTACATTCAAAGCTCTGCAGGGGAGAGAGAGACGAGGGATAGAGAAAGGGGCAGAAAGTGGGGGAAAGAGGTAGAAAAAGAAAGAGGAGAGATTGGGCGAAAGATGAGGGGGAAGAGGGGAGAGGAAAAGGAGGAAGAGGGGAGAGGAAGAGGGGGAAGAAGAAGAGAGTGAAGAGAATGATGGAGAGAAAAGAGCAGATAAAGGGGGAAAGCTTAAAAGGAGAAGAGAGGGGCGAAGATGCAGAAAGATTGGGGAGAGAGGGGGAAGGTGAGGGAGAGAAGAGAGATAGAGAGGGAGAGATAGAGAATAACAGCACAATAAATATCTAGAACGCAAATCATGGACTGGTCCCAAGTGCTTTATCTATAAAGGTGCGGCACAATCCACTGTTCACTCACCCGGATCCCTTATCAACCACACAGCAAAAAGCCCTCCACAGAGCATAGATAGGAGCCATGAATCTGTATCTCGCACAGACATGTCATGTCTGCAAGTCGGATGAACGGCTCTATCCTAATAGGCTGTATTGCATGGGATTACCCCCCAGCAGTTCTGGACACATGCAGGAGAAACTTTCCATGTCTCCACCCACTTTAAGAAGGCTCAATATGAATTTAAATAATGGGTTTAATAAAGTTTCAACATGTGAATACAGATTATGCTACAAAATAAAAATAATTAATATGGACCATAGGGAGGATTTGTGGGGTTTCAACATACGGGGGGACGTATGGGGTTTCAACATACGGGG
>CM033471.1:3758525-3934740 GCA_019447015.1 Hymenochirus boettgeri | reverse complement strand
GGGGGACGTATGGGGTTTCAACATACTGGGGCGTAAGGAGTTGGGGCGTATGGGGTTTCAACATGGGGGGGGCATATGGGGTTCTACCATACAAAGGACGTATGGCGTTTCAACATATGGGGGATGTATGGGCTTTCAACATACGGGGGGCGTATGGGGTTTCAACATACGGGGGGGCGTATGGGGTTTCAACATACTGGGGCGTAAGGAGTTGGGGCGTATGTGGTTTCAACATGGGGGGGCGTATGGGGTTCTACCATACAAGGGACGTATGGGGTTTCAACATGGGGGGGCATAAGGAGTTTTAACATACAGGGGCGTAAGGAGTTTCAGCATATGGGGCATTTGGGGTTTCAACATGGGGGGCGTATGGGGTTTTTGTAAATGGGTTAGCGTGACTTCAAGATGTAATTGTTTTCAGGTATATTTCAACCCGAAATTCAATAGTAAAATGAATGGTCCAATACGAGAGATGCCGTGGGAACACGGAGGTAAAACCACTGAACTTTATAGATATTAGATTCAACACATTTAATAGTTCAATACCCAATAGCCTAAAAGCTAATAGTCTAATATATAGTCCAATAGCTAATAGTCTAATATATAGTCCAATAGCTAATAGTCTAATATATAGTCCAATAGCTAATAGTCTAATATATAGTCCAATAGCTAATAGTCTAAATGAGATAGTCCAATTAGCTAAAGTCATAATATATGTCCAATAGCTAATGTCTACCCTAACGTCTAATATATAGTCCAATAGCTAATAGTTCTAGATATAGTCCTAAGCAGAATAGTCTAATATTGAGTCCACATAGCTAATAGTTTTATCGTCATATAGATGATTATAGTCAAAACTAATAGTCTAATATAGAGGTCCCAATAGCTTCTACATAGTCTAATATGATAGTCAATAGCTAATATGTCTATAATAGATAGTCCAAAGCTAATAGTACTAATATATAGCCAATAGAATAGTCTAATATATCAGTCCAATAGGCTATAGTCTAATATATTCAGTCCAATATTAGTAATAGTTATTACTATATACGTCCAATAGCTAATAGTTAATATCAGTCCATAGCTAATAGTCTAATCTAAGTCCAATAGCTAATAGTTATTGAAAATAGTAACGTAAGTCCAATAGATCAATAGTCTAATAATAGTCCAAAGAGGCTAATAGTTAATATAATAATAGCTACTGTCATCTATAGCCAATAATAGTCTATATCTAGTCCAATAAGCTAATGTCTAATATATAGTCCAATAGCAATAATAGTCTATATATGTCCAATAGCTAATATGGCATAATAGTCCAATAGCTAATAGTCTAATAAAGTCCATAAATAGCTAATATAGTAAGCTTTAATAATATATAGTCCCAATAGCTAATAGTCTAATGATATAGTGCAATAGACTCAATTAGTCTAATATATAGAGTCCAATAGCTATAGTTAATATATAGTCCAATAGCTATAGTTCTAATATATAGTCCAATAGCTAAAGTTCTAATATATGTCCATAGCTAAAGTCTAATATATAGTCCAATAGCGTTAATCGTCTAATAATAGTCCAATAGCTAATAGTTAAATAGATAGTCCAATAGCTAATCAGTATATATGTCAAATAGTTAATAGTCTAATTACATAGGTCCAATGAGCATAATAGTCTAATATAGCCAATAGCTTATCCAATAGCTAATAGTCTAATATATAGTCCAATAGCTAATGTTCTAATATATAGTCCAATAGCTAATAGCTCTAATATATAGTCCAATAGCTAATAGTCTAATATATAGTCCAATAGCTAATAGTCTAATATATAGTCCAATAGCTAATAGTCTAATATATAGTCCAATAGCTAATAGTCTAATATATAGTCCATAGTCCAATAGCTAATAGTCTAATATATAGTCCAATAGCTAATAGTCTAATATATAGTCCAATAGCTAATAGTCTAATATATAGTCCAATAGCAAATAGTCTAATATATAGTCCAAGTGTCACGATCGATTCCTCGAGCGTTCTAGGCCCTCCCCACTATTTAATGTAGTGCGAGATGGACCTCAGACGCCTATGTCCACACACACTAGTAGGAACCAAGATATTTGGTATCTACGCTACTTAGAAGTTCCCCCCTTAGCTTACCACGTTGACCTATATACACATACAGGATTGATGCTGTTTGCCCAACACCCGGCGACCCTCCAACCAGCTCTGGTAGGTGTAGGACCATGAGATGGTCTTACATTCCAGACGAGTGAGCTAATGGTACTCACATTACCATGGACGATGGAACCGGATCCATCGTAGGTAACAGATATGTTCTCTTTTAACATTAGAGAGAGTAACGTTACTCCACCTAAAGCCAGAGGGAACGGATCCACTTTCAGTAACGTGAATCAGATATTTGGTTGGCCCTACATTCCTAGCGCGTTAGTCACGTACTAAACCATCCTCTGTACCAGGAGAATGGTTAACGATTTCTGTAGGAACAGCATTATTTTTGTCTTGTTTCTTGTGTTACATTAGAAAGAGTTAATCCCGACTCTGAGTGATGTCCAGGAGTGGCACAAGTGTGTCCACTTTACTCGTTTTACAGTGTTTATACGATTATGGTTCTCCCTTAGAGAGTCGTAATGTTTACTCCACCTAAGGAGATGGAACAGGATCAATAGAGGCATTTTACAAGATGGCTTATGTGTCGGTCCTTTATCATCTAGAGCGCCACCTGATGTGTACTGGTTTCATATCCCCCAGTGTTTTTTCCTCTGGACCACAGTTGTTCCCTCGTAGGAGCAGATATCTGGCCCTTCTTACATTAGAGCGAGTAACGTACCTCAGCTTTCCCCTAGTGTTCGACAGTGAGTGGGTTGCAGACCCCTCACTCCTTGATTCCCCCTTATTTATGGTTCACGGGCCGAGTTTTGGTCTTACATTCCGCATCTACGTAGAATTGAGCCAGTATGACCGTTACTCACGTACAGGAGACTGGAACCGGCTCCAATATTAGATTATGGAGCAGGATATGGGCTCTTGTTTACATTAGATAAGCTTTCTCCGTCCCTCCCCCTCACACCGTCACACCCCACGATACATCCCCATTATCCCGCTTATTTGCCTATGGAGGATGGACTTGAGAGATATCCGCCTGATCTAATGAGTAGGAGTTTATATGATATGTCTACACATTAGAGATGAGTAAGTTACTCACATACAAGAGATGGAACGTGACCAATAGTAGGAGACAGATATGTGTCTCATACACACTCTATTAGAGAGAGTAAGTTACTCACATACAAAGAGTATGGAACAGGATCCAATAGTAGGAGACGATATGGTCTCTACCTTAGAGGAGAGTAAACGTTACTCACATACAAGAGAATGGAAACAGGTGGAACAGGATCACCAATAGGTAGGAACAGATATGGTCCTACATTAGAAGAGTAACGTTACTCACATTACAAGAGATGGAACCGCCCCGACTGATAATAGTAGGAACCAGATATGGTCTCTACCTTAGACCGTTGAGTAATGTTACTCACTGTTACGGATTGAGGACCAGGTATCCAATAGTAGGACACAGGATATGGTCTCTACATTCGCAGAGAGTAACTGTTATTCAATACAGGATTGATGGAACAGGATCCCAATAGTATGGACTCCAAGATATGGTCTGCTAGTCATTAGACCCGAGAGTAATGTTATCACCTACAGGAGATGGAAACAGGATCCAATAGTAGGAACAGATTTGTTGGGATCTAATAGAGAGGTAGAAGTTACTCACATACAGGAGATGGAAAACAGGTCATAAATAGAGGAACAGGATATGTCTCTACATTAGAGAGAGCTAATGTTATCACATATCAGGAGATGGAAAAGGATCCAAATAGTAGGACAGATATCTCCTCGGGTTTTATGCTATCATGTAGAGAGCGTAACTTTACTCACATACACGGAGATGGAACCAGGATCCAATAGTAGGAACAGTATATGGTCTCTAATTTTAGCCACCTTTTCCCTCCCCCCTTCTTTCCCCCTTTCTTTTGCGAGTAATGTTTGTACTCCCATTACATGGAGTGGAACATAGTGGCTCCCCATATTCAGTAGCCCAGCATATGGTCTCTACATAGACCCCGCGATTAACGTTACTCCAACATACACGGAGAGGAACAGATCCTATTAAGTTAGGAACAGATATTTCTTCCGTCTCTAACTTAAGACGAGAGTAACGTTAATCCCATACAGGAGATGGAAAAGGATCCTTATACGTCATGGAATAAGATATCCGGTCGTCGTACTAGTTGATGTAGGTAGTAACGTTACTCACTAAGGAGATGGGAACTCGGATTCCAATGAGCTATGGACCAGATTTGATGGGTCTCTACATTACGAGAAGAGTAAGTTACTCCCATACAGGAGAGGGAGAGAAGGATCAATCTCTCCCCACGCTAGGATACAGATAGGGTTCTCTAATCGCGAGAGTAACGACTACATTACAGGAGATGGAACAGGATCACCATGTGTAGCTCAGGCTACACGATCTTGTGTGCTCTACCAGTTAGCCGCCTGAGCCTTCACGCGTCTCTCCTCCCACTAAACAGGCACGCATTTGTGCTGTACTTAAATCGCCTCACATGATAGTAGCCGAGCGTCTATGATTCTTATGAGTGAGACATCCCCCTCACCATTAGATGAGAGCTATATCGTCGTCATTCTTACATGTGATCCACACGTGATCATTGGGAACAGGATCCCCACCAAGTTCACCTCCTCCCGTGATTTTGTGCAGAAGTCATTTTGATTATTTGGTATCGTACCAGTAGCGCAGAGACGTAATCGTTACTAACAATATCAGAGATTGGAACGGATCCAATAGTGGAGTAACAGATATGGTCTCCTACATTAGAGAGACCCAGTTACTGTTACCTCACATCCTACCGGCGATGCGGAACCCCAAGGATCAATCGTAGCGAACAGATATGGTCTCCCTCTACATTTAGACGAGAGCCCCCCCCCCCTAATCTGTTATCTCACATACAGGAGAATGGAAACAGGATCCCCCAATAGCGACGGAGCATAATATGGTCCTTCTACATCTCATGACCGAGTACGTAACGTTACTCAATGCAGGAGATGGAACAAGGATACCAATAGTAGGATCGCCAGAATATTTCTCGGTCGTTCTACCATTAGAGCTGAGCAACGGTCTTACTCACCTATACAACGGGCAGCTGCGTGAACCAGGATCCCCAATATGTGAGGACCCACAGATATGTCTCTCATACGAGCGAGTAAAGTACTCACGATACTAGAGATGGGAACAGGATCCAATAGTTAGCAACAGAATTCGGTCCCTCATAACCATTAGAGAGCGTAACGCTAACTGTAGCCTACAGGTAGCCCACCTGGACTACCGCGATCTTCGCACTATGTCCAGTTTTCGGAGTCAGTATTATTGGTTTCCTTACATTAGATTGAGAGGAATTTCGTTTCGTTACGCTCATCATCACCGGCGTGTATTTCCGCCGAGCCTTGGTTCCACACAGCGATCCTAATTATGCTCGGTCAGAGATATCCGGGTCCCTCTACATTCTAGAGTAGATTAATGTCTTACTCACATTCTTACAGAGACCCGGATTAGAGCTTAGTGACCTATCTTACCCCGCTTACGGCAGCCACATGATATGCCCGATGATCTCATTACGCGGAGAGTAAACCCGTTCACCACACCTATATCATGGTTACGCCATCGGAATTAAGGATCTCCCTAATTTAAGTTACGGCACTCCCGATTACCCCGACCGGCTCTGTACCTTATATATTCTGCTCCATGGACGCGAGTAATGTGACTCACATACAGGCGATGGAACAGCGACCATATAGTAGGAGCAGAAAGTATCTACATTAGAGTAGAGTAACGTTACTAACATTACAGTGACGATGGTGTCCGAACAGGATCTATAAGTAGGAGAGATAGGGTCTCTACCATTAGACCGAGCAGGTAAGGTTACTCACAATTACAGGAGTGAGATCGGAAGCAGGATTCCAATAGGAGGAGAAAGAATGGTCCTCTCCATAGAGAGAGTAAACGTTAACTCACTACGGCGATGGAAACACAGGAGCCTAATACGTAGGAGAAGATTGTCTGGTCTCTACATTAGAGATGAGGTAACGTTCCACTAACATACAGGAGAGGAATCAGGGATCCCAATAGTTAGGAACAGATATTCGTCGCTACTATTAGAGAGGATAGTAACGTTACTTCACCTACATGGGGAGGATGGAACAGGACTCCAATAGTAGAGGATAACAGATTATCGCGCTCTACACTCGAGAGAGTAACGTACATTTCAACCATACAGGAGATGGAAAACGGATCCAATAGTAGGAACAGATATGGTTGATCTATATCCATTAGATCGGAGTAAAAGTTACTCAAATAAAGGAGATGAACGGATCCAATAGTACTTGACAAAGATATGGTCCTGTACTTAGAGCGAAGTAACAGGTACTCACATACAGGAGGATGGAAAAGGACATCCAATTTATTTTCTAGTGATAAGATATGGTCTCTACATTTAGATTGGAAGAGTAACGGTTACTCACATACAGGAGATGGAAACGGATCCACTAGTAGGAACAGCTATGGTCCTAATTAGCGAGAGTTAACGTACTCACATCTTACTGGCAGACCTTTCCGGGATGAAGGATCACCACCCACCACCCGATGTAGGAAAAGATATGGCCTTCTCTCATTAGAGAGCGAGCTTTAACCGTTACTCACATACAGGAGATGCGAACAGGATCCCTGCACGACCCGATCACGCATCTCCTTCCACCTGTCCATGTGGAAAATTTCACCTCGATGGAGTCAGGGGAACGGCCTGGGGGACACAGTGGACATCCTGCATGCTTGATCGGCTAAGTCCCTAATGAATAAAGGCTCAGTACTAGTGAATCCAGCGATGCCTAGGCTGTAACACGCCTACACTGGCTTTAATGGAGAGGAGAGGATAGGGTGTGTAGCTTGCCTACGGACTAGTGGAGAGGCAAATTGTACATCACTTATTATGTGAACACACCTACATTGGCTCGATAAGAACAGACACTATCCCCGTGGTAGCAGCCATTCCATACGGCAGAACCAGTTACTTGGCCCCAATAGACCGGACCCCCCCCCCCAGTCTCTCCGGTACCGGGTACAAAGTCTCAGCCAAAGCACTCAGTTATCCTACTGATGGTTATTGGTAAAGAGCTTGAAAACTCTACAAAAAGACTGAGCCCCCAGACTCAACAATCAATACAAAACCACTCACCTGCTTGCAAAACTACAAAAGCTTTAAGGGCAAACAAGTCTAGGAACAATATTAAATTAAAAGCCAGAGCACTCCGGTTTTAATACCCCTCCCCCAGTCATCTGTGCTCATTCTTTCATGTTGAGTTAACAGATGCTGGGAAATATACCTATTAAAAACATGGTGCTAATGTAACCAGGAATCCAGTATGGGTCAAGCCGTTTATGTCCTTTTGCACCTGCCCAGTCATGCAGTTACTACAGGTCACGCTGCCATTTGATGTCTAGCACAATCCTCTGTACGATCAGTGTTTAGGAAATTTACAAGATTGGCATGATCATACCCACTAATGCTTTACCCCTATTCAGGTTGGGGACATGACTTTAATGGCCATAGGTACCACTTTGTTGAATATATTACGGTTTATTGGTGACGTTTTCGGCTCACGGGACTTGGAGCCACTTCCTTATCCGTTTCCCCACCGCTTTATATTCAGCAGGACACTTACCGCAACCAACTTCTCCATCATGTGGGACAACAAGCAATTCAATTAACCCAAAGCTGGGCAAAAATACACGGCCAAAGCCCCTAAAACTGTAATGAACAAAAATGCTCACAATCTGCTAATAAAAGCCCAGCTGTCAAATCCATGCCCCACGTATCACTAGCGGTTTTACCTCCATGTTCTACCGTTGTCACACGAGGCTCACAAACCCGCATTTTTTACAAACCAAGCGTTGCGACTTGATAAAGTTCCCCCGTCGGAGGTATCAGCAGATTTATACACATGCTGGAGTTAGGACTGACCTTACAGGATTCATAGGTAAGTGAATAAACAGCGATCCACGGCGATTATCAACTTTCCAATGCACCAGCGGACAACCAACGTCAATGACGTCTGTGAGAATGAAGGGACAAAGTGGGACCGCCATGTTCATCTCGGGTTTTGCATGTGATGTGTGCATTTGCCTCCGTGACAGTGACATTCAATGGGGGTACAGGACCCATCCTGGAAAAGTTGGCTCCTCTTTTTCTTTCGCCCTCCAGTTGAACATCAATGGGGGTCATGGGAAGACATAAGCATCTAATACAAAAATATTAGATTATTCTACATTAAATCCCCCAATTACCATGCTCCTTGTTATTATTTTATTATTACCCAATAAGAAAAGCGTTTTTTGGGGGGCAGAACATCCACTAGCACTACCATTTTCGATCCTCTCTAGGTCTGCCCATTTTCCTTCTTTTTTTTCGGATATAGTTTGTTTGTCTCGCTATTCATCACTCCTGACGTCGGTAAGATGTAAGACACAAGATTTCATTCATTCATCACTTTACAAGTAGGTCGAGAGAATTTATTTCGTTGTCAATTTCCCAGCTGTTTAATCAACACAAAAGGAACTAATCGATTCCCAATTCGAAAGGACTTTATATCCCAGATTAGGGGTTTGCGCCCCCTGCTAGGCTTTTACTTTTGTGGAGAAGGGGGGTGGGTGAAAACTCAATTACTTCTATTTTGACGGAGTGGGATCGGTACAGACAGAAGAAAAATCTGTGCCCACCTTTATGGATTACACAGTTCTATGGCTAATGGGGTTACTACCCCTACAGGACCAACTCCACATTGCTATATAATGGAACCTGAACAGATGGGTGTGAAATCTTTCATAGCCGTGACGTTACATCAAAACCAGAGGTCGCTTCTTAGTTCTTAATAACATGTGTAAAAGCTTTTTTTTTTCTCTTTTACCGTCGGGGCGATTGGCAGGTTGCTTTATTAAGAACAAGTATAAAGCTATTGGTCTGGATTCGGAGGATGTTATAATAACAGTGTAAAGCATATTGGTGGAGATGGGCGGGCGGTCTCGTTTATAATAACACCGTGTAAAGCATTGGTGGCTTGGAGGGAGTTATAATACATGTGTTAAAAGCTATGGTGGAGTGGGGGTTGCTTTATTATCATTAACACGCGGTAAAGCATTGGTGCGACTTCTGGGAGGATGTTTATTAAGACTCAGTTCTGTAAAGCTATTGGGCGTGGCTGTGATTTTTTTTTTTTTTGGCTCTATACCTCCCCATGTGTACTTTAAAAGCTATTGGTGGGAATTGGGGGTTGTTTATTAATATTTGACCTTATGTGTGAATTAAGCTGATGTGTTGGATGGAGGGTTGTTTATATTTATCCCCGTGTGTAAAGCCTATTGGTGGATTGGAGTTTTTTCTCCACTAACCCTACGTGGTGTCAAAGCTATTGGTGGATGGGAGGAGGTTTTTTTTATTTTTCAATAATCATGTTGTAAGCGTGGTGGCCTTGTGCAGTTTCGGATGTTTACTACTAACAGCCGTGTTAATAGCTATTGGTGGCCGATTGGACGCGTGGTTTTTGATTAAATTACACGGGGTATAAGCTTTGCGTGCGGACTTCGCCGGGCCCTTGTTGTCCTCCTTTTTAAAACTAATACACAGTGTAAGTAAAGCTATTGGGGATGGCGGTTGTTAATAAATTAACATTGGTGTTAAGCTGGTGATTGGAGGGTTTATAAATTTATTTACCACCCGCCTGCTCAATGCTTCTCCTTGGCGATTTGGACCGGTTTTTGTGCTTCTCCTGCCGTTTTTATAATCAGAACACGTGTAAAGCTTATTTGGGGATGCTGACGGTGTTTATAATAACACGTGTAAATGCTGATGCTGGTGATTGGAGGTGTTTATAATACATGTGTCATAGCTATTGGCCCCTGGATGGGCGTGTTGGAGTTAGGAAACCTATGGTGTTTTATTTCTGCCTGTACGTGATCCAGTCTATGTGCCCGGTAGATTTGGTGTTGGTTATCACGCAAGGTATTTTCTCCTGTCTAACTCACTGCGTCCCGTAATTAGGAAAAGAGTACATGATACCATTAAATGACAGCCTACAATCCTTCCTTAACCCTTACCATTTTTTTTTGAAGTCCACGTTAAATACAATGTGCAAAGGAGATTGGCTGTTTCTTTCTCTCTGACACCATCAATTAAAAAAGTAAAAAATCTGGGAGGATAACGTTCTTGAAAGGAGAACTAACAGTTCGAATTACACAGATTCAAAGCCCAGCAATGGCCCCCCTCCCACCCCCCCCAAAAAAATGAACGTGACGTTCTGCGAATAGTTAGATTAAACCATGCTACTGGTACTGTCTAACTACTGCTGAGTTAATTGTCTGCTTTCTATCCTCAATGGGTTACCAGAACTGCGCAGTTTAGGACCAGGGAAGGGACTGTCGAATCGAGTTACCTACTTATCAGCAATTAACTAATCATCGTTTGTGTAGATGTTCTGGTGGTTATCAGGTGGGTTTTTTTTCGATCAGTAATAAAGACTCCCCCCCCACAACCCCCGGCAGACCCTTTCTTGACTACTGTTTCCACTGTGACAGGACGAGTTGTCCAGATAGTCATCATTCTGTTATGATTGGGTCTTGTATTGCTTGGCCAGGGATCTCACACTAAGGAGCCTGAAACAACGCTCCACGATGACAGAGAAACCGAGAGAATCTGATCATGGAGCATGTCAAGCGAGAAATTCGTCACTGTTCAGTCTAGGGATATAAACGAACTGTTGTTCCCCCACACAACCCAAAATCTGTTGTTTGTTTTTCTTTTTCATACCAGTTTGCAGATTCAGATTCAATATCTCGGATTAATTAAACCATTCAACGGTTTCTTCGCCCTTCATTTTTTTTTGGGTCAGCTGTAAACTAGCGGATTCAGAAGATCAACGGTGGAGATAGGGGTCCCATCAGGTCATCATTGAGACACACGCAAGTTTGGATTCTGATGGAGTCGGCCAGCCTCATCAAATCATCTGTGTTACACATCTCACAATATCACCAGCAACCCCTTCTCTCAGTTGCGCTCATGTTATATATCACTGCCCTAAATTACAAAGTATCCTAATAATTAGCCACTATGGTGATCCCTCAAAGCTCCTTACGCTTCAAGGACACCCCCATTAACAAATAAAGTAGATGTAACTGCATGGTAGGATATACGTGTTACTAGGAATCAGGATGTAAACGACTACGGCCCCGGTTGGGCTCATCCATGAAGTTGACCCATTCAAACCTATAACACATTATATGCGCAACTTGGGTTAAAAACCACATTCAGAGGGCAACAATAGTGGAAAGACGAATGTTTTATTTTATATTCAACCTGCCCGCCTAATTTATCCTCACTGGGATCGTTTCTATACTCTTGACGTTTGTATGAGATATTTTTTCACCCCATTTCGGTCCCAACCAGGAAAGAAAATAAGTTATTATATCTCTCTGCAGCTTAACCAAACGTGTCATTTACCCGAATAGAATAATAGAACGGAGAAGGAAGGGTTTGCACTGAGCTGATATACCGCAACATAATTAACGGCAGAGAAGTCACTTCGTGTCCGGTCGGGCCTTGGGGGATTAGATTTGGAGGTAACCTTGTAGGGATTTCTGCCTGTTTATTTAGGTGATTCCCTAGTATTCCCTTTTTGGTACCCTGTAGGATAGTACAGCCCAGACCCCTAAGAAATAGAGTTTTCCGTGTAACAGAGCGAGGCGACCCATCTAACACTGGATCAAGTGCCCCCCCCCCGGTGGGGGTGGGTGCACTTTAACATGTCATCCTTTGTGATCCCCTGGAATCGATAAAGCTCGCCTAGTCTTCCCCCCCCCCTTCGGTGCCATGATCAGAGAAACAGGAAGGCGCATGGGATCCTTTCTGGGGAGTGCGGGAAGCCCCCTTGTAGAAAATTGATAAACGAACCGTGTGTCTCCTATAGTATCATTATTCCATTGTTGTTCCCCTGTTTATACCTAAACAGTGGCTACACCCACAAGCTGCACAATACCACCCAGTTATTTTTCTAAGTTCATCCCATATATAAACATTTACCACAGTAGTTATGCCTGCGACGATATATAGCCTTTATAGGATCTTTGCCCATCAAATTTATTTATTAGGCAACACATTTCAACTGGACCTTCCGGCTCTTAATAAATGCGACAATGCCAGGCGATGGGATCTTTCGGGAACCTGCATGTTCATACACCGTGATCATCGCAGGGATATCCACCTGTGATGTTGAACCACTACAACTTCATACCATTTCTCCCTTGGTTTCCTCTGCAATGGTGGGACATAAATGGGTGTTGGAGTTTTCAAACACGTCTTGTGATTCTTGGAAGTGACGCCAGGTGGTTGATATCCCGGCTGTCTTCGTCTCAATCTCTTATTCTTTCTTTCTCCTAGCTTTCCCCTCCCGAGGTGCCAACATCGCTCTGCTACACTTCCCTGTTACTTGAGATTTACGAATCCTTTACTCTGCAATTAGCCTTTTAACTTTTTATTGACATAACCCAATGTCACAGTTTTATGATACAACGCTCCCTGTAAAAATTCTAATTCTGAATCCACCTTTCCACAGTGTCTATACTATTACTACGCGGTATCGATACCCCCAGAGTGAATTGTGGAGGAAACACTTCCAGTCCCGATGAAAAAAAGCAAAGTGTGGACATAATTTCTACCTAAGGAAACACAGAGCCCATCAATTCTATCTTGCAAGCATACAGAGCCTCAGGTGGTCGCACCTATGTATCAGTGACGGACAATCAAGGGTGCTCGAGAGCCCCACAGATGACCCAACAACTCACATCGAATTTGGGTTTTAAAGGTAAACATCACGGAGGTAACATTGGGGTATTTAACATTAGTTATTGGGGGTAACACAATCCTAAAGGGCTGTCTGGGTGCATTGTTCTCCATCTATGGGAGGGGAGGGACATTAAACATTGGGACCCTACTCGCTCTGGCCCGGTGTGAGGGTACTTCTGTACCACACAACGGAGGGGTGGGAAATTATGCAAGACAATTCGATTAGACTGTCACGTCTTGCCCTAGCTTCGGCAGCCAATCTGACGGCCTTTTTAAAACAGTAGCACTCTCCCCACTACTAGGCAAATTTTGCTTGTTCATGGTCCTGTGATCGGTGATTTTCAACCTGGACATGTGCAGCTTGAGATGTCACGGATATAGGATCCGGATCTCAGCCCCACACCCCGGAGACACGCCAGCACACTTACTAGCACAGTCCATTACTGGAATCTTGGGCGAGGCGACCGCGATGAAACTTATTTGGGCAGTTTCGAGGGAGTATGGGTCAATGTGTGTGGTCTTTGTCTAACCCAGTGCTCACATAAGACAACGTGTCGTCTTGCCTACAGCCAAGGCATTGGTCCCCCGGCGCTTCCTCTCTTTCTTTTGGGGATATCATCGTTGATTTGTTTGTCCTTTTTGGTGGCGGGAAACCTGCTTGCGTGAGATACAGCTTCGGTGGCCCGTGGAACCATGAATTTCCATATGTGATGTAATGGACATACGAAGGAAGATGGTCCCTCACTCGGAAACAGGGACGCCAGGGACGAATTCCCTGATGAGGGTGAAGCTGCTGGACTCTCCAGACCTAACCCTATTGAGACTTTGGTGCCCGGGTTTAGACATTAATGGCTGTTACATTGTATCCAGTGTATAGGACATTTTTTTCAGCATAAGAGTGTAAAAACTTACTGGTGTATGATAAGTGTACACAGATACCCCATACCCCCTATTCTTTGTACACGTTTTACTTTACTGCCGGTTGACGCACTGTGTGCAATGTGGAACCTTTAACTGCTGCCCATACTGCACCACCCAGGACCACAATCCTCTGTCTTCCCACAGGTCACTAACCAGCAACCTGTACCCATCAGTAATTATTGTCATGACACCCCAGGGTAGAATCATACATAGACAGGGATTATGAGAACCGGGCACAGCAAACAGATCAGTTAACCGATTAACACTGAACAGAGTACGTTAGGAATAAGTGTCACATATTATATATAAAATAGTCATTATGGTACTGTGTCTCTTCGTAATGTGCCCACATTACCAGAGCTACTAGGTTTTGTGTACTCATGACCAAGTGTGCTGACCCCGAAGTCTAAACAATGACAGCAGATAAAGGTATCAGAGTAGGTTTTGTCACATTTATAAGAATAAGGCCAATTCCCAAATCTCCACCAGACACTTTGAACCTGGTAGTTCGCACGCCAGCGACATTCTAATGGAAACATCATATCTGCATCTGCCTCCACCAACTTGGAGTCTCGCCATTGAGTTTCGTCCCCTACATCACGACTTTTCCCCTCCCTTTTTTTTTTTTTTTTTTCAGATAGCTAGGGTTTTGACACTGTATTTTCTGCAATTGTTGTCGTTTCCTTTGCAAGGTGATATGTACGTGTGCGACGATCGTACACAAGGTTATTGGAACGCTGCGATAATCCGGTTTGCCCGTTTTATTGTTATGACCGCACACAGAGGGGGGAACACTCCAATCAACGTCCGAATCCACTTGACTTCTAGCTTTGGTATGTGTGCCCCCCGAGAGCACATATAGGCCTACAATATACACAATGTGAGATATATTTCCTCGACACGTAGAATATAATCAGATAACATATTTATAAGCATGTAGAATAATCCCCCACGGTCAGTTCTATTTACTCTTATGAATATGATCTCCGGTTTCAGCCTGTACTAGCTGCAGTCACCCGTGGACACTCCATATATTCCCTCCCTCCCCAAGTCTTTACACCTACCTACCACCCTCCCCAGCCACCCCCTTTATTTTTGACTGCAGTTTTTCATGCGCTTCAACTTCATTACATATACAAACATCATCATCCACATGTTCTACTGTATCGAAAACACAGGAACCGTTAACTGATGTACTGTAACAATTGTGACTCCCACACCGCACAAACTATTTCTAATACTGGTTGTTTACCATTGAGTTTATAAGCTCCCCACATATGTAAATTTAGATACCCCACCCCCTCTATAATACGAGAATGGGTAGTTAGCATACAGGGGGTATGGCTCCAAGGTACACATATAAACATACAGACGGTATATACAGTCTGCATACATTCTTACACACAGTATAGTATTTAGTATGATTTTTTTATAGACTCTTCACAAACACAGCAGTGATATCCGGTTCTTGGAATTAATGATACATATCATATAGAGTCACACACATACAAGGTAATACAGTCTGATATATATACATATCCATACATACACACTATTTAATCATTTTTTTGATATACAGTCTGATTATACTAGCATTCCTATACAACCCACACATACTTCTTAGTAATACAGTTCTGATATATATACATTCTCCTAGACACATACACACATACCCCCCCAGATCATATCTCACACGTCTGATAATTTACATATCCCATACCACACACCATACAGTATATTACAGTTTTTCTTACTGAGAGATATATTACATATTCCATACACACACACAGTACAGATATACAGTCTGATTATAGTAAACATAGCACCATACACACACACATACTAAGTTATATCCAGTCTGAGATCTTAACAGATCCCACAACACACACATACAGTATAACAGGCGGCTATATAACAAATCCAACACGCATATTGAAACTCAGTAATCGTCTATATATTTGATACATATCCCCATAACACCACACATACAGTAATACAGTTGATATCTATACATATCCATACACACCATATCCCTACACCCGCACATACCCCCACGTGTTCACCCCGCCATATCTACAACATATCCATAAACACATAATTTTAGTTCGCACGCGCACGCACTACCAGTTCTGTATATATATTACAATCCATACACACACAACATACAGTATATACAGTTGATCTATAAACATATCCATACACACACCACATACAGTATTTTGTAGTACCGTCTGCTATAGATACATATCATACACACCACACAACCGCCTATATACAGTCTTTATTATATATACATCACATACACACACACATGACATAGTATATACCGATTGATATATACTAGCATATACATAAACACACAATACAGTATCTACATGTCTGATATATAACATATCCACACACACACCCTTACAGTATGCTACAGTCTGATCATATAATATATTATGATCAATACACACTACCACCCCCCATAAGTATTACACGTGATATATATACATATCCATACACACACCACATACAGGATATACGTCTGATACATAGTACATATCCATACACCACACCACACTTACCCTACTGGATCGATACACGTCACCGTAGCTATACTTGTATACTATTAGCCAGACCCACATCATTATTACAGGTATAGACAGTTCTGACGAGCTAGATTCATATCCATACACCACCACATACAGTATATACAGGCTCGTGATATAGATACCTTCCATACACATCTACACCATACAGTAATACAGCTCTTGAGATATATACACTATTCCTACACACAACACATACAGAATACGTCTGAGATATATACATATCCCTACACACACACCTACCGTATATACAGGTGAGATCTATCTACATATCCATTACACACACACACAGTATATACAACTCTGATATATGATCACGAAATCCACGCACACACAACACAACAGTATATACAGTCTGATATATAATATCCATACACACACTACAGCATATACAGTCTGATAAATACCATATCCATACACCACAATACAGCTAAATACAGTCGGATATATATACATATCCATACCCACACACAACAGGATACACTCTGATATCTATACTATATCCATACACACACACATTACAGTATATACGTCTGAGATATACCCATACATACCCACTTTGGCTACTCCAGACACACACATCCCAGTATATCAGTCTGATATATATAAATATCCATACACCACACACACAGTATATACAGGTCTGATATATCTACTCTTCACACTTTTTTCAAAGGTCCATACAACAACCTCAGGATTAGTTCACGTCGTTCCTTCTGATTATCTATGATCTGATTGAGATTCATGTAGCCAATCACACACACCTACAGTTAGAGACGTCCCCCTCCGCTTATTCATAGCTCATATCATCCAACATACACACACCAGTCATCATATCCAGTCTGAATGTTATATTTAAAAACCAAGATCCATACATACACATCAACAGATATACAGCTCTGAATATTCACACATATCCATACCTCCACACATACCGTATAACAGTTGATTAATATTCCACCATACATACACACAACCGTATATAGACTCTGACCCAACATTTCATTGGGTTCCACACTAAATATACCCCCATTGCACTGAGGGATTCACACTATTTCTCCGCATATTCCCTCCCCCGCGGCCCCCCCGCTCTGACTCCTCCTCCCTCTCCTTTCCTTCCCCCCCCTTGTCACCCTTATTTATATCCATACTATACACACATACAGTATATAGGACTCTGTACGTTATATATTCACAAGATCCCAACACTTACACACAGATCCAGTGCAATCACAGGCCTTCGACTGACTCACCTATACATCTATCACCACTCCGCACACTTACAACAATTAATTTACACGCCCCTGCGCATACAGTTTAATGATATATATACCTATCTTCATACATACACACATACAGTTATATAGACTTGAGATAACTATACCAAATCTAATTGACACACACACATACAGTTGAGACAGTCCTGACTATAATATACATAGTCATCAACTATATCACACCTACAGTATGTTATATTAAGTTGATACAGAGTAAATATCCATACAACACACAGTACATGTTTTATATACCCCCTAGTGCGCTTTTTGCTGGCTCTTCGCTCCCTTCGGTCTGTGCAGGGGCCGTTTCTCGTTCCCTTCTTCCCCCTTTCCTTCCTCATTCCTTTCTATTTCTTCTTTGATATATATACATATCCATACATACACACATACAGTTATATAGACTCTGATATATATACATATCCATACTATAACACACATACAGTATATGACTTGATGTATATACATATCATACACAAACACATACGATATAGGCCTCTGATATATTCTACATATCAACACACACACACAGTAATACAGTCGAGTATATATAAGATACAATACATACAAACATCAGATATAGACTCTGCTATTTAATATCCATCACAACACATACAGTATAGACTCTGATATCCTCTACATATCCATAAACACACACACTACCGTGGCAAAATTTAAACAGTCTGCACTATGTAGTCCATACTCCCATTACATACACTACACACAGCTATATCAGTCTGACTAATACATATCCATAAATACACCACACCTATTACAGTAGATAGATCTATGAGATCATAGACATACTATTAACACACACATACAGTATAACAGTCTGATATATATTGAACATATCTTTCCATAACACACAAATCCTGTCATACAGTTGATAAGATAATATTCCAATAATACACACCATACAGCAAGTACTACAGTCTGCTATATATTACATTATCATACACACAAACCAGTACAGTATATACAGGTGCTCAGTATACATATCCATACACAACCATCTTCTTATACCAGTTAAGTACGAGTGGCTTCGATGAGATTATACTATTTACCATAAACAAACATCAACAGCTATGATACTAGTGTCGTGTTATTATCTAGATATATTATTCCATGGTACAAACAAACACATACCCGTATATTACAGGTGACTATATATACATATCTACTACATTTTTTTTTTAGCGCTCCCCCTTGTTTTTTTCTCCCCCTTGCTCTACACACATACAGTATACTGACTTATGTTATAGAATTACATCTCCATACACAAACACAAACTACGTAAATACAGTGGCTAGTTATATCGATAGCCATACACAAATCAACAACTACTCGTACTACAGTCTGACTAATACATATCAATTACCACCACACCTAATAAGTTAATATCAGTCTGATATATTTTTATACATATCTTACACACACAATGTACAAGTGAACTCCCTTATATTCAGGATCATGTATATATGCTTTTATTTACAATGTTCCATTACGATCAAACATATACCGGTATTTCACAGTCTCCGGTATACCCCTCCCCCCCAACTACATTTTATATTATATCTACCACATATGTGTACCGTGGAGTTATATTCTGCTCCGTGTAATCACCAACACTCCCATTACCAGTGCACCACCACACTAATACAGTGATCCCAGCCGTTTGAATATGGTAGACCTCTCCTACCACACCTTACATCCAGTATCAACAAGGTTGATCCAACCATATACACCTAGTTGCCCCTATACATTATTCACACAACACATTGTTGATCTATTCTGCTTGATACAGTCGGACCTTATAGCGCCACTACACTATATCCATACACAGACCACAGTAACCCACGCCATTTAGTATACAGTGTGCTGATACTATAACATCTCCATTACACAACACTATACAGGATAGGTACAGTATGAAATATTATATCCATGTATCTATACTACCCACACACTACACGCGAGCACAGTTTTTTCAGTGACTATAATTCAGTACATTCCAGACACACACTATTCATTCCCAGATATACAGTCTGATTATATACCTACCATTACACATCCATCATATACCATGCTCATTATACGTTGATCGATACCCGCCCTATAACCCTCATACACCACACATACCAGTAATACAGTATATCCAGAGCTAGGATGATTAAAATCATCAACATACACGCCACATCCAGCAGTTACAGCGTTATATAAGTTGAATATATCGATACCATTATCATACCACCCACACCTATACAGCTATAACAGTCTGATAATATCGATCACTATATCCATACACACACACATAAAGTAGTATTACAGTAGGAGGCTATATATCACAAATCCATAACACACACATCACAGTATATACAGTCGTATACACTCCATACAATCTATACTATACCACACACCAAATACATGTATATAGCAGTCTTGTTCGAATCTACTATTATCCACTATCCATACACACAAAAAACGATACAGTATATACAGTCGGCTAGATAAACCATCATCCATATGCACATCAAGATCAGTTAAAGCCAATACAGTCTGACCTATATTATTTACATATCCAGACTATACCACCTTTCATAATACAGCGCATGACTGAGAATAGTTTTCATCACTTCATCACTACATAACACATACTGTTATTACAGGCTGCTCATTATGATATTCATATCCCATTACACACACACCTCTATACGTATATATCAGTATGATTATATAGCAATCCATACCAACCCACAGACCATGTATATATCCAGTCTCGCCCTTCGGATCTTATATATATCATATTGTATTCATAACACAACCACTAATCACTTCCGCAGCACTACCCGTCTGTGTGTCAGTTAATATCATCATACCATCCACGCTACCCCGCACAAACATACAGATATACCTTTGTATTATAACATATCCATACATCACACAATACAGGCTAGATACAGTCTGAGTATCACGCATACATATCCATACATCACACACATCCCGGTATTTATACAGTGTCGGATTCGTATACAATCCTACACACACACATACAGTTAGATACCAGTCCTGATATATTACATATCTAACATACCCACACATACAGTATATACGAGTTATAGATTATATCTACATCTCCCATCACACCACAACTACACTATTTATCACAGTTCATCCGTCGATTTATCAGGATACAACAGTACCAATTAATACACACACATACAGTATATACAGTTGATGTATAAATATACCCTCCCGTACACCACCACCCTACAGGATAGTACAGTCTGATAATATACAATCAGTACACACACAAATTGTACGAGTAGAACACGTCTGGGAGTATATCATTACATATCCTAACCACACCCCCATGCACTAGTTTATCCAGTCCTGATTGATTATCCTACATACTCCGTTCATACATCCACACATACAGCCCTATCGCTATAGTTGATATCTTTTATCAAGCAAATATCGCATAACACTAACCATTAGATTATACAGCTGTAGACTTCTATAGATCCTCCGACACGCCCACTACGACTATTACATACGTTCCGCGCCATATCTAAGATAATACCCCTATCACACACACAGTACTGTATCATACAGTGATCATTAATATCCTATTACATTACATCTCACCTTTAAAACTCCCGTCTGATTATTATACATATCCATACACCCAACATACAGCTATATCAGGTTTATCTCGCGTTTTGCGACTTCATATATCCATTTCCTTTCCCCATACATCCACACATCTGACGTATATAGATCTGAATATATCCTACCATACAACAACCATCCCGTCTATCAGTCCTGGCTCTTCTTTACTTATCCTTCTCACGCAATATTCACACCCCCCGTGTGACAGTCTTACTCCCTCTTCCAACCACTCATCCACCGTATGTTCTTATTGAACAAATCGTCTTGTGATGTCTGCTATTATGTCATCCCATTCGCCTACCGGTCCCTCCTCCTACCCCACCGCGGCGACTACGCTGCGTACTCGGTATACGTTCGTCGATTCGTCTTAACCTGTGCTCTAAGATTGTACATTGTCTCTTAAGGTCGTCTCCAGTTTTCTGCTCTGGTATATTGCGACATCTCGATATAGACCATACCACTATTCGTACTAGTACTCCTCACCCGGGTCTGCCTCTGTATCTTAGACATTATTCCGATCCACTCTCCCCATCATTGTACTCCCTCTTTTCCTCCCCCCCTGTGTCTGTTTACCTTTTGGTTCCGCCACATTTCTTCATGGCACCCCAGTTGCTTTTTTGACTAGTTCTTTATTTTTTCGCTTCCTAACTGTCCTGTTTCACCAATATTCAACACATTGTCGTTCTGTCTGCCCGACTCTATAGGCTTTTCACCACGACCGAGCCTCTTTCCCCGTGTCGTGTCGACTTACTCGTTGACAGGAATTGTATTTCGAGCCTATCTCTCTACTTCCTTTCTGTAACCATCTGGATTCGTACTAAGCTGCACTGGAGCTCTTAATCTAGTTACAACGTTAGATCTGATTTCGGCCCTAGTACTGTGGTCCTTGTCCATATTCGCTTGTAGGTGTGTCTCTCTTGTTTTTTTAGTTAGCGAGTTTTCGGGATCGAGAATAGTCGTTTGCTTCTAGAGATTCGTTGGTGCGCTCCAGATGTTCGATTTCGATACCCGACTTCTTGATCGCCTGGAGTGACAGCACTTGCTCTTTTGGGGTAGGATAGTTCATTTTTTCTGTCTTGAGTGTGGACCGATGTGGAGCGGTACCCTGGCAGTACTGGCCTAGAGTGGTGTGACTTCCTGTCGTGATAGGAGGTCTGTGCCGGGGTTTTCGGCGATAGCAGCGCTGTATTTGCCGTGTAGAGACATGGCGCCGCAAATGTATTTCGCCGTATTAATGGCGCGGACCGCTCATGTGTGTGCCTTGCCTGCCGGCGTGTCCGCTGCAGCTGTTGTGTCACAAAGGATCGGTGGTCCCGACCCTTGCGTTTTCCGCGTGCCTCGCGATTTGGTGATAGCAATGTGTCAGAACTCGTCAGGGTATGTTGTGGTTTTTGTCACTGTAGAACCGCTACTGACTCACTACGCATGCTATCTGGATCTAATCACATCTCTGATGAATCGCCACATTCTGGACTTGCGGCTCTCACCCCATTTATATTTTCGACGTGCGTGCGTGTCTCTCCTAAAAGGTGTCCCCGCCATCTCCAAGTATTGCACACCGTAACCTGTGACTTCCTGGTATCCACGCCACACATGCACATAGAAGAAGGCCCTCCTCACAGCAGACGGATCTGCATCTTCCGCTCCCGAAGTCCTCGATGAGCATATGTCCCTCTGCCAGACTTTGTAGTTGTCTGTCAACGTCGGCTGCACCGGTCTTATTCATCCCTATCAGCGCCTTCTGATGGCGAGTCCCTTGTCCCCCCGTCATGTCTCATTGCTATGGACACACTGAGACGAGGCGCTCTTTGTCTCTCTCTGGAAATTTATCCATGTTCGTCCACGCAGCTCACTTTCATCGATCTCAGGCCTGTTCTTCTTGCATGACTTTCTAGCGATACGATGGGTTCTCAGTCCCATTCCAACCTTTTGCTACGATTCGGGTTCACACCTAGACAATCAGTATATTGGCTACCAGGGCGTGGATCGATTGTGGTGTGTTGTGTCAACATACGGGGGACGTCTGGGGGCTTCCCTAGATCATACGGTTCGGGGACCCTTTTCGTTCGCGTACGTTCATGGGTGCTGTTCAATCGATCCACCTCCTATGTCGGCCTTCCTCTGTGCAGTCTGCGTCTTCATACCTATCGTGTGCTTTTTTGTGGGCACGTGACGTGGGCTGGCTTTTCATCATACCAATCGTGGTCTGTAAGGCAGTGTGGTTCGGTGATACATTTGCGACTCACCGGCTCCGGTTTAACATAGGGGAAGTCCGATTGTGTTTTTGAGTATGATACTAGGTTGCTGTGTACTGCCTGCGCTCTTAGTTCTTTTTTCTCACCTCCGCTCTAATCTACTTGGCCTTTGCCGGTGGACTATGGTGTTCCACAGCTAATCTAGGCGTGCACGGTTTGGCCCGTCCCTGGCCTCAACATGACCCGGCGCGCGTTTGCCTATCGGGGGATCTACCCCCTCTCCGAGGTGGGCCTCCTTTTGTTTCTTCCCCTACTCGATTGCGTCTCTTGTTTTATATTATCCCTGATTGTCTTCAAGTACGTTTGGTCTCCGTATTGAGTCCGCTCTCCTTTAACCATCCTTGCTCGCCGCTACTGGTCGTCGCGGGGGGTGGTTTTACCCCCCCTTGTTGGGATGTTGAGTGGCGGTTTGCTTCACTCATATGTGGTGTCTGGATGCTTTGGTTGGGACTTGCTTTTTTTCACCATTAGCGCGGTGAGGTATGGTGGTCATTATTGCGGGGGTTACGGGAAGGTTTGGGGCAGCGTGGCGTTCCCTCATGGTTGGGGCCTCTCGTTTCTGGTGTGTCCCACTCGTGCGCGCTGCTCAGTTTAGTCGGATTTGTTGTCCTTGTTGTTTTTATGGGGTGTTTCACGTTGTTTGTGTTGGTGTCATGGGGTCTTCGTTGATCCATTACCCCGGCGTATGGGTTCAGCCTAGTCCCCTCTTACTTCGACCTCATGGGCGTCGCGGCAGGAGGCGCTTATAGGGTGTTTTTCTGGTGTTTCTGGCTCGGTGGTTTCACACTAGGTAGGTGTTCGGGGTGGGTAGGGGGGTTGGTCTCGACTCATGTGGGCTGACTGAGGTGGGATGTTGGTTGTACAATCACCTCGCGTGCGCCCGTTGGTGGGGGGATTGTCTTCTGATTTTTTTTATGGTCTGTGTATCATAGAAAATGAGGACGATAAGTTGGGTTCAACTTGTTTGTGAGGTGTGTAACGCTGATTACACTACGGGTCGCCGCACCCGCCCTCCTGATGGGGCCTGGGGCGCTCCATAGGCGTGTTGGCCGATGGGTTTTGTGAACACCTTGTGGGTATAGCCGTGACTTCCACGCACCTTGTAATTTCCGTTTTTTTTTCATGTGCTCTTATTCAACCCGCCCTTCAAGCTCGTACCCTTGCATGGTCACCGAGAGCTGCGTGGGAAAGGAGGTCAACCCACTGACCCGCGCTTATTGTTCGCCCTAGTATGTTTATTCTTGGATTCACACACTCCATCTATGTTTTTCTTACTTTTCACCTAATGAGCGCCTATACGCTCAATTAGTTCTATTTTCCAGTTCCATCATAGCTCAATCGTTCTTTTTCTTGTCCTCCAAAGCAGCCTTATATGTCGGACATAGTCAGTCCGAGAATGGAACGAGCCCTCTAGATGTCTATTATGTGTCCCTATGTCGTTAGCCTTATGCGTGCGCTTATATGTGTGGCTCCTAAGTTAGTCACTCGTTGTCAATATTCGTCCATACGTGCATCGTCTTCGTGTAGTTTCTGATCCCAGGCGCAATTAGGTAATCGGTGTCTCGTTCATTTATTTTCTACGTCCACTCGCGCTACCGTATTTCTCTGTCCTTTGGCTCCGCATTAGGGTGGTAATAGTCGAATACTATAGTACCTATCTGAAGCTCCGCGTTCCTACCTAGTCCTGTTTTCCTCTAGTTTCTTAACTTCTCCGTCCGCTCCCGCGCACGTGCCTCCCGTCCCCTAGCCTCGTCTTCATATTTTCGTTCATACGCTTAATAGTTCTCCTACAGATCTCTCCTGTTTACCTGGCCGCCTCGTCCCACTATTCCCTTTCTATGCGCGATCATCTTTCCTGTCCACTTCCAACGCCTGTACCTGTCCATTTCATCGGTAATCTCAGTAGTTTTTACGTCCCTATAGTCCTCTTCTTGTCTTTGACATGACCTCAGTGTTATTTGTACCGTCCATCTTTCATATTATCCTACTCGCTCCCCTCTCTTATAGCTTCACTTCGCAACTCATTTTTCATCGCTCATTATCTCTCGACGTGCTGATTCTATCATTTCACTTCACGATCTCTTCTCGATTGATCTCGTACTACTCGTCCCTTAATGCTCAATCTAGTCCATTTTTGGTGTATTCTATCCTTCTAGAGGCGCTCCAATCGTGCTCCGTACGTCCTTTTGTCTCCCAAGCACTTGTCCTGTGATCCCACACGAGGAATTTCTTCTACGTAATCCTGTCTATTCTGGCTCCCCAATGTCGGCTATCGTCAGTTTGCGCTCTCACGTACTCTCATCGCTATCTTCTGAACAGCCGCGTTCTTGCATATGACGTCAACTATCAACCGTCTTTACTTATGTTAACTTAGCCCCTATGCTCAATTGGATATAGTAGCCCCTATGATGAACGCCAGCTCCTAAGCCTGCGTGTACCGCGTCCCCCTGCCCTCTCCCGTTCTTCTATCCCAGTTAATTATTAGCCTATATCGCTCCAAACTATTTCCCTAGGATATCGTCTGTATAAACGTGACCATAGTAGTCACTAGTGTAGTTCATTTATCTTAGCCAGATATATCGCGCATACGTCTGTTCTTATGTATTTCCCACCAGCTGGTCTCCTTCTTGGGCTTAGGCATTAGAGTAGTAGGCCGCTGAGAGTCCCGGTCTCATCAACCCGGCTGAAGTATGAGCACTGACTCCTCGTAGCAAATCGACATTCTAGGGACTTCCTGAGGGAATCTGTGTATGTTACTAGCGCTAGAGGAGTCCATATAGAAACAAAACAACACAACCAAATTATAAGCTAATGTCTAAACTATATGTCCACGGAGAACTAATAGTCTAAATATAGTCCAATTAGCTAAGAGTCATAATATATGGTCCAATAGCTAATAGTCTATCTAAAGCCAAAGCTAATCGTCTAATATATAGTCCAATAGCTATAGTTCGAATTATATAGTCCAATAAGCCCCCACGAATAGTCTAATATTAGTCCAATAGCTAATAGTCTAATATTTATAGTCCAAAACTAATAGTCTAATATAGAGGTCCCCAAAATAGCTAATAGTCTAATATATAGTCAATAGCAAATATGTCTTAATAGATAGTCCAAAGCTAATAGTATAATATATAGTCCAAATAGCTAATAGTCTAATATATCGTCCAATAGGCTAATAGTCTAATATATTAGTCCAATAGTTAGTAATAGTATAATTACTTATAGTTCCAATAGCAATAGCTTAATCCATAGTCCAATAGCTAATAGTCTAATACATAGTCCAATAGCTAATAGTATAATATAAGGAAAATAGTAATGTCGATATATAGTCCAATAGATAATAGTCTAATAATAGTCCAATAAGCTAATAGTCTAATATATAGTACAATAGCTACTGTCTAATCTATAGTCCCAATGATTAATAGTCTAATATATACCGTCCAATAAGCTAATGTCTAATATATAGTCCAATAGCTAATAATAGTCTAATATATAGTCCAATAGCTTAATAGGCAATACATAGTACCAATAGCTATTAGTCTAAATAAAGTCCAAATAGCTAATAGTCTAATTATATAGTCCCAATAGCTAATAGTCTAATATATAGTCCAATAGCTAATTAGTCTAATATAGAGTCCAATAGCTATAGTCTAATATATAGTCCAATAGCTCCTAGTTCTAATATATAGTCCAATAGCTAATAGTCTAATATATCGTCCACTAGCTAAAGTCTAATATATAGTCCAATAAGCGTAATAGTCTAATATATAGTCCAATAGCTAATTAGTTAATATATAGTCCAATAGCTAATAGTTATATATGGTACAATAGCTAATGGTCTAATTATATAGGTCCAATGAGCTATAATAGTCTAATATATAGTCCAATAGCTAATAGTCTAATAGCTAATAGTCTAATATATAGTCCAATAGCTAATAGTCTAATAGCTAATGATATTCTAATAAGTGACCTGTATCAGATGAAAAACAATCCCCAATCCCCAGAAATTTCCCACAAAGTTACATTATGTTCCCTGTGAACAAACTCCATCTATTTCCTTATTTAAATACCATTATTAATAACAATCACAATAAACATTCTCCTTATGTGCATTTACATCTATACAACACAAATAACACAATTCCCCTTACTGTGCCTGTAACTCTTACTGTGTAAGCGATATGGGCTCAGGTAGAGGTTGGGGGAAATGTAGACAGTAACAGTCTGTAATATTGTTTTACATTAATAACTCATTTTACATATTTGGGGTACATTGACCCCCCTAAATTCTTATCTCTCTTTCAAACCTTATATAAACACACTAGCCAAATCCATTTGTTTAAACACAAAATCCAAGCAAATGTCCTAATCCCACCCCGACCAGACTACTGCAACCCCCGTCCTTGGTTTCCTACTAAGAAACTGACACAAAATATTGCTGCATGTCTCATTCACTTTTTTCAATTTTCCCTGTCAGTCTCTCCACTGTCTAGTTTCTATCTGGGGTCCTGTAAACCCTCTATACATATCAGGGATAATCCCCATCTACCATACCCAGTGTAACCCCCTGAATCCGACACTCAACATCTTCTCAACTTGCCTCTTCAGGCAGCCTATACAGTGTTCTCCCTAGGGTCTTTTAGCCGGGCGGCCCACCCGGCTACTTTTTCATGCCACCCGGCTGGAAAAAAATTCTTGAGAGAACACTTGTGATTTAAAAGAATTTAGAAGTAGGTTTAATAGGTGCCAATAGGTCAGTAAAAACTCCCGCCAAAACTGCTCAGTCCAGACTCCTTTTTTACACCTGCAAGATTATATTAGCAGGTTAACTAGCTTTTCCAAGATCTCCAAGGCCACAAAAGGGTGTCACATGTGCTTGTGCTGCTATGTTACATGGGTTACCTGCAGATGTTGACTACAACCCCCTGCATTCTACAACCATGGAATGCTGGGAGTTATAGTTTTGAAACATCTAGTGGGACAAAAGTTAGACATCCCTGACCTATATAATGAGCATGATGCAGTGAACATTTTCCCTTACCACCAAATTTCCCCGTCCTACCCCACCCGGCTACTTTTTCATGCCACCCGGCAGGAAAAATATTCTGGGGAGAACACTGCTATAATCCGACACTGACCCAGCCTGACCTAACCCTCTATCCCTCTATCAAATGTTCCACCGGTGCTGGACCCTCTTTCCCAGCGTATGACAATATTAATGTATATAGACTGAGAGCAGTCTCTATATTGTCTGGATTACATCCTGGTACCTGCAATCTCCATGATAAACATAAGGCAGGTATTTACTGATTCACAGAACCACCAACATCTTCCAGTGCTGGTGGATGATCGGAGACCCGAGAGACAATATTTCCAGGCAGATCTCACACTGTGCAGCAGATAATGAAGAAATCAAATCCAAATAAACAGACACCCACCAGTAATTCCCCTTATTACAGACTAACAGTGCACAGCCCCAGGGAATGAGCCGTTGACAGGGAACTGGGTCTCTGTCATTCAGTTCAGGATCTAAATCCAACACAGGTGACCAAGTACAAGTTAAGAACATTACACAGAGATCAGAGACGGGCGGGAAACCTGGGGCCACGAGAGCCACATTAAAATCTCTCCTGCACCCTAGTGTATAATGCAACATGTGGGTTAGACAGGCAACAACAGCTCTAATATGCCATTGATGTCGGTGCTGGTTTACTGCACATTAACCAGTTTGTTACAGCCAATACAGTTAGTGTTGGGTACAGCAATGTGAATGTCGGTAATTACTCACCCAACTGGCTCAGTGTGGAACGAGCAGCTTAACCCCCACCAGCAGATCAAATCCACATTGCCATGATCTCGTCTTCCTGCCTCGATGGCAGATCTTCTGTGCATGGGCAGACAGACTGCAATCTCTGAGAGCAGTGTTGAGATGTGGAGCATGCCCAGTAGAATGGCCTACTTCCAAACAAACTGGAAAGGCTGCAAATCCAATCTCCAATCATTAACTGTTACCGAAAGGAATCGATTCTTTCCTCCCTTGGATACCCGTCGCCCTAATGATTTGTCACCGCACCTCGCCACAACTGCTGCTGCTAATTACTTACAGGGAGTTGTAACTGCTCGCTTCTGATTGATTTAACAATTGTGTTAACATGTTCTGGGGGTGATGCCAAGCGACACGGAGCCCATTATCCAACTGTATTTAGTACAAGGCAAAACTGCCGTGTTCTTAGCAGTCACAGCTCAGTGCTTTGTGGGGGGTCATGGCACAACTTAAAGGACAAGTCCATCCCCCAGATAGAGATGTAAGACTAACCTGAAATGCTGCCTGACCCACACTCTGCTTCCTGGTTCTTCTAGTTTAGCCCCTGCCAGTCATGGATGTGACAGATGACAATGTTATTCCCCTAGCCGTCTCCTCTGAGCATGTGTGAGCTTGTAAAAGAGCTTGGAGATGTGACAGAAAACTTTTGAAAGGCAAAAGGAAGGGGGGGGGGGAGAACATTTGTCAGAATAACAGGCTAGATCTACCATGGCAAACCCCTGCGACCACAGGAGGGCGCCCAGGAGTCTCAGTTCTTACTTTCCCTATGACAGATACAGCCTGTGCAGATTTCTTTCATTTCCAAATAAAGTTACATGAATATGTCCTTGTTACTATTTACAGGTAAAATCATCTACCATGTATGACATTACTAACATCCCATTACAGGTCATTAACCTGCCTGGCTACAAAGCTTTCATCTTACTTCCAATCATCTCGTCCTAAATCCATTTAACTCCCTGTTCTAGGTACCAGTGATAACGATGCCCAATGCGGCAGGAACTGATATTCTATCAAACACAGTTACATAGTGGCCAAGACTGAACAAATACAAACACCCATGTGGGTGAGACATTCCGTTCGATTTGCCTGGAAATAACAATCCTAATAATACAGCCTGATAAGTCAAACAATAGATCAGACATGCCAGTCATTTCCACCTGGTCCTGGGTACTTTATATATATTATTATTATTATGGATTTATATAGCGCCAACATCTTCCGTGGCGCTTTACGATTACATAGTCATACATTACATACAGGGTAATATATGTTATATAAAGTCATACATATTACATACACAGGAAATACATAATATAAGTAAACAGAGAGATGAGTTACTTACAGCAATACCATGATACAATAGGAGAGAGGACCTTGCCCAAAGAGCTACAGTCTAGAGGACATGGGGGTGAGACACAAGGTGGCGGGAATCGGTGGCTGTAAATAGATTGGCAGTGGAACGTGAAAGGCGGGTTGGATCATATTGGGTAGTAAGAGGGGTAATGTCTAGTCCAGGTTATATGGAGCCTGAAGAGGTGGGTTTTAAGGTTACGTTTGAAGGTGTTAAGGGATGGTGAGTGACGGACAGACGGAGGGGAGGAAGGGAGTTCCAGAGCAGAGGGGCAGCACGAGTAAAATCCTGAATGCGGGCATGGGAAGAGGTGACAAGGGTGGATGAGAGGAGGGTATCATTTGCAGAGCGGAGGTTGCACCTGGGACGATATCAGTGGATCAGCTCTGAGATATATGGAGGGCTGTGTTGGAAAGTGCTTTATAGGATAGGGTGAGATATATGAAGGGCTGTGTTGGAAAGTGCTTTATAGGATAGGGTGAGATATATGGAGGGGCTGTGTTGGATAGTGCTTTATAGGATAGGGTGAGATATATGGAGGGGCTGTGTTGGATAGTGCTTAATAGGATTAGGGTGAGGAGAGATTGGAGGGGCTGTGTTGGATAGTGCTTTATAGGATAGGGTGAGATATATGGAGGGGCTGTGTTGGATGGTGCTTTATAGGATAGGGTGAGATATAGAGGGCTGTTTGTGTGTTTTAGAGGAATAGCGGCTTTGTAGCTTATAGGATGGGTGAGAGATATAGTGGAGGGCTATTGTTGGATAGTGCTTATAGGATAGGGTGAGATATATGGAGGGCTGTGTTGGATGTGCTTTATAGGATAGGGGAGATATATGGAGGGGCGTGTTGGATAGTGGCTTTATAGGGATAGGGTGAGATATATGGAGGGGCTGGTGATAGTGCGTTATAGATGAGGGTGAGATAATGGAGGGCGGTGTGTGGATAGTGCTTTATAGGATAGGGGTGAGATATATGGGAGGGCTGTGTTGGATAGTGCTTTTATAGGATAGGGTGAGATAAGGAGGGCTGTGTTGGAGAGTGCTTTTTAGGGGATCGGGTGAGATATATGGAGGGGCTGTGTTGGATGGTGCTTTATAGGATAGGGTGAGATATATGGAGGGCTGTGTTGGATAGTGCTTTATACAATAGGGTGAGATATATGGAGGGACTGTGTTGGATAGTGCTTTATAGGATAAGGTGAGATATATGGAAGGGGTGTGTTGGATTTTGCTTTATAGGATAGGGGTGGAATATATGGAGGGCACTGTGTTAGGATCGTTGCTTTATAGATGCAGGTGGGATATGTGGAGGCTGTGTTAGATAGTCTTTATAGGATAGGGTGAGAGATATGGAGGGCTGTTGTTGATAGTGCTTTTAAGGATAGGGTGAGATATATGGAGGGGCTGTGTTGGAGAGTGCTTATATGTATAGGGTGAGATATATGGGATGGGCTGTGTTGGATAGTGCTTTAGGAATAGGGTTGAGGATATATGGAGGGCTGTGTGTGGATGTGCTGGTATAGGTAGAGTGAGATTATGGAGTTGTGCGTGTGTTGGATAGTGGCTTTATAGGATAGGGAGAGATCTATGGAGGGGCCTTTGTTTGATAGTGCTTAGTAGGATAGGGTGAGTATATGTGGCGTGTGTGTTGCGATTCAGCGCTTTTAAGGATTAGGGTGAGTATATTGGGGGAGGGGCTGTGTTGGATAGTGCTTTATATGATAGGGTGAAGGTATATTAGAGAGGGTGCTGTGTTGTGGATGGTGCTTTATAGATAGAGGTGAGATATATGGAGGGCTGTGTTGGATAGTGCGTTTATAGATAGGGTGTGATAATGGATAGGGGGCTGTTTGGATAGCGCTTTATAGGATGGGTGAGATATATTGGGAGGGGCTGTGTTGTGATAGCGCTTTATAGATAGGGTGAGTATCATGGAGGGGCTGTTTGGATAGCGCTTTATAGGATAGGGTGAGATACTGGAGGGGCTGTGTTGGATAGCGCTTTTATAGGATAGGGTGAGATACATGAGGGGCTGTGTTGGATAGTGCTTTATAGGATAGGGTGAGATCATTGGATGGCTGTGTTGATAGCGCTTTATTAGGATAAGGTGTGATACATGGAGGACTGTGTTTGGATTATGATTTATAGGATAGGGTTGAGATATATGGAGGGGCCTGTGTTGGATAGTGTCTTATAGGATAGGGTGAGATATTGGAGGGCTGTGTTGGATAGTGCTTTATAGGATAGGGTGAGATATATGGAGGGATGGTGGATAGTGCTCTTTATGGATTAGGTGAGATTATATGGAGGGCTTTGTTGGATAGCGCTTTATAGGATGCTGGGCGATTTATATGGAGGGCTGGTGGTTGGATAGTGAGTGCTTAATATAATAGGGTTAGATATATAGAGGGGCTGTTTGGATGGTGCTTTAGATGATAGGTGAGATATATGGGGGCTGTGTTGATAGTGCTTTATAGATAGGGTGAGATATATGGAGGGGCTGTGTTGGATAGCGCTTTATAGGATAGGGTGAGATATATGGAGGGGCTGTGTTTGGAACCTTTATAGGACAGGGTGAGATATCATGGAGGGGCATGTGTTTGGATAGCGTTTATAGGATAGGGTGAGATATCTGGAGGGGCCTGTGTTGGATAGTGCTTTATAGGATAGGGGTGAGATAATAAGGGCGTGGTGTGGATAGTGCTTATAAGGATAGGTGAGATATCATGGATTGCTGTGTTGATAGCGCTTTATAGGATAGGTGGATACATTGAGAGCTGTGTTGGATAGTGATTTATAGGATAGGGGTGAGATACTGGAGGGCTGTGTTGGATAGTGCTTTATAGGATAGGGTGAATATATGGAGGGGCTGTGTTGGATAGTGCTTTTATAGGATAGGTGAGATATATGGAGGCTGTGTTGGATAGTGCTTTATAGATAGGGTGAGGATATATGGAGGGGCTGTGTTGGATAGCGCTTTATAGGATAGGGTGAGATATAGGAGGGCTGTGTGGAATAGTGCTTTAATAGGAGGGTGAGATATATGAGAGGTCTGTGTTGGATGTGCTTTATAGGATAGGGTGAGAATATATGGAGGGCTTGTGTTGGAAGTGCTTTTAGGATAGGGTGAGATTACGAAGGGCTGTATTGGATAGTGCTTTATACGAGATAGGGTGAGATATATGGAGGGCTTGTGTTGGATAGTGCTTTTAGGATAGGGGAGCTATATGGAGGGGACTGTGTTGGATAGCGCTTTATAGGATAGGGTGAGATTATGGAGGGGCTGTGTTGGGACTACGCTTTATAGGATGGGTGAGGATATATGGAGGGTTGTTGTATTGATAGCTCTTTATGGATAGGGTGGAGATACTTGGAGGGCTGTGTTGATAGTGCTTTAGGACAGGGTGAGATATATGGAGGGCTGTGTTGGATAGTGCTATAGGATAGGGTGAGATATGTGAGGGCTGTGTGTTGGATAGTGCTTATAGGATAGGGTGAGTTAGTATATGGAGGGCTGTGTTGGATAGTGCTTATAGGATAGGGTGAGATATAGGAGGGCTGTGTTGAATAGTGCTTTTAGATAGTGAGATTATGGCGTGCTGTTTGGATACGCTTAGGATGGGTGAGATATACGGAAGGGCTGTGTTGATAGCGCTTTATAAGGATAGGGGTGATAGATATAGGAGGGCTGTGTTGGATAGTGCTTTATCGGATAGGGTGAGATATATGGAGGGCTGTGTTGGATAGAGCTTTATAGGATAGGGTGAGATATATGGAGGGCTGTGTTGGATAGCGCTTTATAGGATAGGTGAGATATATGAGGGGCTGTGTTGGATAGCGCTTTATATGAGGGTGAGATATGGAGGGCTGTGTTGGATAGTGCTTTATGGATAGGGGTGAGATATATGGGAGGGCTGTGTTGCGATAGTGCTTTATAGGATAGGGTGAGATAGTATGGAGGGGCTGTGTTGGATAGCGCTTTATAGGATAGGTGAGATATATGGAGGGGCTGTGTTGGATAGTGCTTTATAGTTCGGTAAGTAGCATGAACATGGATCCTTTGCTGATGGGTAACCAGTGGAGTGACTGTACTGAGAGGAGAGCGCGTTAGAGGAGGAGAAGAGAAATGAATGACGCCAGCGAGTGTTAGGATTGATTTTGGTGCCAGGCGGGTTTGTTTGGTAAACCACACAGGAGTGTGTTGCAGTAGTCTAGCTGGGATATTGATTACGGCATGGACAGGATTTTTGTAGTCTCCCTTCGCGAGGAAGGGTCGAATGTGGGAGGAATGTTCTGGTGAGTGGAGCGCACAACAGGAATAAGGAAAGATCAGAAGTCTATTGTTATTCCAGCAGCGGGGAATGAGGAGATGGGGATATGCGGTGGTTTGTTGTAATATTAATTGTAAACGAGGGAGGGGAATACAGTTGTGCAGGAGGGAAAGCGACAAGCCTTCACCTTCCGCCATGTTTAGTTGAGGAAGCGGGGAGGACATAAGGCTGAGATGGCACTATAGTCGCAGTCTGGCCCCTGGGATGGCAGTGTAGGGAGATCCGGGCAGAGTGTAAATTTGGGATATCTTCCGCATACAGGATCCGTACTGGAACCAAATGAATAATGAGTTGTCCAAGGCCATGGGTGTAGATGGAGAGAAAGAAGAGGACCGAGTACGGAGCCTTTGAGGGAACCCCACAGGGATTGGGGGCGAGGGGTGGAGCTAAGAATCTGTGCAACACACTAGCAGGAATTCCATACAAGTCCTATCATTTAAAATGGTCTAAGTTGGCCCACCAATCGGATCGTACTTTTCAGGTAACATCTGATTGGTTGGGGCAAAATTAGCACCATTTTAAACGATAAGAACTTTTATTGAATCTCCCTGTAAACCATTGTTTAGGAGAGAGATAGGAGGATAGCCAAGAAAGTGCAGTGTCCTGGATACCTAAGGAGGTCAGGATCTGGAGAAGTAGAGGGTGATGAACAGTATTAAAAGCAGAGGACAGATCAATAAGAATGTGTAAAGAGCAGTGACCTTTAGATTTAGCACTAAGTAGATGATTGGGCACTTTAGTGAGGTCAGTTTCCATGGAGTGGTTAGGGCGGAAGCCTGACTGGAGGTGGTCAAAGAGAGAGTTAGACAGGTGACTGACCAGGTCAGCATAGACATGTCTTTCCAGTAGTTTGGAAGCGAAAGGGAGAAGGGAGACAGGCCGGTAGCTGGAAAGAGCAGACGGGTCAAGGGAGGGTTTTTTAGGTATAGGGGAGTCCACGGCATGTTTATATATAGAGGGAAAGATACCAGTGGATTGGGACAAGATAAAGAGAGATGTTAGGGCTGGAATGAAGGAAGAGGAGAGTGGGGGAATAAGATGAGAGGGAATGGGGTCGAGGGGGCAGGTGGTGAGACGTGTCCTGGAGAGGAGAGAGAAGAGTCCCTGTTCTGTAATAGTGGTGACGCTCGTTAGGGGACAATTAAAGGGATTAACCAATGAAGAGAGGTTGGGCAGTGGTTGGAACCTGTAGGGAGGAGGTAGGGCGCACAGGAAAACCATTTTGGATGTTTGTTTTTTTCTGTGAAATATGAGGCTACTTCATCAGCCGATAGACAGGGGGTAGGCGGAGGAGGTGGTGAACAGAGCAGGGAGTTGAATACTTTGAAGAGCTGTTTGGGGTTATGGGATTGGGAGGATATGAGTGTAGAGCAGTAGTTTAAAGCACCTCTGATCTGATAAAGGGCATTTTTAAATTCAAGAAAGTCTCTATTTTTGTTACTCTCGTGAAAGTGGTGGTGGGGCCGGGTGGTGGATAAATAACCACAATCTGTAGGGAGGTGGGAGAGTAAACACGGACTGAGTGGGACTGGAAAGATAGGGTAGTACTGCAGATCATACCAGGCAAAAATTACAATGAAGCACAGGAAGGGATGCGTTGGCTCATAATTATGGTAAAAGAGTAGGGGTACTTTCTAGCAGTTATGGAGCCTGAGGAGGGTGGGTTTTAAGTGACGTTTGAAGGTGTGTAAGGGATGGTGAGTTGACGGACAAACGGAGGGGGAGGAAGGAGTTCCAGACATCAGCACTATAATCCTGAATGCGGGCATGGGAAGAGGGACAAGGGTGGAAGGAGGGTAATCATTTGCAAGCGGATGTTGCACCTGACTATATCAGTGGATCACTCTGTGAGATATATGGAGGGCTGTGTTGGAAGTGCTTTTAGGATAGGTGAGATATATGAGGGCTTGTTTTGAAGTGCTTTATAGGATGTGTTGAATAGATGGAGGGGCTGTGTTGGATATGCTTTATAGGATAGGGGTGAGATATATGGAGGGTGCTGTTGTTGGATGTGCTTTATGAGGTGGGTGAGATATATGGAGTGACTGTGTTGGATGTGCTTTTATAGGATAGGGTGAGATATATGGAGGGGCTTGTTTGATATGTGCTTTATAGATAAGGGTGAGATATATGGAGGGGCTGGTTTGGATAAGGCTTTATAGGATGGTGAGATATCTGAGGGGCTTGTTTTGGATATGTGTTTTATAGGTATGATTAGATATATGGAGGGATGGTGTTGGATAGGGCTTTATAGGATAGGTGAGATTATGGAGGGGCCTGTGGTGATAGTGCTTTATAGGATAGGGTAGATACTATGGAGGGGCTGTGTTGGATAGTCTGTTTATAGGATAGGTGATATATATGAGGGATGTGTTGGATAGCGCTTTATAGGATAGGGTGAGATATATGGAGGGGCTGTGTTGATAGTGTCTTTATAGGATAGGGGTAGTTATATGGAGGGGTCTGTGTTGGATAGTGCTTTATGATAGGATTGAGATATATGGAGGGCTGTGTTGTAGTGCTTTATGAATAGGGTGAATATCATGGAGGGGCTGTGTTGGATAGTGCTTACTAATAAGGGGAGATATATTAGGCGCTGTGGTTGGATATGCTTTATATAGGTGTGAGTCGTATGGAGGGCTGTGTTGAATAGTGCTTAATAGATATGTGGAGATATATGGAGGCTTTGTTGGATAGTGCTTTATAGGATAGGGGTTAGATATATGGAGGGCTGTGTTGGAGTGCTTTATAGGATGGTGAGATATATGGGGGGCATGTTGGATAGTGCTTTATAGGTAGGGTGAGATATATGAGGGGGCTGTGTTAGATTATGCTTTATAGGATAGGGTGATGATATATGGGGGCTGGGTTAGATATTGCTTTATTAGGATAGGGGGAGATATTGGAGGGCTGTGTTGATAGTGCTTTATAGGATAGGGTGAGATATTGGAGGGCTGTGTTGGAGAGTGCTTTATTAGGATAAGGGTGATATATGGAGGGGCTGTGTTGGATAGTGCTTTATGGTATGGTTGAGTATATGGAGGGCTGTGTTGGATAGTGCTGTTATAGGATGTGAGAATATATGGAGGGCTGTGTTGGATATGCTTTATAGGATAGGGTGAGATATATGGAGGGCGCTGTGTTGGATAGTGCTTTATAGATAGGTGGAGATAAGATGGGGGTGCTGGTTGGTATAGCGCTTTTATGGATAGGTGGAGATATATGGAAGGGCTGTGTTGGATAGTTCTTATAGGATAGGGTTGGTATATAGAGGGGCTGCTGTGTTGATGGTGCTTTATAGGATAGGGTGAGATAATGGAGGGCTTGTTTTTGGATAGTGCTTTATAGATAGGGTTGAGATATTGGAGGGGGCTGTGTTGGATAGCGCTTTATGGATAGGGTGAATATATGGGGGCTGTGTTGGATTAGCGCTTTATAGGAATGGGTGAGAATACATGGAGGGGCTGTGTTGGATAGCGCTTTAAGGATAAGGGTGAGATCACATGAGGGGGCTGTGTTGGATTACGCGTATAGGATAGGGTGAGATACATAGAGGGGCGGTGTTGGATAGTCTTTATATGATAGGGTGAGATACATGGATGCTCGTGTTGTGATAGCGCTTTATAGGATAAGGTGGATACATGGAGGAGCTGTGTTGGATGAGATTTATAGGATAGGGTGATATATGGGGCTGTGTTGGATATTGCTTTATAGGATAGGGTGAGATTATGGAGGGCTGTGTTGGATTGGCTTTATAGGATAGGGTGAGATATATGGGAGGGATGTGTTGGATAGCGCTTAAACACAAAATAGGTAGGGTGAGATATTGGAGGGCTGTGTGGATAGCGTCTTTATAGGATAGGGTGAGAATTATGAGGGGCTGGTGTTGGTAGTGCTTCTATGATGGGGTGAGATATATAGAGGGGGTGTGGATGGTGGCTTTATAGGGATAAGGTGAGATATATGGAGGCTGTGTTGGATAGTGCTTTATAGATAGGGTGAGATATATGGAGGGGCTGTGTTGGTAGCGGCTTTATAGGATAGGGTGAGATATAGGGAGGGGCTGTGTTGGAAAGCGCTTTATAGGACAGGGTGAATACATGGAGGGGCTGTGTTGGATAGCGCTTTATAGGATAGGGTGAGATACATGGAGGGGCTGTGTTGTGGATAGTGCTTATAGGATAGGGTGAGATACATACTGTGTGTGTTGTTGATAGTGCTTTATAGGATGGGTGAGATACAATGGATGGCTGTGTGGATAGCGCTTTAATAGGATAAGGTGAGATCATGGAGGAGCTGTGTTGGATAGTGATTTATAGGTATGGGTGCAGATACATGGAGGGCTGTGTTGGATAGTGCTTTATGGAGGGTAGATATATGGAGGGGCTGGTGTTGATAGTGCTTATAGGAAGGGTGAGATATATGGAGGGCTGTGTTGGTAGTGCTTTATAGGATAGGGTGAGATATATGTAGGGGCTGTGTTGGATGCGCTTTATAGGATAGGGTGAGATATATGAGGGCTGTGTTGGGTAGGCCTTTATATAGGATAGGGTGAGATGAATGAGAGGGCTGTGTTGGATAGTGCTTTATAGGATAGGGTGAGCTATATGGAGGGCTGTGTTGGATAGTGCTTTATAGGATAGGGTGAGATATACGAAGGGGCTGTATTGGATAGTGCTTTAACGGATAGAGGTGAAGATATGGAGGGCTGTGTTGGATAGTGCTTTTAGGATAGGTGGAACTATTGAGGGCCTGTGTTGGAATCGCTTATAAGGATAGGGTGAGTTATGGAGGGCTGTGGTTGGATAGCGCTTTATCGGATAGGGTGTAGATATATGGAGGGTTGGGTGTTGGATAGCTCTTATAATAGGGTTAGATATATGGAGGGCTGTGTTGGATAGTGCTTTATAGGACAGGGTGAGATATATGGAGGGCTTGTGTTGGATTAGTGCTAATAGGACAGGGTGAGATATATGGATGGCTGTGTTGGATAGTGCTTTATAAGGATAGGGGTGAGATAGATATGGAGGCTGTGTTGATAGTGCTTTATAGTGATAGGGGAGATATATGGAGGGGGCTGTGTTTGAATAGTGCTTTATAGGATAAGGGTGAGATATATGGAGTGCTGTGTTGGATACGCTTATAGGATAGGTGAGATATACGGAGGGCTGTGGTTGATAGCGCGCTTTATAGGATAGGGTGAGATATATGGAGGGCTGTGTTGGATAGTGCTTTTAGGATAGGTTGAGATATATGGAGGGGCTGTGTTGGATAGCGCTTTTATAGGATAGTGGAGTATATGGAGGGCTGTGTTGGATACGCTTTAAGGATAGGGTGAGATATATGAGGGGCTTGTGGATAGCGCTTTAATAGATGGTGAGATATATGGAGGGCTTGTTGGATAGTGCTTTATAGGATAGGGTAGATATATGGAGGGCTGTGTTGTGTAGTGCTTTATAGGATAGGGTGAGATATTGGAGGGGCTGTGTTGGATAGCGCTTTATAGGATAGGGTGAGATATATGGAGGGCTGTGTTGGATAGTGCTTTATAGGATAGGGTAAGTAGCATGAACTGGATCCTTTGCTTGATGGGTAACCAGTGGAGTGACTGACTGAGAGGAGAGGCGTTGAGGATGAGAAGAGAATAATATGAGCCAGCCAGCAGAGTTTAGGATTGAATTGTGGGTGCCAGGCGGTTGTTTGGTAAACCACACAGGAGTGTGTTGCAGTAGTTATAGCTGGGATATGATTAGGCATGGACTAGGATTTTTGTAGCTCCTCGAGAGGAAGGGATCGAATGTGGGAGAAGTTTCTGAGTGGAGCCACGAATTGAAGGAAATAAGAAATCTAGTGTTTATTCCCAGGCAGCGACATGGGAATATGGGATATGGCGGTGTTTGTTAATATTAATTGTAAGACTAGGAGGGGAACAGCATTGTCAAGGGAGGGAAAAGTACAAGTTCAGCCTTGTCCATGTTTATTTTGGGAAGCGGGAGGACAGAAGGCTGAGATGGCACTAAGGCGTCGGGCACCTGGGATGTCAGTGTAGGGAGATCCGGGGCAGTGTTAAATTTGTGGTATCGTCCGCATACAGGACTGATACTGGAACCCAAATGAAATAATGATTGTCAAGCCATGGTGTAGATGAGAAAAGAAGAGGACCGATATACCGAGCCTTGCGGACCCCCACAGGGGATGGGGGCGGGGTGGAGCTATGACTGTGCAAAACACTAGCAGGGAGATTCAATACACATTCTTATCATTTAAAATGGCTAATTTTTGCCCAACCAATCGGACTTAACATTTTAAAGGTAACATCTGATTGGTGGGGCAAAATTAGCACCATTTTAACAGATAAGACTTTATTGAATCTCCCTGTAAACATTGTTTAGGAGAGAGATAGGAGGATAGCCAAGAAAGTGAGTGTCCCTGGATCCTAAGGAGGTCAGGATCTGGAGAAGTAAGGGGATTAACATATTAAAAGCAGAGGACAGATCAATAAGAAATGTGTAAAAAGCAGGGACCTTTAGATTTAGCATAAGTAGATGATGTGGCACTTTAGTGAGGTCAGTTTCCATGGAGTGGTTAGGGCGGGGAAGCCTACTGAGGTGGTCAAAGAGAGAGTTAGACGAGTGACTGACCAGTCAGCAGAGACATGTCTTTCCAGTAGTTTGGAAGCGAAAGGGAGAAGGGAGACAGGCCGGTAGCTAAGAGCAACGGGTCAAGGGGAGGTTTTTTTAGGTATAGGGAGTCCACGGCATGTTTATATATCTGAGGGAAGATACCAGTGGATTGGGACAAGATACAGAGAGATATTTTAGGGTGGAATGAAAAGAGAGGGAGAGTGGGGAATAAGTATGAGAGGGAATGGGGTCAGGGGGACGAAGTGGTAGACTTTTCCTTGGAGAGGAGAGAGAAGATTCTCATGTTCTGTAAGAGTGGTCGAGCTCGTTGGGGACATTAAAGGGATTAACCACTGAGAGAGGTTGGGCAGTGGTTGAACCTGTAGGGAGGAGGTAGTCGGCGCACGGAAAAAACCATTTTGGATGTTTATTTTTTTTGCTGTGAAATCATGAGCTACTTCATCAGATTATGCCGATAGACAGGGGGTGGGACTGAGGAGGTGGTGAACAGAGCATGGAGGTTGAAATACTTGAAGAGCTGTTTGGGGTTATGGGATGGGAGGATATGAGTGTAGCAGCAGTAGTTTAAAGCACCTCTGATCTGAATAAAGGCATTTTTAATTCAAGAAAGTCTCTATTTGTTTTTGTACTCGTCGTGAAAAGTGGTGGTGGGGCCGGGTGGTGGATAAATAACCACAATCCTTAGGGAGGTGGGGAGGTAACCGGACTGAGTGGGACTGGAAGATAGGGTAGTACTGCAGATCATCCGAGCAAAAATTACAATGAAGCCACAGGAAGGATCACAGTGGAGTGCTGATAGGGTAGTACAGCAGATCATACCGGGCAAAATGACAATGAAGCACAGGATGCACAGTGTAAGTGATGAATAGGGTATACAGCAAGTCATACCACAAAGAAAATACAATGAAGCAACAGGAGGGATGCCCAGTGGAGAGTGATGAATAGATAGTCAAGCAATCATACCAGGCAAAATTACAATGAACACAGTGGAAGGATGCACAGTGGAAAGTGATGTAATAGTGTTACAAGCAGATCATACCAGGCAAAAATTAACAGCCTAACAAGGAAGGATGCACAGTGGATGATGAATAGGGTGATACAGCAGATCATACCAGCAAAAATTACAATCTCGCACAGGAAGGAAGCACAGTGGAGAGTGATAATAGGGTAGTACAGCAATCATACCAGGTAAAAATTACAATGAATCCCGGAAGGGATGCACAAGTGAGTGATGTATATGGTATTACAGCAGATCATACCAGGCAAAAAATTACAATGACGCACAGTAGGGATGCACTGGAGTGATGAATAGGGTAGTACACCAGATCCATACCATGCAAAATTAAACATGAAGCACAGGAAGGATGCACAGTGAAAGTGAGGAATAGGGTATACAGCAGATCATACCAGGCAAAATTACAATGAAGCACAGAAGGATTGCACAGTGGAGTGATGAATAGGTTAGTACAGCAGATCATACCAGGTACCAGCAAAAATTACAATGAAGCACAGGAAGGGATGCACAGTTGAGATGATAGTAAGGTAGTACAGCAGATCATACCAGGCAAAATTACAATGACGCACGGAAGGGATGCACAGTGGAGAGTGATGATAGGTTAGTACAGCAGATGCATACCAGACAAAAATTACAATGAGCACAGGAAGCGGATGCACAGTGGAGAGTGATGATAAGGTAGTACAGCAGATCATACCAGGCAAAAAATTACAATGAGCACAGGAAGGGATGCACAGTGGAAAGTGATGAATAGGGTATACAGCAGATCATACCAGGTAAAAATTACAATGAAACACAGGAGGGATGCACAGTGGAGCAGTGATGAATAGGGTAGTACAAAAGATCATACCAGCAAAAATACAGGAAGCACCAGGAGGGTATCACAGTGGAAAGTGATGAATAGGGTAGTACAGCAGATCCTACCAGGCAAAAATTTCAATGAAGCAACAGGAAGGGATGCACAGTGGAGAGTGAGATAGGGTAGTACAGCAAGATCATACCAGGCAAAAATACAAGAAGCACAAAGGGGTTGCACAGTGGAGTGATGATTAGGGTACGTACATCAGATCATACAGGCAAAAATTACAATGAAGCACAGGAAGGGATGCCGTGGAGTGATGATAGGGTAGTACAGCAGATCATACCAGGCAAATTACAAAAAGCACAGGAAGGGATGCACGTTGAGTGATGAATAGGGTAGTACAGCAGATCATACCAGGCAAAAATACAATGAAGCACAGGAAGGATGCACAGTGGAGTGATGAATAGGGTAGTACAGCAGCAATCATACCAGCAAAAATTACAATGAAGCACAGGAAGGGATGCACAGTGGAAGTGAATGATAGGTAGTACAGCAGATCATACCAGGCAAAATTACAATGAAGCACAGGAGGGATGCACAGTGGAGTGATGAATAGGGTAGTACAGCAGATCATACCAGCAAAAATTACATGGAAGCACAGGAAGGGATGCACAGTGGAGTGATGAATAGGGTAGTACAGCAGATCATCACCAGCAAATTACAATTGAGCACAGGAGGGAGCACAGTGGAGTTATAAAGGGTATACAACGCAATCAACCACCGTGCAAAATTACAATGAGCACAGGACGGGATGCACAGTGGAGTGATTAATAGGGTAGTAACCGACAGATCATACCAGGCCAAAAATGTACAATGAAGCAAGGAACGGATGCCACAGTGGATTGATAATACGGGTAGTACAGCAGAATTCATAACCAGGCAGTGGAGGCCAACTAGTGGGAATGGAAAGAAGTGATGAAATAGGGGTATAGTTTACAGAAGTCATACCACGGCAAAAATTACAATTGGAAGCACAGGAAGGGCATTGCACAGGGACGGTGATGCTCAGGGGAGAAAAAGCAGTAGGGCGCGGCGAGGACACGCGTAGTTACGGCCAGATCAATTAACCAGCGGCAAAAAGGATACTCTAACAATGGAGCACAGGATTGCACAAGTGCTATCATTGGAAAAAGTGATATGCAAAGTACCGGGTAGTGTAACAGGGCAGACGGCAGGGATTGCTACCAGGGCAAAATACAAATGAAGCACGGTGGGTTGGGAGCGCCCGGGGATACGCGGCGGTCGGACCGTACAGCAGATCATCCCGGCCCACACAATTACCAGCCGCAGTGGATGTCCGAGCCAATCGAGATGCGCACCGTCAGGGCAGCGACGTCTGTGTCGAGGTGGGCAAGGAGAGGGGATGCAACAGTGTAATGATTCGAAATAGGGGGTATTAAGCAGATTCCATACAAGGCACACCCCCCCGTTGTCTCTGTCCCCGTGCGCCCCATCCCCCCCCAGGTTGCTGGCCCCCCTCGCGCTGTGTCCATGCATGCACTGGTGCCCCCGGAGGGACGAGGCCCGTTATTGTGATGAGCATAGTATCGTTCGGGAGTACATTCACAGCCCCACCGCAGATCATACCAGGCAAAAAATTACAATGAAGCAACAGGAAGGGATGCACAGTGGATGTGATGAATAGGGTATACAGCAGATCATACCAGAGCAAAAATTACAATGACAGCACGGAAGGGATGCACAGTGGAAAGTGATGAATAGGGTTAGTACAGCAGATCATACCAGAGCAAAAATTACAATGAAGCCACAGACGAAGGCATGCACAGTGGAGAGTGTGATGAGTAAGGGTAGTACCAGCAGATCATACCAGGCAAAAATTACAATGACAGCACAGGAAGGGATGCACATGGTAGAGTGATGAATGGGCGAGAGAGTGTGATATGAATAGGGTTATACAGCAGATCATACCAGACAAAAATTACAATGAGCACAGGAAGGGATGCCGTTGGAGAGTGATGATAAGGTAGTACAGCAGATCATACCAGGCAAAAATTACCAATGGAGCACAGGAAGGGATGCACAGTGGAAAGTGATGAATAGGGGTAGTACAGCAGATCATACCAGGAAAAAATACAATGAAGCACAGGAAGGGATGCCAGTGGAGAGTGATGATAGGTTAGTACAGCAGATCATACCAGGCAAAAATTACAAGAAGCACAGGAGGTGATGCACAGTGGAAAGGAGGAATAGAGATAGGTCGTACAGCAGATGCATACCAGGCAAAAAAATACATGAAGCACAGGAAGGGATGCACAGGGAAAGTGATGAATAGGGTAGTACAGCAGATCATACCAGGCAAAAAAAAATACAATGAAGCAAGGAAGGGATGCACAGTACGGAGTTGAGTGTGAATAGGGTACGTACAGACAGATCATACCAGGCAAATTACAATGAAGCACAGGAAGGGATTGCACAGTGGAGTGATGAATAGGGTAGTACACAGAATCATACCAGGCAAAAATTACAATGAAGCACAGGAAGGGATGCACGTGGAGGTGAATGACTAGGGTAGTACAGCATGATCATACCAGGCAAAAAATTACAATTAAGGCAAAGAGGAACGCGGACCATGCACAGGTGGAGTGCGAATAATGGGTAGTACAGCACAGATCATACCAGGCAAATAACAATGAAGCACAGGAAGGGCATTGTACAAGGGGAGAGTGATGAATTAGGGTAGTACAGCCAGTATCATACCAGGCAAAAAATTACAATGAAGCACAGGAAGGGAATACATGCACAGTGGAGAAGTCGACCCTAGGGGAATAGTTTAGTACAGCAGATCTTATACCAGGCAAAAATTACAATGAAGCACCTAGGCAAGGGATGCTACGTAGCTGGACGTGATTGAGAATAGGCGTAGTAGTAACCGCCAGATCATACCAGGCAAAATACACACTCGTCCGCACAGGAAGGAGCACGTGGAGGATCATGGAATATCGAACCCTAGGGTCCAGTACAGCAGATCCACTCACCAGCACCCTTAAAATGATGACCCCCCAGAACCGCACAGGAACGCGGATGCACAGAGTGGAGTAAGCACTGTGCCAAATGAGGGGTAGATACACGAGATCATACCAGGAAAAAATAACAAAAATTACAATGAAGCAAGGAGGGATGCCACAGTGGAGTTGATGAATGGCGGGTGTACAGAGATTATACCAGGCAAAAATTACATGATGACGCACAACCGGAAGGATGCACAGTGGCAGTGGTGATGAATATGGTACTACCAGCAATCATACCTGTATGAAACAAAATGGGTCAGGAAAGATGGAGGGTGATCCTGATGGTTGCCTAGTATTATTCTGCGTGAAATCCCACCTTGGGGACCTATCCGGGCCCGCAGAATGTGACCAGGTCAGAATGTGACTAGGGCTGTACAATAATTATATATATAATATATACTTTTACATGTGACTAGGGCCCTTACACTCAAATTCACTGTATACATGTGACTAGGGCCCCTAAAAGCATGATATATTGTATAAATGATGAATAGGGAAAGAAAATTATATAGAAGGGAGAAAGGGGATGAAGAAGAGATGGAGATAGGACCATCCCACATGAACAAGGGGGGTGTCAGGAAAGGGCGTGTGAAACGGGTCACATATGGGTGCTGGGGAGGATAGGAAAAGGAAATTACAATGAAGCACAGGAAGGGATGCACAGTGGAGTGATGAATATGGTACTACAGCAGATCATACCTGTAATGATAACAAGATGGTGTCAGGAAAGATGGAGGGTGATCCTGATGGTGCCCTAGTTAATTCTGGTGTTAATTCAGCCCTACACTTGGGAAAGGCTGCAGAATGTGACCAAGGTCAGAATGTGACTAGGGCTCTTACATATATATATATATATACTGTATACATGTGACTAGGGCCCTTACATATATATACTGTATACATGTGACTAGGGCCCTAACATATATATACTGTATACATGTGACTAGGGCCCTAACATATATATACTGTATACATGTATCAGAATAATCGGATATTGTATGACCAGGATTGGTGCATGTGTGAACGGTTTGGGGAAGATAGGCCAAGGGGAACCAACCAGACTGGGATCACAGGGAATATGGGGTTTGATGTTGTGGTTGGCTTTGAATAAATAACTGCACATTTCATTTAGAAAGATGGATCCCTGGATAAATGGCCCAGGACATTGAAACATCGATGGAACCTTGGAAGGGAACGGACATTAGTCACCTCCTGCATCAGTTATATGGAAAAGAAAAAAACCTGTAGCCTGGTATCTGATTGGTCAACCTTCTCTTCCAATCCTGCTCAGGCACAAGTTTTAAAACCAGGCTACAGGTTGCCTATCCCTGGTGTAAAGGAGACATTTTATCATGTATTATTTATTAACACCCCAAATACAACGTAAAAGGATCACAAAGAAACAACAATGTCCACATCTCCTTAAACCTGTTGTATGGTTCTGTAAGCACTGCAAATAGGTTTAAAGGGCGACAATCAACTCTGATCCTACCTCCCATTTGGCAATAGTAGGTGCCAGCAGTGCACGGTTAAAGATGTCACTAATCCGTGGCCTTACCTCTTTCACCAGCTTACCGCTGTGACTCTAACTCATTGCTCGAATAAGCAATGAAGCCTCCAGTCGCAGGAAAAGCCTCCGCTCACTACTAGCTCACTATCGCTCGCACAACTGGAGGTATACTCTCTCTCACTACCTTCCTGCCAATGGGGTCGTAGCTATTTACTGGCATTAAAAAGTCATGTTAAAAAAAGCCTCAAGGACAAAATTAAAGAGATCTTGTTGGCTGCGCAGGTCTCTTTATATACCAGTGCAGCCACAGGAATTCCCATTGTAAAGTCAACCACTGTAAAATGGTTAGTGCGACTTTAAGAATGTACCCGTGGCACAATGTAAATCTTATTGTAACGAAAAACAAAGAGACCGAATGTAGGGAAATCAGTTGTGTTGATGCTGTGAGACTTTACAATGAGATGTACAATAGCAAAAGCTGCAAATATCAAATACACATTCACTGTAACAAAAAGTGTCATGGTCACTAGTAGTGGGAGCTTTGTGAACCCCCCTGCAGGTCACACAGGGGTACTACACAGAGCGTGTGTACACAAGGTTCTGTAATCGGCGGCTAGACTATAAATTGACATCTGGCTATTACTATTTATCGCTGACAATTGAACGTTAGATTGTGTACATATGGACAGACTTAGGGTCCGATTACAGTGTTTGTGGGAATGTAAAGGAGACGATCTGGTGTTTGGCTGTTTAGATGCCCAGAAACATTCCATTTTCTATCCCAAATCTTACTCCATTCCCAAACCCAATGTTCCCTTTAAATACTGACACCCACAAACCTTAATAAAGTACCACTCATGTATTATAAGGGATAATGTATCCCCCACTGTAAATTATAAGGATATTAGAAGTCACTGAGCAGTTCTGTGTCTATATAAAGGTACAAGGACACAGACTGATTTATACAGGGAACTCTGGGTACCACTCATGTATTATAAGGGATAATGTATTCCCTACTGTAAATTATATGTATATTAGAAGTCACTGAGCAGTTCTGTGTCTATATAAAGGTACAAGGACACAGACTGAGTTATACAGGGAAGTCTGAGTACCACTCATGTATTATAAGGGATAATGTATCCCCCACTGTAAATTATAAGGATATTAGAAGTCACTGAGCAGTTCTGTGTCTATATAAAGGTACAAGGATATTGGAACGTTTATCTACACACTGCACTGGTGTTTATCTATTCCTTACAGGTAAATAAACTCACACATACATGAATTAATTACATATCACTCATTTATTTGAACGTTTATCTACACACTGCAGCCTTGGGTGTTTGAAATATCATTCAAGGTAATCACTCACACATCCAGTGAATTTATACCATATCACTATTATATATTGAACTTTATCTACACCTGCAACGGGGTTTTATATTCATGACAGGTAATAAAAAAACCCCGCTACTTAGTTATTACATATCACTATTATATATTGAACGTTACTACAACACACTGCACTGGGGTTTAATATATCATTACAAGGTAAATAACTCACACATACATTGAATTATTTACAATCACTATATATATGCAACGTTTATCAACACACTGCACTGAGGTTGTTTATATATTCATTACAGTAAATAAACTCACCATACAGTGAATTATTACATATCCATTATATATTGCACGTTTTTCTACAACACGCACCTGGGTGTTTATATATTCATTAAGTAAATAACTCACACATACAGTGATTTTACATACACTATTATATATTGGAACGTTTATCTTACACACCTGCACCTGGTGTTTATGGATAATTCATTACAGGTACATAAACTCACAAACATAACAGTGAATTATTCACAATATCACTATTTATATTTGAAGTTGTTCTACACCTGCCACCTGGTTGTTATATATTCATTACAGTACAATAAACTCACCACTACAGTGCATTATTCATATCACGATTATATTTGGAATGTTATCTCAACACTTGCACCTGGGTGTTTATATATTCATTAACAGGTAATAACTCACCATACAGTGAATTATTACCATATCACTATTATATATTGGAACGATGTTATATCTACACACATCACTGAACCGGTTGTTTATATCTTCATTACAGGTAAATAAACTCACCACATACAGTTTGAATTATTACATATACTATTATTAGTGAAACGTTTTAAATCTACACACTGCACTGGGTGTTGTATTATTCTTACAGTAAATAAACTCACACACTCAGTGATTAATTACATATCACTATTCCGTATATATTGAACGTTTATCTACAACACACTGGCACTGGTGTTTATATCATTACAGTATTCACAACGATGAATTAAATAAATCCATACCGTAAATTCACACGACTGCACTGGTTATATTTCAACGTAACAAATTAGAATTATTACATATCACTATTATATATTGAATTTTTATCCCACCTGCACCTGGTGGTTTTATATATTCATTACAGGTAAAGAACTCACACATACAGTGAATTATTATCATATCACTATTATATATTGAACGTTTCTATCTACACTATGCACCGGTTGTTTATCATATTCATTACAGGTAAATAAACTCACATACAGTGAATTATTACATATCACTATTATATTTGATGTTTATTATCCACACACTGGCACTGGGTTTTATATATTCATTACAGGTAAGAACACACTTTACTGAATTATTACATATCACATATTATATATGAATGTTTATCCCACACTGACCTGCACCGGTTGTTATATATTCATTACAGGTAAATAAACTCACACATACTGAATTATTACATCACTATTTAATTATATTGAACGTTTACTACACCTGCACTGGGTGTTTATATATTATTACCAGGTAAATAAACTCACACATACAGTGAATTTTACATATCACTATTATATATGGAATGTTTATCCCACACACCACTGCACTGGTGTTTTATATATTCATTACAGGTAAAATAACACAAACACTACAGTGAATTATTACTATCCTATTATATATTAATGTTTATCCAACACTCCTGCACCGGGTGTTTTATATATTCATTACAGGTAAATAACTCACACATACATGACTATTACATATCACTATTAATATATTGAAAACGGTATCTACACACTGACCGTGGTGTTTATATATTTCATTACAGGTACATTAATCAAAACCCTCAACAAACCATACACTTGAATTATTACATAATGCACTATTATATATTGAACGTTGTAATCTACCACACTGCCCGGTAGTTTATATATTCTCACAGGTAATAACTCACATACATGAATATTACATATCCACTATTATATATTGACGTTTTTGTTTATTCTACACCTGCACCGGGTGTTTATATATTCAATACGAGTAAATAAACTCACACTCAGTGAATATTACATATCACTATTCATAATTGAATGTTTATCCACACACTGGCACCGGGTGTTTTATATATTCCTTACAGCGTTAAATAAACTCACACGTACATAATTATTATGACACTTTAATACAGAGAAATAACGTAAGTTAATTATTATTGACTATAAAGAAAGGAAAACGTCTCTCTAGGAACACACACATTCCTGTTCCCTTGTTTTCCCAGTTGCCCTCCTCCCCATTTCTGTAAGATCAAGCAGTATTGTTTGTTTGTGCCCAGTGGGCACAGCCAGGCACTCGGAGATCTACATTCCATAGCGATTTGTCACACAGAAAGGCAATGAAATTATTTTGGGGGAAAAAGAAACTGGTCAGCCCGACCCTGACTGGGTAGAAATACACAACAAACACAGAAACAAAGAACGTACCAGACCGAATGACACAATCAATCTGCTATAGACAGAATGTGGATGTTTACTGGTCTGTGGTATCACATTACTCTAAAACACAGACAGTCCGCCCATATAACTGATGAATCCATTTCTATTACATAACACTATAACCAGATGCAGCTTTACACCGCCCGCCCTAACCCTACTAGTCAAAAGCCAAATCTTATTGGTTGCTGGCAGATTTTAGCACAAGCAAACTCTGTCACCTCTAAGTTGGGTTATGTTAGGAAACGTCCAACCCTGATGGAAATATAAACTTACCTTTCCCCACCTCGCCAAACCCCGCGATCGGTATAGTAACTTGAGGCCATAATACTTACACTTCATCTCACACGAGGAAGCAATTGGGGTAACGTATCTTTATCGATCCCGGTGTTTGGGGGGGAACGAAGGTAGATATAGATAAGGGGCTGAAGAGGTGCTAAAGTTTGCTTGTGCTATGTCATTTGCGTCATCCAATCAGATATTGGCTTTTTAACTCAGTTAGATACATCTGATTGGTTGCTGCAGATTGAAGCTGTGTACATGTGGTCCGATATGGCTGCCCAAGACCAAAACTTCTGTTGATATTTTGAACCAATCACAAGGTTTTAATGGACCACACTGTCAGGTATATGGCACGCCACTATTTCACATTACACAGGCTACAGGTCGGGTTTAGGGTCAGAGGTCTGTCGGATATGAAAATTGGAAGGTGTGTCCCCACTAGCAAAGAAGCATTCATTACATGGCTCTTAATGCCCACTTGAAGACATGACTTCATCATTCATGGCTGCGGGTTTTGGTGTGGTGTGATCACAGTTTCCTCCCCGATATGTAGAGAATGGTGCATTCTGATTGTAAGACCGGTCATAACCAACAAATAGCTATTTATTATAGATAGGGATGGAATCCCTCCTGCACTGGGACCAATGAAAGTCTCTCCTGGGTCATAACATCAATATGGCTATTTATTTAGATAGGGATGGAATCCCTCCTGCACTGGGACCAATGAAACTCTCTCCTGGGTCATAACCAATCAATATGGCTATTTATTTAGATAGGGATGGAATCCCTCCTGCACTGGGACCAATGAAACTCTCTCCTGGGTCATAACCCAATCAATATGGCTATTTATTTAGATAGGGATGGAATCCCTCCTGCACTGGACCAATGAACTCTCTCCTGGGTCATAACCACAAATAGGGCTATTTATTTAGATAGGGATGGAATCCCTCCTGCACTGGGACCAATGAAACTCTCTCCTGGGTCCATAACCAATCAAATATGGCATTTTATTTAGATAGGGATGGAATCCCTCCTGCACTGGGACCAATGAAAGTCTCTCCTGGGTCATAACCAATCAATATGGCATTTATTTAGATAGGGATGGACCCCCTGCACTGGAACCAATGAAACTCTCTCCTGGGTCATAACCAATCAAATATGGCTATTTATTTATGATAGTGGATGGAATCCCTCCTGCACTGGGACCAATGAAACTCTCTCCTGGTCATAACCAATCAAATATGGCTATTTATTTAGATAGGGATGGAATCCCTCCTGCACTGGGACCAATGAAACTCTCTCCTGCCAGATATTCACCTATTATCGGACCATATCATTGGAGGCTCTGGGTGAAGTAAGCAGATAGATAATTACTATTATATTAAACGTCCCAGTAATAAAACTTTATCCGTCGGACAATAACAAACAGGAAACCCGCCTGCAGAGAGCTGTGGACTAAGGTATAAATATAAGGTATAAGCAGCACGTACGCAGCTCGAATCAGACAAGGAGGGCTCAGCCAGTGCACAATGGGTAATATAACAGCGCTAGCTATGAAGCCAAGCACAGAGGCTGAGGACTGAACAAACCCGTTTATCCAGCCTCACAAACCAGTTGTATTAGTACATTAAACATGTTTGGAATAAACTAAATCAGACTCCCCAGAAATCTGCAGCTCTTAAAGGGATACCGGAGCGGAAAGCCATTAACCCTACGAACGCCGGGAGCTCAAACTTTCATTATATACCCGGGCGAAACGTGGAATCTCTTCCGGTACAATCCAGAAAAATAAACACCGGAATTCTGTTGGTTTTCCACATTCTAACGTTTACACTTCATAACCTATAAACCAATAGTGTCGTTTTCATAATAGGGTTATAGACATCACATGCCCAACCTTCCACATCATTATCTCATTCCCTGCATTCCCCACGCGCACTAACACAGACGCTGTTCACTCACATACATGGAATGGCCTGGGGCGCGGGAGATGATCTGTGTTTGAACTCAACATATTTTAACTTTTCATTGAAACCTTTAACAATAGTTCAAACATTCAAGCACATTCACACTGCCATGAAAAAGGAACGGCCATGTGGATCCTAATGGAAAAATAATGATAGCGAAGGGATGTAGACTAGTGTCATCCAAATCCCACACATATCTATTTAAAGGACACTGTATTGTCCAAACTCCGCCCCCTCACACTGGGATCTATCCAATGGGGAAAAGTGATTGTCTTCTGATTGGTTAGGCCAAGGGCCAGGAGGGGGGCAAGGCAACAACATTACAGTGGTCCTTTAAACTACAATTATCTTCTTCCTTACTTTTATGTAAGTGCCACTGTGTACGGTTCAAACCTTTACCTTATACAAACTGCATTTTAAACCAAACAAGGATCCCCCTGCCCACGGAGGGCAGTATTCCTATTGTCCACCCAGATTATAACCTATATGTGCATAAACCACATAGCTTAGAGGGAACACTGCATCATCAATAAGTGTGCAGCAAAGATCCTTCATGTTACTGTGGCCCAGTATGTGAGATGGTCCAGCTGTAAAGAATAGAGAGATTTGAGATCAGGGACCCCTAGATCCCATTGGGAGTATTGAGTTACTGCCACCTTGCACTCTATACCAAATGGGCCTTGTTTTCCCATATGGACTCCAGTAAGTGCTGCTGGCAATTGCAGATTAATCTGGGGGATAATGTCTAGATCCGTGTATATGTCTTGGAATGGGGATATTTTGCACATCTCTCGCTTGGCAGAAAGAATATATTTTAATAATACAATATGTTATAGAGCCACAACCAGAATTCCCAGTAGAACTTGCAGCGGAAATGCACGGTTAACACTCGTGAAACGTGCAACATTGCATTTGTGGCATCAATGTGCATTGTAGAGTGGCCCCAGCCAAGCGGCAGAATTTTCTAGTGCCCATTAAATAGAAACCAATGTATAATCAATGCTAGTAGATCCTAGTTCCCCTTGGTCTCTCAAAAGCCTTTCTGGTGTCCAGTCAATTCATTTGGCAAAGTTTCTAACACTGGTAATCCTCAGAGTGGCATCACTTTCTGGGCAGAAACCCTTAAAGGGAAGGACCTGCCTTATTTTAACAGTACCAATGTGTTATAACTTACCCAGAATTCCCGGTAAATGGGCTATTTGCATAAATCGTGTAAACGCGGTGAAGTGTGGAAACCTTTATCTTGACATTAATCCCCAAGAGATTAGTTTTCTGATTGAAATTGGTAAAGCAGTTTAAAGTGCCTCGGGATAGAAAAGGTCTGAATATGGAGTAACAATGGGCCACGGATCAGCAAGTACCCGAGGTGCTGGAGAATTAGGAAGTACATAGACAGCAGAGTTAATTGGGCTTCAATACTGACACACGGTGTATGGCTACGGTCACTAGACGTTAATCCTGTAAACTATCAGTAAGGAGGTGAGAGCTGCAACAAGCTAGGGGAATGCTAACAATTCCCTCAAGTCCAGCACCAATATGGAAATAGCCATCCAATGGTGCTAATTTTGCCCCAACCAATCAGACATTAGTTAACATTTGAAATCAAACATCTGATTGGTTGGGTCACAATTAGCACCATTTTAAACAATAATCAGGGAGATTCAATAAAGTTCTTATCACTTAAAATGGAGATAATTTTGCACCAACCAATCAGAACTAATTTAACATCTGAAAGCTAACATCTGATTGGTTGGGGCAAAATTAGCACCATTTTAAACGATAAGAACTTTATTGAATACCCTGATTGTTTCTTTCTGGTTTAATCCAGATTGCTTACCCCGCCACTAAACATGCCATACAAATGAATTTTCCGTCTACCTCTATCTTTCAGCATGAAATCTCCATCCCCAAAACAAAGACTTACTGTAGTGTAGTGTACCCCTGAACACCCCAACCGCCATGTTAGTTTGTTAAAAATCCAGAAATAGATTTACCACCGTTCGTGCTCTCGACTCCCTGCTTCCGGAAGAAGCAGATAGGGGCCGGACTGGCAACCACGTTTGTGATTGGCTGACAGTCAGCCAATCACAGACGCACCTGCCGGCTATGTAGAGAACAGAGAGAATGAACGGTGGTACGGTAAGTCTATTTCTGGGGGGATTTTAACAAACTACATGGTGGTGGGGGGTGAGGAGGGGACCCTACACTATAATAAATCCCCACTACGCTATAGAAAGAACAAAGCAGACGGATCCGGAGAGGGGGTAGAGTTCTCCAGGTGGACAAGGAAGAAGCAGGGACCGGACCCTGCAGAAGAACCATAAGGAGCAGAGATGTAAGGTAAGGGATCTTTGAAACAGTGGGGCCAGTGGTGGGTCACATTTTAGTTAGGGGGGGGAGCAACACAAGTACTGTAAAACTGACAGCAAACACAATGTATCCAACGAACGCTACGCAGCGTCGAACACGTTTAATCGACCAGCCCCCATATTGTCCAATAATGAGGCTCCCCCACCCGAAAGGTAACATTTTAAACTGGTTCCAGTAATGGGCTAACATTTCCAAAATGTAATATTTGCTAAGGTAGAGCCTGGACCTTCCTGTGTCACTGTAACGTCCCCCCTCGTCCGCGCCCAGCAGGCTGAGTGCTCTACACTAACAAATGAATAATTCATATCAGAACATGCAGTGTGAATGTTAACTCAAGTTACTTAACCAGCACTTCAGACCATTAGGAAATCATCACAGATTTCTACTCCAGGCAATCAGCCATGTGGCAGGAAAGCATCTGGTAAGGTGGACGGGTCAGAGGAAAAAGTGCGAGAAGATAAGAAAGAAAAAGAGGGACAGTGAATGTGAAGAGACAGAAAAAAAAAGTAAAGAAAGAGAGGTGTAGAGACAGGTAAGTAGAGACAGGTCAGTAGAGACAGGTCAGTAGATCAGTGTCAGTAGAGACAGTCAGTAGAGACAGGTCAGTAGAGACAGTTCAGTAGAGACAGTCAGTAGAGACAGGTCAGTAGAGACAGGTCAGTAGAGACAGGTCAGTAGAGTCAGGTCATAGAACAGTCTAGAAGTCAGAGAATGCCAGTGACTGATACATTATCAAGTTGTAGGGAACAAAAAAGTGTCCCACTATGACCAGTTACAGACACTCGAGACAGAAGAGTAAATACTTGTAGTTTTACCTTAAAATGAGCATTAGATACTATTTCTAACTCCAGCCTGTCAAAAGTTATGGTCCTAACATGGTTACATTTCCTGCTTCTAGAAACATTGGGGTGGCAGGAACAGATGACATCATACAGTTGACAGTGTAAGACCTTCAATCATTCCCAGCATCAGTGAACATGCTAAGCCCCCCAGGGACAGGGGAGGGGCAGGGGGTGCAGTAATGTCACTCAGTTACTGAAAAAGGAAGTGTTAATATTTTCAGCACCATACCTTTTGACAGGCTGCATTAATAAATGTGATCTCATTTTAAAGGCAAGACTGCTGGCTTTTATTTAACCATAACTTGGGTGGAGACCAGTTATCCTTATCAGGCTGGGTAATGCTATTGTTGCAAGAAGGGACATGTAATGTATAAAGGACACAATCGGTAAAATTAATTTGGTATTACAGAGTAAAGACTGTTGGATATAAAAATACCTTTAATTGACTAAATAAAAAAAATGATTGAAAATGCATTTACGGTAAGCTCTTTCCTCGGGTATGAATAAAGGTATTGGGGCACTGGCTGAATACAGCTATAGTATACATATACCCTAAACTAAGGTGCACTTAAAAGGCATGTCCACCTCAACCAGTAAAATCTATACTTGCTCCTCTCAGCCACATTCTTCCCCTGATGCCTGCTTTCTATGGGTTGCAGCCGTCAGTCAAGCCTGGACGTATAGCTGCACACCAGTGTGCCTCCTCTGCAGCTGTGTGACCTCTATAATGACTCGTTAATTTTTGCAAAGGAGGCGAGAACAAGGAAGGCCAGCTCCTGCATAGGGAACAAGTTAAAATAGAAATATTGAACAACCGTTGTATCCTTACAGCAATATCCAGGATCATACGCCATTAAGCAGTATGTGGGTGCCAGTCTGCAAATTGCAATGTTGGTTCTTTAAAATGTCACGTTGGGCGTGTAATTGTTTGGATGAGTACTCAAGGTAGAGAGTATCATAGCGTGCTCACCAATGCTCCTCTTTGCCTGTTCTTTAGCACGTGATTCGGAAGTATTAGAACGCCAATCTGAACAGTTTAACGAGCCACAATTTCAAGTCAAATCGGATCAGTTTCATGTTTACCAATAATTCTTCCCAAACAAGACACACCAGCATTCCATTCACCCTGCACGCTTATTACTCCAATTCTGAACCGTAACTTGTAGATGATTAAATTGTTTTATAAAGTGCGGATCTCCTGGGCTACAAAGTGCAAAACAGAACGTGCCGTAGGAAGTGCCGAGATCTTTATTCTTCCTGAATCCCCTACAACCTGCTACAAGCAGCCCCCAGATCTTAAACAATGAAATGGCAGGAAACGTACCAATGATATGAATCTTACAGCTGAGACACCACTACCAAACACAAGAAACCCGCATTAAGTTGGATTTCTGATTGATGGTGTGTGCGCTTTTTAAACCTGCGCATTTCCACCAACAATTAAAAATCGATAATTGATTCTGATATTGAGAAAAGTGGGTGCAGTTCATTGGCAGACTCAGATCGCAAACCCACCCGAGCACAGGACATCCTCAGTTCAAGCAAGGTCCCAATGGGAGTTATCACACTGAGCTGCTTTGCTACGGGTCTTGGAGATTTTGAGCTTCCATGAAAACATCTGTAACCATTTGACAGGTAAGGGCTAGGCCACACTACGCGTTTTTCACGCGTTTGCGCACAGCGTTTCGTGCTCGTGATTGCGCCTGCGATTTTTGCTAAAATGGAAGTAACAGGAACGTGAAAATTCCCCGTGATTTCCGATCGCGACGATTGCACGTCCGTTCACCACGCTTTGGTAACGCATGAATTCACCATTTTTGGCGCGTTAACACAGCGTTTACATAACGCGAAATGGAGAAAACGCGACCGCCAATGCGAACGCACAAGAAAAGTGCACACAATCGCGTGCGATAACGCTCGCGATTCCTGTGCGTTGCAGTGTAGCCTCAGCCTAAGCGACTAAGCCGGATCCGTTTGACCTGGTTTACTATGGAAGATCTGTTTGGTAACCTATGGACTCAAGTTTACTGAGCTTAGCCTGGCATTGTTAGCAAGGAAGTGAGTAGGTTGGGCAGAAAAACAGACACAATGGAAGAGCAGCTACCTGAGCCGTCCACAGGCAAATTCCCTCCAATCAAACAAATGAACTCACATCTAGGAAACATGCCAAGGGTTAGGTCGTTCTCCCACCTGCTGAATAAGTGATGGTTCATTACCAGATCCTTCTACACTCGAGATTTCAATGTAAACCAATTCCCTGAACTACTGCCCAGTGCTATAACATGTCATAACAGGAAACATCTCAATGGATGTAACCGTACAGTAGTACCGCACAAACAGGGACATGTAAAACAGTTCTTATCGTTAAAAATGGTGCTAATTTTGCCCCAACCAATCAGATGTTATTTAACATTTGAAATCTAACATCTGATTGGTTGGGGTAACATTAGCACCATTTTTATGATAAGACTTTTATTGAATAACCCTGAAAGTCTCAGTAAATCAGGTGTTCGGAGCACACCCAGAATTCCACACACACATATCAACAATACATTAATCTATTTACCCACTATGGACAGTAATAGAAAACAAAGGATACAGACGACTTCTGTCAAACCACTGTCCATCTGCCACATAGTCTATACGCTCGTTAGTGGGAATCCAACATTTATGTAAATTATAAGGATATTAGAAGTCCACTGAGGAGTTCTGTGTCTATATAAAAGGTACAAGGACACAGACTGAGTTATACAGGGAACTCTGGGTACCACCCATGTATTATAAGGGATAATGTATCCCCTACTGTAATTATAAGGATATTAGAAGTAACTGAGGAGTTCTGTGTCTATATAAAGGTACAAGGACACAGACTGAGTATAAGGATAATGTATCCCCTACTGTAAATTATAAGGATATTAGAAGTCACTGAGGAGTTCTGTGTCTATATATAGGTACAAGGACACAGACTGAGTTATACAGGGAACTCTGGGTACCACTCATGTATTATAAGGATAATATATCCCCTACTGTAAATTATAAGGATATTAGAAGTCACTGAGGAGTTCTGTGTCTATATATAGGTACAAGGACACAGACTGAGTTTACAGGGAACTCTGGGTACCACTCATGTATTATAAGGGATAATGTATCCCCTACTGTAAATTATAAGATATTAGAAGTCACTGAGGAGTTCTGTGTCTATATATAGGTACAGGACACAGACTGAGTTATACAGGGAACTCTGGGTACCACCCATGTATAAGGGATAATGTATCCCCTACTGTAAATTAATAGGATATTAGAACCACTGAGAGTTCTGTGTCTATATAAAGGTACAAGGACACAGACTGAGTTATACAGGGAACTCTGGGTACCATTCATGTTTTATAAGGGATAATGTTATCCCCTACTGTAAATTATAAGGATATTAGATCACTGAGGAGTTCTGTGTCTATATAAAGGTACAAGGACACAGGCTGAGTTATACAGGGAACTCTGGGTACCACTCATGTATATAAGGGATAAGTATCCCCTACTGTAAATTATAAGGATATTAGAAGTCACTGAGGAGTTTCTGTGTCTTATAAAGGTACAAGGACCCAGACTGAGTTATACAGGGAACTCTGGGTACCACTCATGTATTATAGGGATAATGTATCCCCTACTGTAAATAAAGAGATTTAGAAGTCACTGGGAGTTCTGTGTCTATATATAGGTACAAGGACACAGACTGATTTATACAGGGAACTCTGGGTACCACTCATGTATTATAGGGATAATGTATCCCCTACTGTAAATTATAAGGATATTAGAAGTCACTGAGGAGTTTCTGTGTCTATATAAAGTACACGGACACAGACTGAGTTATACAGGGAACTCTGGGTACCACTCATGTATTATAAGGATAATGTATCCCCTACTGTAAATATAAGATATTAGAAGTCACTGAGGAGTTCTGTGTCCTATAAAGTACAAGGACATAGACTGAGTTATCAGGGAAGTCTGGTGAACCACTCTTGTATTATAAGGATAATGCATCCCCTACTGTAATTTATAAGGATATTAGAAGTCACTGAGGAGTTCTGTGTCCATATAAAGGTACAAGGACATAGACTGAGTTATACAGGGAAGTCTGGGTCCACTCATGTATTATAAGGATATGTATCCTGTACTGATGTGATGGAATTTGCAATACAAACAGAATATATAATGTGGGAATAGAAGAACCTATTTGAACAGTATGTGGAAGGCAGGAGATTGGATTATTTCTGCAGCTTTCACTTTGATTACATGCTGCAGTCTGTGCTTTATGTCATTTCCCTGGCCCTGTGTTAATATCAGTGGGGAACACAATGTCCTTCACAGTTCTGCCCTTAAGTCATCTTATGTTAACTAGAGGCAATTACAGTCCTAGAAGGCTGTAATTACAGGCACTCGACACCTTTGTTAGCCTGGAATCTTAGGACCAATCCTGTTTGTTCAGTGAGGCCTTGCTAGAGCCACATCACTAAGTACCTGCTTCTTACCTGAAAAAAAAACTTTAAAGGGGAAGTTCAACGCAATTGCAAGTTTTAATAAAAACAATCATTTTTAATTCCAATTACCTTGGCTTTACCCATCCAGAGATGTATCATTGTTTATATAATTATTGACTTCCTGTTTGCTGGATTCCCAATAGCGTCCGTTATGGTCTCAGTCTCTGGGTTGGTTCAGTTGCTCAGTAGAGATCTGACCATGTGTGAACCACTCACCAGCCAATCAGTAATTACTGTAAGGAAATGGAATTCCAGGACAATGGAATAGGAACAGTTAAATCCATTCCGATCCATTCACTGTCAGCTCTACACACCAAACAGATACAACAACCTCTAACCACAGGTCCTGGAACTAGGAAGAGACAGGATGACCTCTAGGATGTAAACTACACACAGAGATCTCAGCTGCTAACTGTAAACACAGACAAGACAGTTTAAAGCTGGGAAATGAGACACATTTAGGACCCTGCACTATGTGTTGGGTCAACCTCCCACAGGTCTGCTGGGCACCAACCAAAACACACATTAATCTGCCCCTTTAGTACATTTCTCTGCATGCGGACAGGATGTACAAGTATCAATCACGGATCCTAAATCATCACACAATAGCAAACTAAGTTCATATTCATTCATTCACATCTATGTCCCAAATCAAATCCCAACAACCCCATATTGGAACTAGACATAATTATACGGATTCCCTTGTTATACAAACTGTCTCGTTAGAACCAGAACAAAACACGACCTGTCTGTTTAGGAAGACGAGATTACATAAACACCACTGGCAGTGACTGTAAATCCAAAGACCAGAAAATAAATGGCCCAGAGACTATTGTGTGGGTGGGCGCGTGAATAGCCACACATTAAATACACCTCAATTGTATACGGTTACAGTCACACCCCGCGGAACAGCGTGTAAGGAATCGCAGGAAGGACGAAAAAGATTAACGCTTCTCTCTCTCGTATTATAGCAACGAGGACAATTATCTCCCATTATATCCGACTGTGCTAAGCAGGACACAGTCCATTCAATGTCACCTGTAAGACATTTCATATCCGTCTGTGTGTCTATGGATTACAATGTTTCTTGTGAGGTTTTAGGCTAATATTAAAGGGAGGAGGAATCTCCATTGGATGACAGATTCTTATCTAATGCCCAATATATATCGCCATGCTGGCCTCCCCTTGGCCGATATATAGTATAGATATATGGTAATTTACAGAGTCGTGTGGTCACCCATTAGGATGATATAGGCGATTGGCTATAAAGTTAATTCAGTTTAACCTAGGGTTAAAGGCTCGGTACTGACTGGACAGCTGATTAATGGGAGGTCACACGGTACATTGTTATGTGATGGGGGTGGCCAGACTAGCTGACCGTGTACATCTACTGCCCAATAGGGTGTCTGATGGTGATTACAGGCCAAGATCTGTGTTAGGAAATGGAAAACACCCGAATATAGTAAATGTAACATTGGCCTTAACACTGGTCTATTGGCATTGAACCCACAGCAGTGTATCTGTATGTACAGTGTATCTATATGGTATCTGTATGTGCAGTGTATCTGTATGTACAGTGTATCTGTATGTGCATGTTCTGTTTGTACATGTATCTGTATGGTATCTGTATTGTACAGTGTATCTTATGGTATCTGTATGTACAGTGTATCTGTATGTGCAGTGTATCTGTATGGTATCTGTATGTACAGTGTATCTGTATGGTACTGTATGTACAGTGTATTTGTATGGTATCTGTATGTACAGTGTATCTGTATGGTATCTGTTTTGTACAGTGTATCTGTATTACAGCTAAAGGAAACCGTGTCTCTGGCTCATTAAACAAGTGACCCAAATCCCAACGAAACGTCCTACAGATGAAACCAGGTGATACCGGTTGAATGATCACAGGGAACCGTAAGAACCTGTAGAAACTCAGGAGACTGGGGAACCCACTAGCGGATTTACGGAATTCCTCTGGGAATATATAAAATGTCACTGGTGGTAGAAACATCTACTGTGTAAAGTAAACACGTTTGTATCTGCTCACCTCATAGCCACACCCCAAAATAACGGCCACGCCCTATGAAACAGTTGTAATGTACGGCTACACAACTCAGAGATCTGAACACACAAACAACAGATTCTATAACAGAGGGAACCAGACATTTCCCTTAAGGTCTGTAACACATTACAAATGGCGCGGCCATGCTCACGCTTTAAAACATCGTGGCCATGCCACCAAATGTCAAGTCCACGCCTCCTGGCACCACAACATCCCAGATACCCTCAGACCATCCACACCCGCAGAATCCCACCCACCAGAATATGCCCCATCCACCTACTCCAATTGGTACGATTGGGTATGAACTACATGGGAATTACCTGCATTACCTGGAGCTAAGCACCAGACACACACTGCCACATGTCCACCACAGACAGTTACAACTGAAAGAACAAAATTATTATTATATTATTGGGATCTAATAGTCAATATAAAGTATAAATGGTTAAAGTGCAAAGGGCCATATTTTTAAAGGCACGGTGTCGCTTTTTGGAAGTACTGTGCCTTTAATAATGTGTTTGGCAATCATTCTTTAAAATTGCTATCAATTCTAAATCTACAATAGCGATCGTCAATGTTCCATAGTGATGGTAAATTTACAATCGCCCATGAACACCATTGTGCTAGTTTATTACTGCATGATATACCACGTACAAACGTTCGCGGATTTACAATTTACAATCGCGGGATTTACGGCTGCGGTAGTACATTAACGAAAACCTGTCGCAAACTTGCAATACCGCGTGTTTTTAAATACGCTCAAACTGACACACCCGCTACCTAATGTGCAGAAACATAGAGCATGCTTAATAAATACACCAAAGCTCACAGAATGAAGCCGGTTTTAACAACACAGACAAAGAAACCCGCCACAGTCACTGCTTCAGAAACGCAGGAACAGCGTGACGCCTTTCAGTTAATCAAGTGCTGCGGGAATCGGTTGCAATCAACATTTTTTTTCCGTGGCCAATTCCAGGTAGCATGTTCACCATAGGTTCACACACACATTTGTATATTTAAACTCCAATGGAAAAATTGATAAAGTTGTATATAAAGTTTTGCTATAAACATGTTATACGTCCCTCAACAATGTCACCCTCTCAACCCATAACTATTACATACATGACCAAATGTACGCTTCTTTACCCCTTCTCTTCCATCCAAGCCAAACACACACCTGTACATGTGAACTGCATGTGAAACCACTGCTGGTTATAAATAAAGGAAACAGAGAAATAGATTTTCCCAAGGTCATAACTAGACTTCATAGGAATAATACAGATAAACCTGCACACATCCAGTGGATCTAATGATTCTACAGAAACAGGGTAACCGAGAACACAAACTAGGGGATACGTCATGGGAAAGAAACAGTAACAGGAAGTTGTTATTCGTTACAGGCTCTTATCGTATGGACAGATTTAGAAATTCCTTCACCCCTGGATCAAGGGAGAAAAGAGAATCAGTGTGGGAATAACCAGTAAATCCCGAACATGCGATACCCCAATCGACCTCAACCAAATGATGGCAGGACAGAGCGTCAAGAGATTGGCGCCCCCAGGGCAGAAGGCATTATCGCAGCCTCTGACCCACACAGTCACTTGTGTTTAGGGAAATTGGGCTTCTCATTATGTCATGAATGTGTTCATTCAATAGAGAAATGATTAATCTACAGAACAATAGTAATTAAGGACATTCCGTATATTCCAACCTTCCCATGAACAATTCCTCCAGTAATCCTTTTATCGCAACAATCCAGCTATGATTCATATGAAGAGCTGCCATGCTGCCCTGCCATTCATTTCTCAGTGTTATCATCCTGCCATCTCTTACCCAAAATCCCTCCGCAGTGTATCAATGTTTAGCTCTAGGAAAGTAAAACATGCTGTGTGTTTATTTTGGTTGAATTGATTCATTCCTATCTGTAGTGACAGCTTATGCCCTGTAACACGCTGAATGGGAATGTTGCACATCACCACACTCTCTGCTAGCAACCACAGACCGACTGCAAGCCTGGCAGATAACGCCATGGTAAAGACCCCCGGACTGCACCTAGCCCACATGGTTTACCAACTTGCTACTGTTGTCTTGGGCGTTCTGCCCATAATCAGTTGGATTCCCTGCGCTTACCCATCACATAAGTCACCAAACACCGAGACCCCCATCTCTCTCCACCTCCCTTGTGGACACATTATTATTGACATTAGAAGCCATCTAGCCTTTCTGGTAGCACAGCTCCATAGATAAACATTGGCCACCTGGATGCAGGGATGTGCCCATTGCTGCCCATGTGAAAACCTCAAGTCCAGCACCATTTTGGTTCTATCCAATGTCATTCTTGCACGTCAGCATCTTGTTTAGGCGCTATGAATGAGCAACACTTCTGAATATTACAAAGATCTGTCCCATTCCCAGACATGGTGTCATTACGGCTGCCATACTGCAAACTAACCACTAACACCCAACCCCGTTGTCATGGCACCTATCACCCTCATGTTGGTGTCTATGTTAACCACCCACTTAGTTTGGAAAGCCCTTATTCATTATATCTGCTTAATTATTACCTCGACTCTCAACGAGCAGTTTTTCGTATTGTGAATCTTCTACATAATAACACACACACACACACACACACACACACAATTGTACTTTATAATAATATAACCTGTCATTTTCACAAGTCTCCATCTCCTCGGTTCAGCGCAGTGGAGCCTGCAGTCTTCAACCGGTCAATGCCCACACAATTTCCATTAACCAGATGTAAGGCTTTCCCAGTATAGATCGTAACATTGCACAGAAGGAAAACGCAGCCCTGTAATCTCAATTAAGCTCTTCCCTTCCCACCCTGATGATGAGTTTTTTGCTTCCAAAGCAAATCCACTAAACAAGTTATCCTTGTTTTTTTTAAGCAAAACCAGCGTTTGCTCCACATGTACAAACTTGATCCGATTACTCCATAGGAATGACTGATACAACGCCAAAAGGGTGTATAGAACGAGTTGGGAAGCCACCCAGACTAATCCGCTTTCCCAAGCCTCGTCTCCAATCAAGGCAAATAAATCCCCAATAAAACATTTGAATTGAATAAAGTTCATCTGGTGCAGGGTCTCCCAGGGCCACTTCAACCATTAGGCAGAGTGAGACATTTGTCTCAGGCGGCACCCCTGCACTGAAGAAGAAAGGCGGCAGACAGGCAGTGGTGGAAAAAAAGGAATTTTCCTTAGTAACATATGATGTTGTTAAAATCATTTTATATATTAGGTTGCTTAGTTAGTTTGTTAGACTAGTTGGGTTAGTTAGGTCCTGATGAAAGGGTCACCTCTTTAAAACAGCGGCTTCGCAGCACGCCTGGAAATAATCAAGCCCTAGAAGTGCCCCTGGGGTCTCCCAATAAGTTAAGGGTTTTGTCTACTCACACTGGTCCACTAATCCCGCGGCAGGTCGATACCCCATATGCAGGAAGCCAGTACTAACGCAGGACAGTTAAAGGATATTGTCATCAGAGGGATGGAGCTGGACCATAATGAAAGTAACTGATTTCACAGTAGTATTTGCAGTGAACACCCCAAAGGACCATACCACATCTCTGAGAAATAACCTGTACCAAGCGTGGACTGTGTGTTAGTGGTGCCAGGAATACCAGGCAGTGCACCAACCTCTGGTTATTATAGAAAAGGGAAACATTCAAAGGGCAAATAACAAGAAAAAATGCGGTAAACGCCTCCATATAAACACATAGAACATAAATAACAGGTGTTCAGATGAAAACAGGAAACAGAAGGAAGAATCCCTCTGGTGTCAGATACCAGGCAGATCACGAAACTTGACTTATGATATAAACATTTTCCATCTATTTTAATAATCCTGCGGAATTCTGGATAGTAACTTTCCTGAATTTACATATGCAAGAGGGAATATACACACTTTGTGACAAAGATTTGGATCCCTGTACAGAGAGCAACGCCCCAAACGCAGCACTCTCTGCACACAGGGATCCCCTGCACAGCCCACACAATCTCAGGACTCCTCTGACGGTCTACACAACCATTTATAAATCATCAGTACAGAGGACGTTACACACAATCCCTAAAGGTTTTTTGTGACTAGTGAATGACACAATGCTTGGCGAACAGGTGCATTGCAAACAATGGCACAAAAATTCATCACATTAACTGAAACTTACAACAATGTGTCATTAGTAACCAAGCATCAGTGTTTGTGAGTCATCCATGGGTCTGTGGATAGAAAATGCCCATATGGCCTTGCACACTTTATTAATGTTCTGCGTGTATACACACAATTACTAACATGAAAACATTCACTTCCTGTCTATTTCGCTCCTGACCACACAATGTAGGGCTAACTCTAAAGGCACTGCGATTCTACTCAGAAAGTGGATCCACAACACTCACTAAGTTACAAACCTCATAGTAGCTCATAGTAATTAAGGTTGAATAAGACATACGTCCATCAAGTCCAACCTTTATACCCTACCCATAATGTCTGTGTAACAGTTACATAGTAACATAGTATGGGAGTTGTATAAAGACATACTTCCATCTATCCAACCTTTATACCTACCACCCATAATGCTGTCTAAACAGTTACATAGTAACATAGTATTGGAGGTTGTATAAAGACATACGTCCATCTAGTCCAACCTTTATACCCTACCCATAATGTCTTGTATAACAGTTACATAGTAACATAGTATTGGAGGTTGTATAAAGACATACGTCCATCTAGTCCTACCTTTATACCCTACCCATAATGTCTGTATAACGTAACATAGTAACATAGTAATTAAGGTTGAATAAAGACATACGTCCACAAGTCCAACCTTTATACCCTCCCCATAATGTCTGTCTAACAGTTACATAGTAACATAGTTTGGAGGTTGTATAAAGACATACGTCCATCTAGTCCAACCTTTAAACCCTACCCATAATGTCTGTATAACAGTTACATGTACAATAGTATTGGAGGTTGTATAAAGACATACGTCTATCTAGTCCAACCTTTATACCCTACCCATAATGTCTGTATAACAGTTACATAGTAACATGGTATTGGAGGTTGTATAAAGACATACGTCCTCTAGTCCAACCTTTATACCCTACCCATAATGTCTGTATAAACAGTTACATAGTACATAGTATTGGAGGTTGTATAAAGACATACGTCCATCTAGTCCAACCTTTATACCCTACCCATAATGTCTGTATAGCAGTTACATAGTAACATAGTATTGGAGGTTGTATAAAGACATACGTCCATCTAGTCCAACATTTATACCCTACCCATATGTCTGTATAACAGTTACATAGTAACTAGTATTGGAGGTTGTATAAAGACATACGTCCATCTAGTCCAACCTTTATACCCTACCCATAATGTCTGTATACAGTTACATAGTAACATAGTAATTAAGGTTGAATAAAGACATACGTCCATCTGTCCACCTTTCAATAATAAAGACATACGTCCATCTAGTCCAACCTTTATACCCTACCCATAATGTCTGTATAACAGTTACATAGTTACATAGTAATTAAGGTTGAATAAAGACATGTCCATCAAGTCCAACCTATTCACCCCCTTTTTTTTTTAACCCTACCTAACAGTTGATCCATAGGAAGGCAAAAGAAACAGCTAAAAAGAGGGGAAAAAATTCCTTCCTGACTCCAAACGGCAATCGGAAAGTATCCCTGGATCAACCAGATCTATATGCATTAATACCATAGCTCATAGTAATTAAGGTTGAATAAACCTGCATTTTCATATCATAAATTCAGCACTGGGATGAAAACATTTGACACTCCCCAACGTTCCAAATTCCCTTCCTACCTGAAGTGTCCTTAACATCTGTAACACATCACAATACAGGAGAATCCGTCCTACAAACAGCAGGTTACATTATTTTACTTACTTGATGTAATATCTTGCACCTTCAAACGTGTAACCTTCCTCCCAACCTGTAGGCAAGTCTAAGGGGGAGAGAAAGATTTGTAAGAACACGTATGGCTTTAATTAAAAATCCCTGTTCTCTGATGGATCGCACACACATATAAATACACAAATAAAAGTTCCCTGTCTGTATCACATAATGTCTGACACTAATAGGATTTATATAAGTTTTATATATATAAGTTCTGACAATAAATTCATTTCCAGTAAGATTTCTATTTGGTTGGAATAATAAGATTTAACAGAACTATTCCCAAACAATTTCACAGTGAAATATCCTCACGCCCCAGTGATACATTGCACAGAAGTGTAAATTGCTTGGACAGAGGGCAGTAAAGTTCTCGCACGGAGAATTTCATTTTGGTTTCATCAGGGTTTGTGTGGAATTAATATAGAGATGAATTTAGTGCCTTCCAATCAAAGAAACAACTGGGACAAAGATTCAGGTACCGGATCAAATAAGACTGCGGGTAAAAGCGGCTTTTTTCTGCTATAAGTCTTCGGCAATACTAGTACAATGCTTGGAACCATCAGGCAATATTTGTACAGTTATTGGATATGAAATAAATGAGCCCAATTCAGGTTCCAATGTTTTCCAAGCGGTTATTAGAAATAATGGCTGCCAGCATTCGCAAAGGCGCATATGACAGAAACAGAAGTCCCGATACAAACCATTTTGGATGCTACAAACACTTCCCACGGTTTTCTAAACACACTGGGTTAACATTCAGCTTGGCAGAAAGACATCAGCATTGCCCTGTACATATGGACCTAGTGCCAATCACTGCAACAAGTACAAACAAACCCACTTAATCCTACATATGGGCACCTACCAAATGCCATCGGTCTGCACCTCACCTGGAGGTAAACTGGTTGGTTAACAACTGACCGAGACCCTATAGCACACGGTTAGCCTTAGAGATCTGCCAGCGAGCACGCACACAAGCTCATCACACACTCACACACTAGGTGCCAAACACATTTCCAGGATAAACGAGAGGAGACAACCAGCCATGCCAATTCTCTCCAGCTCACATCTCCTGGATATAAGATTATTAACTTGGTAAATTGGGAGTGTTTATTAGGAGGAGGGAGATGTTGGAATGATAAAATGTTCATCTCCTCCTGGGAGAAAGCGAATCAAACCCGTGCGCTGGAGAAATGAGCTGAACGAAGGGAAAATAATTAACCTGTTAGGTGCCGGCACCTTCCTATACAGTGACAGCTGACATGCTCTGTACATATAACAGCAGGAGAGGTGGGTTTGGGGGATAAAGTTGCTACATTCCTTAACCTGCAGGTACACGCTAAGTCCCACATGTGTAAAAACACAGTCACGGAGAGATGAGACAATGTATCCATCCAATAACAACCCACACACACAATGAACGGTATGAATATACATAGAGATCTAATCCTCTCCATATCTGCAGCTTAATATTCATTGGCTCAGTGACATCCCTCGTCATTGAATTACATATTCAGGAAACAAAATCTCTTCCTTGTCACACAAAATATGTGTTCAGTCACTACATTATATTCCATACATGGAAGGAATCACCATGTTACATGCATGTGGCACAGGCCTGTTCCCATGAACCATACTACATACATGTATCACCACATTACATGCTTGGGTCATGGGCATGTACCCAGTAAAAACCACCTGTGCACCGTCACTCTATCCCTTGAATGTTTAACAGACTAACACCCACTTGCTGCTTGACACAAATAAGAAACTGGCCTGTACCAGACACTGCACTACACGCATGCAGAATAGGGGTAAACCCACTCACTGCATAACACAAATGGGTAACATGTATGTACCCAGACACTGCACTACACGCATGCAGAATAGGGGTAAACCCACTCACTGCATAACACCAATGGGTAACATGTATGTACCCAGACATTCCATTCCACGTGTGCTGCCAATCCCCACTGACTGTGGTGTATAAAGGGAAATGTTTTTTGCTTTGCCACTGGGTAAAATCACAGGATTCCATATTACAGATATAGAAGTGTCCAAATCCAGGTGATTTATAACAGGCCGAAGCCCAGCGACTGTTTCTAGGCTGTGATGACATAATCATTACATCATAAAACAGCACAGAACAAACCCCAACACATTCACATCATCACATACACGGACATTACCCATCATGCCATCCGTCTCACCTTTCCCATAACCAACCCCCTCCCCTGTGTCAGTGCCTCCAACACCAGGTGTCCCCACAGCCCAACCCAAGTATAATTACCAGGTGAGTGACATTACCTGGGCTCTTCCTGTGCCCCGTGAGGACGGCCTCCCCAGTAACAGGGTGTAGCCAGGTGGTGCTGTTGGCTTCCTCACTGAGGAAAGAAAGACACAGGTTACAGGACACCTGGTACAATGGCAATTCATGTGTCAGCACAGTCAAGCGGGGGTGTGTACATCTGTATCTGCACCTATAGAGCTATATATACACACATGTGGGAGGGTGGTATCAGTGTGGCAGCAACAATGTGAGTAATGTGCCACCCCCATGGTGACACTGACTAATAAACCTCATCATTCCCCATGTCACTGTGATCTCAGGGAATGCTGGGTACCCAGTCTAAATGCAGTGTGATCTCAGGGAATGCTGGGTACCCAGTCTAGATGCAGTGTGGCTTGAAAAAGGTCCATGGACTGAAATGTTGTCTGTGTTACATGTTGATGTATTAGGACCCTTAATTGCACTAAATGTACTGTGTGTATACAGTGTGTGTATGTATGTACTGTATGTATATAGTGCGTGTACAGTGTGTGTATAGTGTTCATGTGTAAAGTATATAGTGTGTACAATGTGCAGTAGTGTGTACAGTATATATATACATGTGGGTGGGTGTTCGAGTGTACAGTGTGTGTTAGTGCGTACAGTATGTGTGTTGGTGCTTACAGTATGTGTGTTGGTGCTTACAGTATGTGTGTTGGTGCTTACAGTATGTGTTAGTGCTTACAGTATGTGTGTGTTAGTGTGTACAGTATGTGTGTGTTAGTGCGTACAGTATGTGTGTGTTAGTGCGTACAGTGTGTGTGTGAGTGTGTACAGTGTGTGCGTTAGTGTGTACAGTGTGTGTTAGTGTGTACAGTGTGTGTTAGTGTGTACAGTGTGTGTGTGTGTTAGTGTGTACAGTGTGTGTTAGTGTGTACAGTGTGTGTTATAGTGTGTACAGTGTATGTGTGTACAGTGTGTGTTAGTGTGTACAGTGTGAGTGTGTTAGTGTGTACAGTGTGTGCTAGTGTGTACAATGTGTTAGTGTGTGTGTGTTAGTGTGTGTGTGTTAGTGTGTACAATGTGAGTGTGTTAGTGTGTACAGTGTGTTAGTGTGTGCTAGTGTGTACAGTGTGTGTTAGTGTGTACAGTGTGAGTGTGTGTTAGTGTGTGTGTTAGTGTGTGCTAGTGTGTACAGTGTGTGTTGGTGTGTACAGTGTGTTAGTGTGTAGAGTGTGTTAGTGTGTGCTAGTGTACAGTGTGAGTGTGTGTTAGTGTGTACAGTGTGTGTTAGTGTGTACAGTGAGTGTGTTAGTGTGCTAGTGTACAGTGTGTATAGTGTGTGTTAGTGTGTACAGTGTGTGTGTGTGTGTAGTGTGAGTGTGTGTACAGTGTGAGTGTGTGTACAGTGTGTGTTAGTGTGTACAGTGTGTATTAGTGTGTACAGTGTGTATTAGTGTGTACAGTGTGTGTTAGTGTGTACAGTGTGAGTTAGTGTGTACAGTGTGTGCTAGTGTGTACAGTGTGTGTTAGTGTGTACAGTGTGCGCTAGTGTGTACAGTGTGTGTGTTAATGTGTACAGTGTGTGTGTTAGTGTTGGAGAGGTGTGTGGAAGTGGTACAGTTGAAGTGTGTGTTAGTGGTACAAGTGTGTGTTAGTGTGTACAGGTTGGGTAGTGTGTACAGTCGTGTGTAGTGTGTACGTGTGAGTGTGGGTTAGGTGTTACAGTGTTTGTGGTGTGGAATAGAGTGTGTACAGTGTGTGTTAGGGAAGTGTCTGTGCTAGTGTGTACAGTGTGTAGGGTGTTTGTACAGTGTGTTAGGTGGTACAGTGTGTGTGTGTAGTGTGTACCAGTGTGTGCTATTGGTGTAAGAGTGTTGACAGTGGTTAGTGTGTATGTAGTCTAGTGTGTACAGTGTGTGTTAGTGGTGTAACAGTGTGGGTTCAGTGTTGTACAGTGTGTTGACTAGTGTGTACAAGTGTGTGGTGTGTTAGGTGTACAGTGTGTGTAGTGTGTGTACAGTGTGTGTTAGTGTGTACGTGTTAGTGTTAGTGGTAGTGTATCTATGTGTACAGGTGTTTAGTGTGTTGTACAGTGGTGTTAGTGTGTACAGTGTGTGCTAGTGTGTACAGGTGTGTAGTGTACAGGTGGTACAGTGTGTGTAGTGTGTACAGTGTGTGTTAGTGTGTACAGTGTGTGTTAGTGTGTACAGTGTGTTGTTAGTGTGTTACAGTGGTGTGTTAGTGTGTACAGTGTTGTGTTAGTGTGTACGTGGTGTGTTAGTGTGTACAGTGTGTGTTAGTGTGTACAGTGGGTGTTAGTTGTGACAGTGTTGTGGCTAGTAGTGGTACAGATGTGTGGACAGTGTGTGTTGTGTGTACAGTGTGAGTGTAGTGCTAGTGTGTACTAGTGTGTGTGTGTCGGTAGTGTGTACAGTGGTGTAGTGTGTGTTAGTGTGTACATGTGTGTTTGTGTGTAGTGTGTACAGTGTGTACAGTGTGTGTTAGTGTGTACAGTGTGTGTTAGTGTGGTGTACAGTGTGTGTTAGTGTGTACAGTGTGTGTTAGTGTGTGTTAGTGTGTACAGTGTGTGTTAGTGTGTACAGTGTGTGTTAGTGTGTACAGTGTGTGTTAGTGTGTACAGTGTGTGTATCGGTCTATTACAGGTCCAGGTGTGTGGGTAGGTCGGTGACACTGTGGCTGTGTGTGGGTGCAGATAGATCGGTCGGTGGTCGGTCTGTACCTGATGAAGAAGACTCTCCCCCCCCGGGTGATCCCGAAGCCCCAGGAGTCCGGGAGGGAGCGGAGCCAGTCAGGGGCCGCCATGTCTGTCACTAGGCGGGGGCGCGCTGCGGGAACTACTACTCGGACCGAGAGAGCGCGCTGCATCACCGCCCCCTGTCGCTCGGGACCAATCGGCTGGCGGCTCTGTGACGCGCTCCCTAAACCACGCCCACTCAAGTGTGCGCGCTCCCGGCAAGGTGAGAACGCGGGAAAAGAGAAGCAGAGAATGAATAAAGGTGAAACCGACCTCCAGGGGGCGATGTTCCTGAACGATCGATCCGTCCAATCGATTTCTTCAATCGAAGCTAGCAGTAGATCAACCAAATGTAATTGATATTAGGCTGGGTACACACCAGCAGATATTTTCGGCTGACCAAACGATTCACGGCGCTATCGGTCAGTCGGCCAAAAATATTTGCAGGTGTGAGGTGGCCTTCTGCGATCAGACGTGTCGGTTAATTCTGCGGTTCCCTATGGGACCGTACAATCAATCATTCGCAAATTTGTCCACGGCCAAATTTGCCACAACCAACGGACATTTGTCCCAGCTGAGCGCTCGCTCGTAGCGAGAGCTCGGTCATGACAAATAGTCCCTCAGTGTGTACCCAGCGATAAGGCTCATACACACGCTCGATTTACGAGTGAGGAACGACCCCCAACGGGCGAGGGTTACACGCAACGAACAGCCGTTTCGGACGAGAATCGTCCATGTGTATGCGCTCGGTCGGGGGTCGTTCGTTGATCCGCCAGGTCGGTCAGTCAACGATCCCCAACCAAACGTCTGTTGTGACTGATAAAGTGCCTACACACAGGACGATTATCGGCCGAAACGTTTGTCCCTGCACATTGTGGGTCGGGACCTGCGATCACACGTGTGTACGAACCTTTAGAGGGAGAATCGTTTAAACCTGGATGGTGACCTGCTGGATAGTTTAGGGAATGGATTTGTGACTGATCTGATTGAAGTGAAAAACGATTGACCGTGTGTGTGGACCCGTAAATCCGATTCTTTCCAATGATTGTGTGTGTGGACCCGTAAATCCGATTCTTTCCAACGATTGTGTGTGTGGACCCCTAAATCCGATTCTTTCCAACGGTTGTGTGTGTGGACCCGTAAATCCGATTCTTTCCAACAATTGACTGTGTGTGTGGACACGTAAATCCGATTCTTTCCAACGATTGACTGTGTGTGTGGGACCCTAATCCGATTCTTTCCAACGATTGACCGTGTGTGGACCGTAAATCCGATTCTTTCCAACGATTGACTGTGTGTGTGACCGTAAATCCGATTTCTTTCCAACATTGACTGTGTGTGTGGACCCTTAAATCCGATTCTTTCCAACAATTACTGTGTGTGTGGACACGTAATCCGATTCTTCCAACGTTGACTGTGTGTGTGGGACGTAAATCCATTCTTTCCAACGATTGAGGTGTGTGTGGACCCGTAAATCCATTTTCCACGATTGACCTGTGTGTGGCCATTATCCGATTCTTTCAACGATTGACTGTGTGTGTGGACACGTAATCCGATTCTTTCCAACGATTGACTGTGTGTGTGGACACGTAAATCCATTCTTTTCAACGATTGACGGTGTGTGTGGACCCGTAAATCCGTTCTTTCCAACGATTGACCGTGTGTGTGGACCCGTAAATCAATTCTTTGCAACGATTGACTGTGTGTGGTGGACCCGTAAATCCGATTCTTTCCAACGATTGACGTGTGTTGTGGACCCTTAATACTCATTCTTTCCAACGATTGACCGTGTGTGTGTGGACCCGTAAATCCAATTCTTTCCAACGATTGACTGTGTGTGTGGACACGTAAATCCGATTCTTTCCAACGATTGACTGTGTGTGTGGACCCATAAATCCGATTCTTTCCAACGATTGACCGTGTGTGTGGACCCATAAATCCAATTCTTTCCAACGATTGACTGTGTGTGTGGACCCGTAAATCCATTCTTTCCAACATTGACCTGTGTGTGGACCCTTAAATCCGATTTCTTCCAACTATTGACTGTGTGTGTGGACCCGTAAATCCGATTCTTTCCAACGATTGGACTGTGTGTTGGGACCCGTAAATCCGTTCTTTCCAACGATTGACTGTGTGTGTGGTACCCATAAAATCCGATTCTTTTCCAACGATTGACCGTGTGTGTGGACCCGTAAATCCGATTCTTTCCAACGATTATGTGTGTGGACCCGTAAATCCGATTCTTTCCAACGATTGACTGTGTGTGTGGACCCGTAAATCCGATTCTTTCCAACGATTGACTGTGTGTGTGGACCCGTAAATCCGATTCTTTCCAACGATTGACCGTGTGTGTGGACCCGTAAATCCGATTCTTGGGAGAGATACCGTGATACCCTTCTGAACCCCTAAGTTACATACACTACAGCCATTTCTCCCTGGGGGCCCTTCATACCAATGTCTGCCGTGTGTGGGTTACCTGCACCATCCTACTGCAGCAACTGGGTTCATTATTCATCCTAATCAATGGCAATTCAACGTGAGAAAGAATGACTGAACTCTATTGGCCATGGTTATTCTGCTACACCATAGGCAACCAATCGTCTATTGGAAGAGTAAATATGGACTAATAAAATGGTGCCCACAGACAGCTCAATCATGTACAACTATAGATCCACCATAAAGCTAGAAATCTGCTAATGAAGCAGCAGAAGGCTGAGGTCTGATCCCAACCAACTGAAATTTTCCACCATAGTAAAACATGAATTGATTTTTTGACCAGATCCATCCATGTGTGGGCAGCTTAATGAACTGGATCACAATAGAGTGTGAGTGATCTGATTGGTATCATATCCACTTAAGGTTTCATTGGACAACAGAGAGTTGGATGGCTATTTACAAGGAGATCCAGTGTTGACTGGCATCAGTAGACATAGGATGTATATGGACGGGTACTCATGTGCCAAACTGCCCCTTATTCTCCTGACGACACTAGACTATAAGTGCCCAACCTGTTGGCTGCCTGTGTGACCTCAGATTGGGTAGGGTTATGGGTTGGGTCATAGCAGGTCATTGGTTGAGTCGATGTTGGCTGGGATGCATGACATGGGTTGGTCACCCCTAGACTAGACTCAATAGATCTGTCAGGAAAAGAAAAACCCTGTTCACCTGATATTTCGTCGTGACCCAGAATCAGGCAAAATGACCAACAATGTCAGATCAATTTCTTCCCCGATTTTGGTGGAAAACAAGGTAAAAATATTAATTGCGACAAAAATTCTGGGCAATGTCTCAGCCCAACCAAATATCAACCCGTGTGTAACTAACCTACCTAGGAAGGGACGATTTTCTCCCCCTTCTAATGCTAATTGGATTTGTCTCCAGGCGGAGTTTTTTGCCATCGTCTAGATACAAAGTTCCCAACTGGATGGTCCAATGACTTTTTGACCTTGATGATAATATTTTGTCTTCCATTTAAAGGTTTTGTGAAACAGTTACTATAAGGGAAATTGGGTGATAGGAATTTATTTTATTAATTAGTTAATAAGATGTGGATAATGAGATTATTACGTTTTAATAGGTTACTGTTAATACGTTTCAGATCTCGTTCCACGTTCCCATTTCCTATCATATCACGCACAATGTAGATGTGTTGTAGCTCCCACCCCTGTGATATCACAATGTCCCCAGAGACAGAGATTTTGAAAAAAGACCACTAAACTTTCTCTATCTGATCTCCCAATAGGGCCACTGCCAAGAATAGCTTGCAATGTCCCCTGGGAGATTCCTCTTAACCGATTCCCATCACTGTTCTTTTAAATTGTTAATGCACCACAATAGTGCGTAATGTTTTTTGAGTCATTGGCGTTAATAATACACACAACAAGCGTTTTGTTTATACCTCGTGAACACACAACACACAATGTTCAGGAGTTTTATTTATAGACACGAAATGAGGAGGGTGCATGAATTTGTTCTGCTAAAACTCCATTAAATTCCTTTATCAGAGATGAGTCGTAATAAAGACATAAATGTTTGTTTACTTTTCTCTTTAAAGTTCCTCTCTGTACTTTAGCTTTTATTCATTTAGCAATGTAAAAAATAGGATATTGTAAGTGGCTCCTCAGGGGAGGGGCTAAGTTGAGTGGGTGGGGTTTCCTGAGAGATGTAATAAGTAATGCAAAACGTGCATAGGAATTGGGTTTTCATAGGTTTGAGATTCCTAGATATATCTTCAGGTAGGTAGAGGGTCCCAACTTATAGATTCGATCCCAACTCAACAGAAATGATTGTGAATGATCATCCATACACAAATCAACTATATTGTACTTGGTGCAATTGTATTGGGGAATTGTGGGATACACATAATGACCCAAAAGGAAAAATAATAATAATCAAAATATCCAGCCCATGAGCAATTTGTTTGTTAATAATGAATTATTGATATTAACACAGTTTGTGTCACAAAAGGACTCATTACATATTACTTATATATATGGTATATTATTATACACATCAATTATATGTATAGTTAGTTTGTGAGGATGGGTACTACAGGTAGCGGCATATCATCATCTGTAGTTAGCTAAGTGAGCATTTCGGTCTGTATATAACATATTACTGTTTATTTTTTTTGTGCTTCCGGGGAGAAAAGCATCATGAAATTATTGGGGATTCTGAAATAGAGCATTTTGCCTAGACGCCTGGTGTGGCCGATCCTCTTAGTTAGTGCCTAGGGAGCCGCTCGTCTTTAGAAGTATTTACTCAACTGGTGTTCGCCCCCAGCACTCGCTGTGTGTGGCCTTCTGCGATACTAGTAGGGCTCAAAGGGACCAGATCGGGATTTTTTTAATAGGAGTTGATGTTAAAGGTCAACAAGGGGGTGTCGGCGGAGGGTAGGTCATGGGGGGTCGTAAAAGGGTCGCACGGACGCGTATGGGAGGCACCCTGGAACAGCACATCGTACAAAAGAAAGGGAATTTACAACAAGATTTAAAAGTTTCAAACCTCCTGAGTGTGCCGAGAAAGTATACTATGCAAGGTACTGGGGGGTTCTGTACGCTGTGGGCAGTTCCTTGGTCTGTACACCAATAACAGTAAAGATTTATGTGTGGCACCACCAGGAACTGCTAATGCAGGTACTAATATGGAGTAGGGTAGATGTGCACACAGTGCAACATGCGTATTCACATGTACCTGAGCAAACTACACAAGCTTAGCTGTAAAAACTTGAACGGACATTTAATATAACTTTGACTTTGAAAGTCTGTTTCAAACTCCATAAGTGAGGTATGCAGTGCGATCGAGTTTTAAAACCTGCCGCCCTGTGACATAGGCATTTAAGAGACAGGTAATCAGAGCTGATTAGGTCGCTGTGACAAGCTGAAGGTAATAAGAGACAGGTAATCAGAGCTGATTAGGTCTGTGAGACAGCTGAATGTAATAAAGAGACTAATCAGAGCTGATTAGGTCTGTGACACAGCTGAATGTAATAAAGAGACAGGTAATCAGCGCTGATTAGGACTGTGACACAGCTGAATGTAAAAAGGTGACAGGTATATCAGCGTCTGATTAGGTCTGTGAGACACAGCTGGAATGTAATAAAGAGACAGGTAATCAGCGCTGATTAGGACTGTGACACGCTGAATGTAATCAACGAATACATGTGAATCAGAGCTGATTAGGACTGTGACACAGCTAATGTAGATAAAGAGACAGGTAATCATAGCTGATTAGGTCCTGTGACACACTGAATGTAGATAAAGAGACACGTATCAGAGCTAATTAGGTCTGTGACACAGCGAATGTAATAAAGAGACAGGTAATCAGAGCTGTATAGGTCTGTGACACACAGCTGAATGTAATAACAGAGACAGGTAATCAGAGCTGATTAGGTCTGTGAACACAGCTGAATGTATAAAAGAACAGGTAATCAGCGCTGATTAGGTCTGTGACACAGCTGAATGTAATAAAAGAACATGTAATCAGAGCTGATTAGGACTGTGACACGCTGAATGTAATAAAGGGACAGTAATCAGAGCTGATTGGACGTGACTGTGAAAAAACAGCTGAATTTAATAAAGAGACGTAATCAGAGCTGATGATAGGCCTTTGAGCACCAGCTGAATGTAATAAAGATAGACAGGTAATCAGAGCTGATTTACGACTTGACTCACAGCTTAATGTAATAAAGAGACAGGTAATCAAGCTGATTAGTCGGTGACACAGCTGAATGTAATAAAGAGACAGGTAATCAGAGCTGATTAGGTTCTGTGCACATCTGAATGTAATAAAGAGACAGGTATCAGAGCTAGTTAGGTCTGTGACACAGCTGAAATGTAATAAAGAGACAGGTAATCATAAGCTGATTAGGTCCTGTGACAAGCTGAATGTAATAAAGAAGACAGGTAATCAGAGCTGATATAGGGTCTGTGACAACAGCTGAATGTAATAAAGAGACAGGTAATCAGAGCTGATTGAAGTGTGAAACACATGCTGAATGTTATAGAAGAGAGGACGAGGAATCAGAGCTGATTAGGTCTGTTACACAGCTGAATGTACTAAAGAGACAGGTAATCAGAGCTGATAAGCTGTGACACAGCTTAATGTAATAAGAGACAGGTATACAGAGCTGATTTAGCTTGACACAGCTGAATGTAATAAAGAGACAGGTAATCAGAGCTGATTAGGTCTGGACACAGCTGAATGTAATAATAGAACAGGTAATCAAGCTGATTAGGTCTGTGACACACTGAATGAATAACGGAGACAGTAATCAGAGCTGATTAGGTCTGTGACACAGCTAATGTAATAAAGAGCAGGTAATCAGGAGAAGCTGATTAGGTCTGTGAGACAGCTGAATGTAATAAAGAGACGGTATACAGAGCGGATTAGGTCTGTGAACAGCTGAATTGTTAAATAAAAGACAGGTAATCAGAGCTGATTAGGTCTTGGACCACAGCTGAATGTAATAAAGAGAGAGCAGGTAATCAGAGCTGTGTAGGTAGGTCTGTGAGACAGCTGATGTAATAAAGAGACAGGTACTCCGAGCTATTGGGTCTGTGGGAGACAAGCTGAATGTAATAAAGAGACAGGTAATCAGAGCCTGATTAGGCTGTGACGACAGCGTGAATGTAATAACATGAACAGGTAATCAGAGCTGATTAGTTCTGTGAGACAGCTGAATGTAAAACAGACAGGTTAATCAGAGCTGATTAGGTCTGTGAACAGCTGAATGTAATAAAGGAGTAATCCGGGTATCTGATTAGGTCTGTGATACAGCTGTAATGTAATAAAGAGACAGTAATCAGGCTGATTGGGTCTTGACAATGACACAGCTGAATGTAATAAAGAGACAGGTAAATCAGAGCTGATTAGGGTCTGGGTGAAGACAGCTGAATGTATAAAGAGACAGGTAGTCAGAGCGATTAGGTCTGTGAGACAGCTGAAATGTAACTAAAGAGACAGGTAATCACGCTGATTAGTCTGTGAGACACAGCTGAATGTAATAAAGAGACAGGTAGAAATCAGAGCTGATTAGGTCTGTGACAGCAGCTGAAATGTAATAAAGAAACAGGTACATCAGAGCTGATATAGGTTGTGTACACGCTAAATGTAATAACGAGACAGGTAATCAGAGCTGATTAGTCTGTGATCACAGCTAATGATAATAAGAAGACAGGTACATCAGCGCTGATTAGGTCTGTGACCACAGCTAATGTAATAAAGCGACAGGTAATCAGACTGATTGGCTTATGACGACAGCTGATGTAATAAAGAGACAGGTATCGAGTGATTAGGTCTGTGACACAGCTGAATGTAATAAAGAGACAGGTATCACGATGATTAGGTCTGTGACACAGCTGAATGTATAAAAGACAGGTATCAGAGCTGATTATGTCTGTTGACCCAGCTGAATGTTAATAGGAACAGGTAATCAGAGCTGATTAGGTCTGTGGAGACAGCTGAATGTAATAAGAGACAGGTATCAAAGCTGATTAGGTCTGTGACCAACAGCTGATGTAATAAGAGGCGTGATAAGAGACAGTAATCAGCTGATTAGGTCTTGACACCGCTGAATGTAATAAAGAACAGGTATTCTAGCTGATTAGGTCTGTGAGACAGCTGAATGTTAATACTGACATGTAACAGGAGCTGATTAGGACTGTGACACCGCTGAATGTAGAAAGAGACAGGTAACAGAGCTGATTAGTCTGTGACACAGCTGAATGTATAAGAGACAGGTAATCAGAGCTGATTAGGTCCCTGTTACACAGCTGAATGTTAAAAGACAGGTAATCATAGAGCTGATTAGGTCTGTTGACGACAGCTGAAGTCAATAGAGAGCAGTTAATCAGAGCTGATTAGTGTAAAACACAAGCTGAATGTAATAGAGAGTACAGTCAGAGCTGAATTTAGTCTGTGACACAGAGCTGAATGTAATAAAGAGACAGGTACAGAGCTGATAGTACTGTGACCACCTGATGTCTAAAGCAGTACGGTAATCAGAGCGTGATTAGGTGGTGACAACAGCTGAATGTAATAAAGAGACAGGTCATCAAACGCTGATTAGTACTTGTACAACCACCCGCTTGAATGTAATAACAGACAGGTAATCAGAAGCGATTAGGACTGTGCCACGGGGGATCCTAAACAGTATGTAAGATAAAGAGACAGGTATATAAGCGCTGATTGGTCGTTGTGACACAGCTGAATGTAATAAAGAGACAGTAACAAAGCGCTGATTAGGACTGTGAGACAGCTGAATGTAAATAAAGAGACAGGTAATCAGAGCTGATTATGTCTGTGACCACGCTGAATTAATAAGAAGACAGGTAATAAGAGCTGATTAGTTGTGAACACAGCGGAATGTAAAAAGAAGACATGGTAATCAGAGACTGATTAGGACCTTGAGCACAGCTGAATGTAAAAGAGACAGTAATCAGACTGATTAGTCTGTGACATCAGCTGAATGTATAAAGAGACAGGTAATCAGAGCTGATAGGTATGTGACACAGCTGAATTAATAAGAGACAGGTAATCAGTGCTATTGGACGGTGACCACTGTAATGTAATAAAGAGAAACAGGTAATCAAGCTGATTAGGTCTGGTAGAACACTGAATGTAATAAGAGACAGGTATATCAAGACGCTGATTAGAGGACTGTGACAACATCTGAATGAATAAAGAGACAGTAATCAGAGCTGATCTAGGTCTGTGACACCAGCGATGTAATAAAGCTACAGGTATCAGAGCTGATTAGGTCTGTGAGACAGCTGAATGTTATAAAGACAGGTAATCAGCGCTATTAGATCTGTGAGAACCGCTGAATGAATCAAAAGACAGTAATCAGAGCCTGATTTAGGTCTGTTACAACCATCTGAATGTAATAAAGAGACAGGTATCAGAGCTGATTAGGTCCTGTGAGACAGCTGAATGTAATAAAGAGACAGTAACGGCTGATTAGGTCTGTGACACAAGCTGAATGTAATAAAGAGACAGGTTCAGGCTGATTATGTCTGTGATACAGCTAAGTAATAAAAGACAGGTACATCAGAGCTGATTAGGTCCCCCCCCCCCCCTGTGACGAGACAGCTGAATTAATAAAGAGACCAGGTAATCAGGCTGATTTCGTCTGTGACACAGCTGAATGTAAGGTAAAGAGACGGTAATCAGTAGCTGATAGGTATGTGCTGACAAGCTGAAATGTAATAAAGCAGACCGGTATCCAGTAGCTGATTAGGTCTGTGAGACCGCTGAATGTAATAAAGAGACAGAATCAAGCGCTGATTAGGTCTGTGACACAGCTGAATGTAATAAAGGAGACCGGTAATCAAGCTGTTAGGTATGTGACACAGTGAATGTAATATAAGGAGACCGTATCAAGACAAAGCTGTATTAAGGTACTGTGGACACAGCTGAAATGTATAAAAGACAGGTAATCACGCTGCAGTAGGTCTTTACCTAACAGCTAGTAAATAAAGAACAGGTAATCAGGCTGAGTTAGGACTGTGACGCAAGCGGATGTAATACCGAGACAGTAAGTCAAGCTGATTCGGACTGTGACACGAGTGAATTTCATAAAGAGACAGGTAACAAGCTGGATTAGGTCTGTGACGACAGCTGATTTAATAAGAGACAGGTAATCATGAGTTCTGTACAGCTAATAATGATGACGTTGATGAACTTATGCTGTGAACTGAATATAAACGAGACAGTATACAGACTGATTAGGACTGTGACACAAGCTGAATATAATAAGAGACAGGTACACATCAAGCTGAATATAGGCTGTGAAGACAGCTGAATATTAATAAAGAGACAGGTAATCAGAGCTGATTAGGTCTGTAAGTGACGAAAAGGGGCAAAGGGAAAGGAGGAAAAAGTGTGACGCACCAGAGAAGCGTGAAGTGAAGTGGACAGAAGATACAGGTAATCGGAATACAAGCGAGAAGGAAAAAGAGGCTGTATTATAGGGACAATGGGCGTGGGGAGAGAGGGAAGAAAACAAGAGCTGAATTTACTAAAGAGAAAACAAGTATCATAACTGATTAGGTCTGTGACAAAAACAGCTGAATGTAATAACGAGACCGGTAATCAGAGTCTATTAGGTCGGTGAGACAGCTTGAATGTAATAAAGAGAAGAGACAGGAATAATCAGAGCTGAATAGCTTGAAAAAAAAATTAGGTCTGTGAACAAACCAAGCACAGTGACAAAAAAAGACAAAAACATGCTGAATGAAATGTAATAAAGAGAACAGGTAATCAGAGCTGATTTCATGTCTTAAATCGACCACAAGAAAAAAAAGAAAAGTGAAGAATGGGAGCAATCAAGAGAGATAATGGGTACTCAGCAAAAGAACAGCAGGAAAGGGGTCAGCACAAACAGAGATCAAACAAAAAATCACCTAGGCAATCAAGCAAGTACAAATCAGAGAAGCAGCCCAGATCAGCAATCATCACACACAAGGCAGCAGCAAGCAAAACATGCGCTGATTAGGTCTGTGACAGCTAACACTGTGGACACACGACGGAAACACGTCTCGTCCTTGCATTATATATCGGTTGTTCCCTCTTTCGTAATACAAAAGAGGGGGGGGGGGGGAAAAGGGGAAAAAAAAGGGGGGGGGGTTCCTGCATCGGTTTCGTTCCTTTGCCTGGTTGTTTTGGTTTCTCGTTCGTGGCGGCGATAGTTACAGTGGCTGGAGGGTGGCAGCCAACCCTAGTGTGTCTCGCGTGCAAAACAGACAGGAAGGGTGGAAAAGGAAAAGGAACCAAGAAAAGTGCGAAAGCCAAACATATAAAGCCGATCCAAGGCCACGGGCGAAGTGGAAAAAAGGGGAAGGGAAGGGGGGATCCCGGGTGAGGAAAAGGGGGGGAGAGCGCGGGGGGGAAGAAAAAGGGGGGAGGGAAGGGTAGAAGAACCAGGGGGGGGCACAGGAAGGGGGATCCCCGGGACAGGGGACCAAATCAGGCAGGCGTGGCCTTCTGGTGAAAACCTGGTCAACACTTAACCCTGTGCCCCTTGCCTGGTGATAACTACAAATACCGGGGGGCGTCTTCGTCGTCCTCCCCTCTCCTCTCTCTCTCACTCTCTTCCGCCACGGATCAGGTAATCCTGATAGTCTTATAATAATCAATTTCATAAACTTCAACTGATAAATCAGAAAGAGCTTTTCAGTGCTTCAATAGATTTTCCTGATATGAATGGTAACCAACAGCAGTAAACCAGCAAAGCACACTGGACTTCTGTGGCATAAATTATTAAAACGGGATTAATTACGCCGGCCAGTGAACCAAAATTGGTGGATATACTTAATCTAACTGGAAATTCCTGGAAATAAACGCGCATAGACCGCATTTAGTAGGTAAATTTTCCCAGCAAGCCACCACACCACCAAAATCCCACTTCAAAACTGAGAGGTGGACACAGAATTCCCCGCTTTCAGGTCAATGGTGCTCTGGATTCTGACTCTTCTTTGGTGTTGAATATTTCATTTGCCCTTTTAAGAAATCAATAAGATAACCAAAAAAAAGCACCGGACCTGATGTTTGTTGATCTGTACTTACCTGGGTCTGTATCTTACGCTGGGTGGATAACCCACTGGCGAACCCACTGAACCCACTGCCCACTGGACCAATGTTCCCTTAAATACTGACACCCACAAACCTTAATAAAACCCAATGTTCCCTTTAAATACTGACACCCACAAACCTTAATAAAACCCAATGTTCCCTTTAAATACTGACACCCACAAACCTTAATAAAACCCAATGTTCCCTTTAAATACTGACACCCACAAACTTAATAAACCCCATGTTCCCTTTAAATACTGACACCCACAAAACCTAATAAACCCAATGTTTCCTTTAAATACTGACACCCACAAAACTTAATAAAACCCAATGTTCCCTTTAAATACGACAACCACAAACCTTAATAAAACCCAAGTGTCCCTTTGAATACTGACACCCACCAATACGGTCATAAACCAATATTCCTTTAAATACTGACACCCACAACCTTAAAACCCAAGTTCCCTTTAATATATGACACCCACAAACCTTAAAAAACCCAATGTTCCTTAAATACTGACCACCCACAAACCTTAATAAAATCCAATGTTCCCTTTGAATACTGACACCCACAATACGGTAATAAAACCCAATATTCCCTTAAATACTGACACCCACAAACCTTAATAAATCCAATGTTCCCTTTAAATACGACACCACAAACCTAATAAAACCCAATGTTCCCTTTAAATACTGACACCCACAAAACTTAATAAAATCCAATGTTCCCTTTGAAACTGACACCCACAATACGGTAATAAAACCCACTAATTCCTTTAAATACTGACACCCAAAAACCTTAATAAATCCAATGTTCCCTTTAAATACTGACACCCACAAACCTAAAAAACCCAATGTTCCCTTTAAATACTGACACCCACAAACCTTAATAAAACCCAAGTTCCCTTTATACTGACACCCACAATACGTAATAAAACCCAATTCCCTTAATACGACACCCACAAACCTTAAAACCCAATGTTCCCTTTGAATACTGACACCCCACAATACGGTAATAAAACCCAATATTCCCTTTAAATACTGACACCCACAAACCTAATAAACCAAATGTTCCCTTTAAATACTGACACCCACAAACCTAATAAAATCCCAATGTTCCCTAAATACTGACACCCACAAACCTTAATAAAACCCAATGTTCCCCTTTAAATACGACACCCACAAACCTTAATAAAACCCAATGTTTCCCTTTAAATACTGACACCCACAAAACCTAAATAAAACCCAATGTCCCTTTAAATAATGACACCACAAACCTTAATAAAACCCAATGTTCCCTTTAAATAACTGCAACACCACCACAAACCTTAATAAATCCAGTCCCTTTAAATACTGACACCCAAAAACCTTAATAAAACCCATGTTCCCTTTAAATATATGACACCCACAAACCTAATAAAAACCAATGTTCCCTTTAAATACTACACCCACAAACCTAATAAAAACCCAATGTTCCCATTTAAATATGACACCCACAAAACCCTAATAAAACCCAATGTTCCTTTAAATACTGACACCACAACACGGTAATAACATTCGAATTCTGTTTACAATATCCCCGAGGAACGATCTGGGATTGGATCTGCGTCTGGTTTATCTGTGGAGGCTGAGGTGCCCCCCCTCAGGTGAATTTGCAATCGCACAGTAAACACCAAATGTTACTAGAAAGGGGGAAGATTAACTATAAACTTGGCTTGAAGAGAGAGAGAGTGAGTGAGTGTGGGAGTGCGAGTGTGAGTGTGTGTGTGGTGTGCGGTTTTAACTCAATCTGTTATGGCAATGAAACAGGATTTTTTAAAAATCCATCTGACTACATTATTTGTTTTATTGTTTGTATTGCTTGTCATGGAAGAAGAAGAGTGTGTGTAGTGGTGCACCAGTGTCTTTGTGTGTACTCCTACTGTAAATATAAGGAATTAGAAGTCATGAGGAGTTCTGTGTCTATATAAAGGTACAAGGACACAGACTGAGTTATACAGGGAACTCTGGGGACACTCATGTATTATAAGGGATAATGATCCCCTACTGGAAATTATAAGGATATTAGAGTCACTGAGGAGTTCTGTGTCTATAAGGTACAAGGACAAGACGAGGATACGGAAATCTGGGTACCACTCATGTATATAAGGGATAATGTATCCCTACTGTAAATTATAAGGGAATTAGAAGTCACTGAGGAGTTCTGTGTTCTATAAAGGTACAAGGACACCAGACTGAGTTATACAGGGAACTCTGGGTTACCACTACCATGTATTATAAGGGATAATGTATCCCCTACTGTAAAATATAAGGATATTAGAAGTCACTGAGGAGTTCTGTGTCTATATAAATGTACAAGGACACAGATGAGTTATACAGGGAACTCTGGGTACCAATATGTATTATAAGGATAATGTATCCCCACGTAATTAAAGGATATTAGAAGTCACTGAGGAGTTCTATGTCTATATAAAGGTACAAGGGACACAGACTGAGTATACAGGAAATCTGGGTACCACTCATGATTATAAGGATAATGTATCCCCTACTGTAAATTATAGGATATGTAGAAGTTACTGAGGAGTTCTGTGTCTTATAAAGGTACAAGGAGACACGACTGAGTTATACAGGGAACTCTGGGTACCACTAATGTATTATAAGGGATAATGTATCCCCTACTGTAAATTATAAGGATATTAGAAGTCACTGAGGGGTTCTTGTGGCTATATAAAGGTACAAGGACAAGACTGAGTTAATCAGGGAACCCTGGGTACCACTCATGTATTATAAGGGATAATGTCCCCTACTGTAAATTATAGGATATTAGAAGTCACTGAGGAGTTCTGTGTCTATATAAAGGTACAAGGACACAGACTGAGTTATACAGGGAAGTTGAGTACCACTCATGTATTATAAGGGATAATGATCCCCTACTGTAAATTATAAGGATATTGAAGTCACTGCAGCAGTTCTGTGTCTATATAAAGGTACAAGGACACAGACTGATTTATACCGGGAACTCTGGGTACCACTCATGATATAAGGGATAATGTATTCCTACTGTAAATTATATGTATATAGAGTCACTGAGCAGTTCTGGTCTATATAAAGGTACAGGACACAGACTGAGTATACAGGGAAGTCTGAGTACCCACTCATGTATTATAAGGGATAATGTATCCCCCACTGTAAATTATAAGGATTTAGAAGTCACTGAGCAGTTCTGTGTCTATATAAAGGTACAAGGACACAGACTGATTTATACAGGGAACTCTGGGTACCACTCATGTATTATAAGGGATAATTATTCCCTACTGTAAATTATATGTAATTAGAAGTCACTGAGCAGTTCTGTGTCTATATAAGGTACAAGGACACACACTGAGATATACAGAGCAATAGGTGAGGTTGTACCGTGTTAGCCTAAGTAAGAGAAGTAGAGCTGTGATACCTTTTATTGGCTAACAAATTAAAAAAATTAAGCAAGCTTTCGGTGTAGTCCTAAACCCCCTTCATCAGGCTGGAGTGTTACTTGTGTGCCAAGATAAATATCTATTGGAAAGGTTATTGATTAATAATGGAATAAAATGGATTTACAGGGGTAAAGCGGGTACACATGGTACCAAATCTGTTATCGATAAAGAGGGTGGGTGGGTTGAGGGGTGTTCAGCAGGTTTGTAACCTGTGTCTGGTGTAGGGTGGATAGGTGTGTTTTTTTGTTTTATGAGCATAAAACTAAATTTCAAACATTTTAATCTGGCTCGAAAGAGCAAAAAGACTGTTCTTTCAAATTCTATCTTTTTATTTCTATTTTTAACTGTATTTCCTCCCACGGTTTCTAGCCAGTCGGCTAGTGGCGAACAGTCGCCCCAGCAATCAGCTGAGTGTAGCCAGTGCCAGTATGTAGACATCAGATGAATGTACATTTTACAGATGACATTCTGCAGCACAATAAGATTTTAATTATAAAGGTTCCTGGTTTTCTGACCATTCAGTCACAAGGCCATGGATGTGATTCCGGAGGGAATAGACATTGATTGCAAACAGAAAGTTCAGCCCCAGGGGGTAAAAAAGGGTAAATTCTACCTCTATACACCACCTTATTTTATTACATTAAATACCATCACTAACACGGACACTGTCTCTAACGATATACTCGAGTTAAACCGAGTTTTTAGGTTTTTAAAAATACCTTAAAAACTACCCTCGGGTCATAACGCATAGGAAGAACAGCCTACCGATCGCAGACCTTTCGGAATGCAAGGATACGAGCAGTCAAGAGCAGGCAGTATGTGTGGACGTCAGGCACGTACGTTACGCACTCACGCAGGACGCACGTAGCTGTACGCCACCAGCGACTCTTGACTGCACCGGACATGCAGTACAATCCAGCAGAGCCTGTCAGCCTTCGGCTCAGCCTTCAGCCTACAGCAGAGCCTGTCAGCCTTCAGAGAGGAAACTCTTATTATTGGTGGGTTAAGGGTGGGCTACCGGTAATACCATAAGTCTGTTACAGTGGAGGGGTGGAAGTCTGTACAGTGGAGGGGTGGGTGGGGGGTTGGGGTAAGTTAGGACACTGAGTAAAGGCATTCCCTCGTTTATACTCGAGTCAATCGTTTTTATTCCTTTTTTGGGTAAAAATAGGTGCCCTCGGGTTATATTTGGGGTCGGTTTATACTCGAGTATATACGGTATTTCCATACAATGGATCCGTTACATTCATACAAACAGACATAAACATAGAACCAGTGTGGGCAGCATCTTTAAGGTCTTTTTGCAATGCAATGCCCCGTGTTACCAAACACGCATTGCTATACACAGGTAAATACAAGCTGCCATCTATGTTGGAGGAATAGCCGACATGTGGTAACAGGTTCTTCCAAACAGAACGTTGACTCTGAGAAAGCGATACATGCAGATTTCTTCTTCCATTAGATGTCCCCCACTCACTGCAATGAAATCAACACATTCTCAGGGAGATTCAATAAAAGTTCTTATGTTTTAAAAATGGGGCTAATTTGCCCAATCAATCAGATCTTATTTAACATTTTGAAAGCTAACATCTGATTGTTGGGGCAAAATTAGCGCCATAAGAACTTTTATTGAAAACCCTGTTTATATCTATCAATAATCTGCTCTGTATCTACACTATATCTTCAGGCCCCGGTCGCAACTTTGTTCCATGGAGTGGGGTTGGTGTATCAGTCAGAAACAGAGAAAGCTTGCTGTCCAATCACAGCAAGTCCTACAGGGTCTGGGAGGCGGAGCCAGTCGCAGGGAAATAGTCTGGCATTCAGCAATCCCTCCCTTTTAGTCCCGCGGGGGAAGAAAGCAGGAAGGAAGGGGTTGCTGGTGCATAGCCAAAATGGAGCTGCTGCTCATGGTGGGTCCTGGGACGTCTCCTATTGGAGCAGGAACTCACAAAGGCTAATGAGAGCATCCATGGGAGCTGTTGGCCCGTCCCTTTCAGTGAGCTGCATTTCTGCAAGATAAAAATGCAGCCAGGTAGGGAAAAGCTGACATTAGGTGTGTTACCGTATTAACTAGAGTATAAACCGAGTTTTTCAGGTGGAAAAATCAGCCTGGAAACTCGGACTCGGTTATAATTGAGTCACTCACCTTTGAAGAAATGGAGCCTCCTCTCCATTCCGGCGCAGCGTCCTCTCCATCCGGCAGCCGCACCGATCAGTCCATTGTAACTGGCGCGCGGCTGACATCACTAATTGGCGCCAGGTTGGCGCCAATTGTGATGTCGACGGCGCGCCAGTACAGGAACTGATCGTCGGGCTCCGGAATGGAGAGGACGCTGCTGCCAGGAAATAGAGAGGACGCTGCTGCCGGAGAGGAACTGGAGAGGAACTTACCAGCACACAGTCCTAGAAGCCTTGGATGGAGGAGAGTCCACAGATCTGGATGAAGAGAGCCACAGGTACAAACTTAACTGGGTTGAGGGTGACATTCAGAGTGTTTGGAAACTTACAACTCCCAGCATGCTTTATTAGCTGGGAGTTGTAGTTTCCAAACATCTTGAATGCCAAGTTTTACCCTCGGTTATACTCGAGTCAACAAATTTATTAGATTTTTAGGTGAGGTGAAAGTGGGTACCTCGGTTTTATACTCGGGTCGTCGTTTTATACTTCGATTATTCCGTTAAGTGGCCAGGTATGAAGGGTGTGTGCTGTGAAAATGTCTGTTAAAATGTGTTAGGTGTTTAAGATGTGTGTACATATTTAACAGGGAGAGGCCCAGGAGTAGCCTAATTCGAAACCCAAGTTCCCTTTAAATACTTGACACCCACAAACCTTAATAAAAACCCAATGTCCCTTTAATACTGACACCCACAAACCTTAAAACCCAATGTTCCCTTTAAATACTGACACCCACAAACCTAAACCCAATGATTTAAAATACTGACACCCACAAACCTTAATAAAACCCATGTTTCCCTTTAAATACTGACACCACAAACCTATAAAAACCCAATGTTTCCTTGAATACTGACACCCACAATACGGTCTAAAACCCATATTCCCTTAAATACTGACAACACCCAAACCTTAAAACCCCATGTTCCCGTTATAAATTACTGACACCCACAAAACCTTAATAAACCAATGTTCCCTTAAATACTGACACCCACAAACGTAATAAATCCAATTTCCTTTTGAATACTGACACCCACAATACGGTACTAAAACCCAATATTCCCTTAAATACTGACACCACAAACCTTAATGAAATCCAATGTTCCCTTTAAAATATGTACACCCACAAACCTTATAAAACCCAATGTTCCCTTTAAATACTGACACCCACAACCTTAATAAAATCCATGTCCTTTGAATACTGACACCCACTACGGTATAAAACCCAATATTCCCTTAATACTGACACCCACAAACCTGTAAAAATCCAATTGTTCCCTTTAAATACTGACACCCACAACCTTAATAAAACCCAATGTTCCCTTTAATACTGACACAACCACACAACCCTTAATAAAATCCCAATGTTACCCTGTTGAATCTGACACCCACAATACGGTATAAAACCCCAATATTCCCTTTAAATACTGACACCACAAACCTTAATAAAACCCATGTTCCACTTGAATACTGACCCCACAAACGTAATTAAAAACCATATTCCCTTTAAAATACTGACACCCACAAACCTTAAAAATCCAATGTTCCCTTTAAATATGACACCACACAAACCTTAAAAAAACCCAATGTTCCCTTTAAAACTGACACCACACAAACCTAATAAAACCCAATGTTCCCTTTAAATACTGACACCCACCAAACTTAATAAAACCCAATGTTCCCTTTAAATACTGACACCCACAAACCTTAATTAAACCCAATGTTCCCTTTTAAATACTGACACCCCACAAACCTAATAAAACCAATGTTCCCTTTAAATACTGACACCCACAAACCTTAATAACTCCAATGTTCCCTTTAAATACTGACACCCAAAACCTTAATAAAACCCAATGTTCCCGTTAAATACTGACACCCACAACATTAATAAAACCCAATGTTCCCTTTAAATATGAACACCCCACAAACCTTAATAAAACCATGTTCTTAAACTGACACCCAGCAAACCTAATTAAACCAATGTCCTTTAATACTGACACCCACAACACGTAATAACATCGAATTCTGTTTACATATCCCGAGAACGTTCTGGGATTGTATCTGGTCTGGTTTCATCTGTGAGGGCTGAGGTGCCCCCTCAGGTTGAATTTGCATCGCAACAGTAAACAACCAATGTTACTAGAAAGGGGGAAGTATATAAAAACTGGCTTGAAAGGAGAGAGTGAGTGAGTGTGGGAGTGCGAGTGTGAGTGTGTGTGTGGTGTGCGGTTTTAACTACAATCTTGTTATTTGGCAAATGAACAGGGATTTTTAAAAATCCATTCTGACTACATATATTTGTTTTATTGTTTGTATGCTTGTCATGGAAGAAGAAAGTGTGTGTAGTGGTGCACCAGTGTCTTTGTGGTGTATCCCCTACTGTTAAATTATAAGATATTAGAAGTCACTGAGGAGTTCTGTGTCTATATCAAGGACAAGGACACAGACTGAGTTATACGGGAACTTTGGGCTCACACTCATGTTATAAGGGATAATGGTATCCCCTACTGTAAATTATAAGGATATTAGAAGTCACTGAGGAGTTCTGTGTTAATAAAGGTACAAGGACAAGACTGAGTTTACAGGGAACTCTGGGTACCACTCATGTATTATAAGGGATAATGTATCCCTACTGTAAATTATAAGGATTTAGAAGTCACTGAGGAGTTCTGTGTGCTATATAAGGTACAAGGACACAGACTGAGTATACAGGGAACTCGGGTAACCACTCATGTATTATAAGGGATAATGTATCCCCTACTGTAATTATAAGGATATTAGAAGTCACTGAGGAGTCTCTGTGTCTATAAATGTACAAGGACACAGACTGAGTTATACAGGGACTCTGGGTACCACTCATGTATTATAGGATATGTATCCCTACTTAAATATAGGATATAAAGTCATGAGGAGTTCTTGTCTATATAAAGGTACAGGACACAGAAGAGTTATACAGGAACTCTGGTACCACTCATGTATTATAAGATTAATGTATCCCTACTGTAAATTTAAGGATATTAGAAGTTACTGAGGATTCTGTGCTATTATAAGGTACAAGGACACCGACTGAGTTATCAGGGAACTCTGGGTACCACTCATGTATTATAAGGGATAATGTATCCCCTACTGTAAATTATAGGATAAGATATTAGAAGTCACTGAGGGTTCTGTGTCTATATAAGTACAAGGACACAGACTGAGTTTTACAGGGAACCCTGGGTACCACTCATGTATTATAAGGGATAATGTATCCCCTACTGTAAATTATAAGGATATTAGAAGTCACTGAGGAGTTCTGTGGTCTATAAAAGGTACAAGGACACAGACTGAGTTATACGGGAAGTCTGAGTACCACTCATGTTTATAAGGTAATGTATCCCCTACTGTAAATTTGAAGGATATTAGAAGTCATGAGCAGTTCTGTGTCTATATAAGGTACAAGGACACAGACTGATTATACAGGAACTCTGGGACCACTCATGTATTATAAGGGATAATGTATTCCCTACTGTAAATTATATGTATATTAGAAGTCACTGAGCAGTTCTGTGTCTATATAAAGGTACAGGAACACAGACTGAGTAACAGGAGTCTGATCCCAGTCATGTCATTATAAGGGATAATGTATCCCCCACTTAAATTATAAGGATATTAGAAGTCACTGAGCAGTTCTGTGTACTATAAAAGGTACAAGGACACAGACTGATTTATACAGGGAACTCTGGGTACCACTCATGTATTATAAGGATAATGTATTCCCTACTGTAAATTATATGTATATTAGAAGTCACTGAGCAGTTCGGTGTCTATATAAAGGTACAAGGACACACACTGAGATATACAGAGCAATAGTTGAGGTTTGTACCGTGTTAGGCCATAAGTAAGAGAAGTAGAGCTGTGATACCTTATTGGCCTAACTAAATTAAAAAATTAAGCAAGCTTTCGGTAGTCCTAACCCCTTCATCACGGCTGGATGTTTACTGGTGGTGCCAAGAAAATATCTATTGGAAAGGTTATTGATTAATAATTGATAAATGGATTACTAGGGGTAAAGCTGGGTACAACATGGTACCAATCTGTTATCTGATAAAGGAAGGGTGGGTGGGTTAGGGGTGTTTCAGCAGGTTTGTATACCTGTGTCTGGTAGGGTGTGATAGGTGGTTTTTTTTTATGAGCATAAAACTAAATTTCAATACTATTTAATCTGGCTCGCAAGAGCAAAATGACTGTCTTTCAATTTTTATCTTTGTATTATTTCTATTTTTTAACTGTATTTCCTCCCACGTTTTCTAGCCAGTCGGCTAGTGGCGAACAGTCGCACCCAGCAATCAGCGATGTGTAGCCAGTGCCATATGTAGACATCAGATGAATGTACATTTTACAGATGACATTCTGCAGCACAATAAGAGTTTAATTATAAAGGTTCCTGGTTTTCTGACACCATTCAGTCACAGGCCATGGATGTGATCCGGAGGGAATAGACATTGATTGCAAACAGAAAGTTCAGCCCCAGGGGGTAAAATAAAAAGGGTAAATTTCTACCTCTATAAACCACCTTTATTTTATACATTAAATACCATCATAAAACGACACTGTCTACCGTATACTCGAGTATAAACCGAGTTTTTTAGGTTTTAAAAATACCTTAAAAACCTACCCTGGTATCACGCATAGGAAGAACAGCCTACGTCGCAGACCTTTCGGAATGCAGATACGAGCAGTCAAGTAGCAGGCAGTAATGTGTGGCGTCCAGGCACGTACGTACGCCCGTCACGCAGGACGCACGTACTGCTTACGCCACCAAGGACTCCTGAACTGCACCGGACATGCAGTACAACTCCAGCAGAGCCTGTCAGCCTTCGGCTCAGCCTTCAGCCTACCAGCAGAGCCTGTCAGCCTCAGTAAGGAAACTCTATTTATGGTGGTTTAAGGGTGGGCTACCGGTAATACCATAAGTCTGTACAGTGGAGGGGTTGGAAGTCTGTACTGGAGGGGGTGGGGGGTTGGTGGGGGGTTGGGGTACGTTAGGACACTGAGTAAAGGCATGTCCATCGGTTTTATACTCGAGTCAATCGTTTTATTCTTTTTTGGGTAAAAATAGGTGCCTCGGTTTAATTGTTGGGTCGGTTCTAATACTCGGTATATACGGTATTCCATACATGGATCCGTACATTCACTACAACAGGACATAAACATAGAAACCAGTGTGGCAGCATCTTAAGGTCTTTTTGCAATGCAATGCCCCGTGTTACAACACGCATGCATACACAGGTAATACAACGATCTGCCATCTATGTGGAGGAATAGCCGACAGGGGTAACAGGTCTTCCAAACAGAACCGTTGACTTGAGAAAGCGGACTACATGCAGATTTCTTCTTCTCCATTAGAATGTCCCACTCACTGCAATGAAATCAACACATTCTCAGGAGATTCAATAAAGTTCTTATTGTTTAAAATGGGGCTATTTTGCCCCAATCAATCAGACTTATTTAACATTTGAAAGCTAAACATCTGATTGGTTGGGGCAAATTAGCGCCATAAGAACTTTTATTGAATAACACCTGTTTATATCTATCAAATAATCTGTCTGTATCTACCTATATCTTCAGCCCCCGGTCGCAACTTTTGTTCATGGAGGTGGGGTTGGTGTATCAGTCAGAAACGAGAAAGCTTGCTGTCCATCACAGCAGTCCTACAGGTCTGGGAGGGGCGGAGCCAGTCGCAGAGGAAATAGCTCTGCTTCAGCAAGAATCCCTCCCTTTATGTCCGCGGGGAAGACTAAGAGAAGAGGGTTGCTGGTGCATAGCAACATGAGCTGCTGCCTCCTGGTGGTCCTGTGATGTCCTCCTATTGGAGCAGAACTCATCAAAGGCTAATAGAGCATCATGGAGCTGTGCCCGTCCCTTCATGAGCTGCATTTCTGCAAGATAAAAATGCAGCCAGAGGTAGGGAAAATGCTGCATTAGTGTGTGTACCGTATATACTAGAGTATAAACCGAGTTTTTCAGGCTGAAAATCAGCCTGAAAACTCGGACTCGGTTTATACTTGAGTCACTCACCTTTGAGAAGATCGGCGTCCTCTCCATTCCGGCAGCAGCGTCCTCTCCATCCCGGCAGCCGCACGATCAGTCCATGTATGCGCGCCGGCTGACATCACTAATTGGCGCCAGGCTTGGCGCCAATTAGGGATGTCAGACCGGCGCGCCAGTACAGAACTGATCGTGGCGGCTGCCGGAATGGGAGGAGGACGCTGCTGCAGAGGAGTAGAGAGACGCTGCGGGAGAGGGAACGGGAGGAACTTACCAGCACACAGTCCTAGGAAGCCCTTGGATGGAGGAGAGTCCACAGATCCTGGATGAAGAGAGCCCAAGGTACAAACTTAACGGGGTTTGAGGGTGACATTCAAGATGTTTTGAAACTAACAACTCCCAGCATCTTTTATTAGCTGGGAGTTGTAGTTTCCAAACATCTTGAATGCCAAGTTCTACCCTCGGTTTATACTCGAGTCAACAACTTTTATTAGATTTTTAGGTGAAATTGGGTACCTCGGTTTATACTCGGGTCAGTTTATACTCGAGTATATACGGTAAGTGTGCCAGGTATGAAGGTGTGTGCTGAAAATGTCTGTTAACATGTGTATATGTGTTTAAAGTATGTGTGTACATATTTAACAGGGAGAGGCCCAGGAGTATGTCTAATTTCTTTCCAAATTCCCAGTTTGCTGTCCCAGTATCGTGAAATTCACATACAGTGAATATTAATATCACTATTAATTTGAACGTTTATCTATCACACTGCACTGGGTGTTTATATATTATTACAGGTAAATAAATCACCACACTACAGTGAATTATTACATATCACTATTATATATTGAATGTTTGTCTACACACTTGCACCGGGTTGTGATATAGTCATTACAGGTAAATAAACTCACACATACAGTGAATTATTAATATCACTATTATATATTGAACGTTTATCTACACACTGACTGGGTGTTTATATATTCTTACAGGTAAATAAACTCACACATACAGTGAAATTACATATCACTATATATATGTGAACGTTTATCTACACACTGACCGGTGTTTATATATTCATACAGGTATAGAAACTCAAACATACAGTGAATATTACATTCACTATTATATTGAACGTTATAGCTACACACTGCACTGGGTGTTTATATATTCATACAGGTAAATAAACTCACACATCCAGTGAATTATTACATATCACTATTATATATTGAAACGTTTATCTACACATCCACCGGGTGTTTATATATTCATTACAGGTAAATAAACTCACACATACAGGGAATTATTACATAATCACTATTAATATTGAGCGTTATATTACACACTGCACTGGGTGTTTTATAGTATTAAGGTAAATAAACTCACACATACACGGAATTATTACATATCACTATTATATATTGAACGTTATCTACCACACTGCACCGGGTGTTTATATATCATTACAGGTAATAAACTCCACATACAGTGAATATTACATATCACTATTATATATTGAACGTTTAATCTACACACTGACCGGTTGTTTAATATCATTACAGGTAAATAAACTCCACAACATACAGTGAATTATTAATATCACTATCTATTACTGAATTTGTTTGTACACACTGCACTGGGTGTTTATATTATTCATTACAGGTAATAAAACTAACACATACATGAATTATTACATTCACTATTATATTGAATGTTATCCACACACTGCACCGGTGTTTATATATTCATTACAGGTAAATAAACTCACACAACAGGGAATTATGTACATATCACATTATAATTGAACGTTTATCTACACACTGCACTGGGTGTTTATATATTCATTACAGGTAAATAAACTCACACTACAGTGAATTATTACTATACACTATATATATTGAACGGTTTATCTACACACTGGGCACTGGGTGTTCATATATTCATTACGGTAAATAAACTCAATAAAACCCAATGTTCCCTTTAAATACTGACACCCACAAACCTTAATAAAATCCAATGTTCCCTTTGAATACTGACACCCACAATACGGTAATAAAACCCAATATTCCCTTTAAATACTGACACCCACAAACCTTAATAAATCCAATGTTCCCTTTAAATACTGACACCCACAAACCTTAATAAAACCCAATGTTCCCTTTAAATACTGACACCCACAAACCTTAATAAAATCCAATGTTCCCTTTGAATACTGACACCACCACAAACGCTTTATAAAACCAATATCCCTTTAAATTAACGACAAAAACTGACACCCACAAACCTTAATAAAATCCCAATGTTCCCTTTAAATACTTGACAACCCACAAACCTTAATAAAACCCAATGTTCCCTTTAATACTGCAACCCACCAACCTTAATAAAACACCAATGTTCCCTTTAAATACTGACACCCACAACTATAAAACCCATATGTCCCTTTAAAATACTGACACCCACAACCTTAAACCAATGTTTCCCTTTAAATACTGACACCCCAACCTTAATAAAACCCAATGTTCCCTTAATACTGACACCCACAATCGGCCTTAATAAACCCAATTTTCCCTTTAAATCTGACCACCCACCTTAACGTTATTACTGCACCCAAACTCATTCCCTTTAAATACTGACACCCACAAACATAATAAACCTAATTTCACTTTGAATACGACCCCCACAATACGGTTAATAAACCCAATATTCCCTTAAAATACTGACACCCACAACCTTAATAAATCCAATGTTCCCTTTAAATACTGACACCCACAAACCTTATAAAACCAATGTCCCTTTAAATATGACACACACCCAAACCTTATAAAACCAATGTTCCCTTTAAATACTGACACCCCACAAACTTAATAACCCAATGTCCCTTTAAATACTGACACCCCCACAAACCTTAATAAAACCCAATGTTCCCTTTAAATACTGACACCCACAAACCTTAATAAAACCCAATGTTCCCTTTAAATACTGACACCCACAAACCTTAATAAAACCCAATGTTCCCTTTAAATACTGACACCCACAACACGGTAATAACATCGAATTCTGTTTACAATATCCCCGAGGAACGTATCTGGGATTGTATCTGCGTCTGGTTTCATCTGTGAGGCTGAGGTGCCCCCCTCAGGTTGAATTTGCATCGCAACAGTAAACACCAAATGTTACTAGAAAGGGGGAAGATTAACTATAAACTTGGCTTGAAAGAGAGAGAGTGAGTGAGTGTGGGAGTGCGAGTGTGAGTGTGTGTGTGGTGTGCGGTTTTAACTCAATCTTGTTATGGCAATGAAACAGGATTTTTTAAAAATCCATTCTGACTACATATATTTGTTTTATTGTTTGTATGCTTGTCATGGAAGAAGAAGAGTGTGTGTAGTGGTGCACCAGTGTCTTTGTGGTGTATCCCCTACTGTAAATTATAAGGATATTAGAAGTCACTGAGGAGTTCTGTGTCTATATAAAGGTACAAGGACACAGACTGAGTTATACAGGGAACTCTGGGTACCACTCATGTATTATAAGGATAATGTATCCCTACTGTAAATTATAAGGATATTAGAATTCACTGAGGAGTTCTGTGTCTATATAAAGGTACAAGGACACAGACTGGGTTATACAGGGAACTCTGGGTACCACTCATGTATTATAAGGGATAATTTATCCCCTACTGTAAATTATAAGGATATTAGAAGTCACTGAGGAGTTCTGTGTCTATATAAAGGTACAAGGACACAGACTGAGTTATACAGGGAACTCTGGGTACCACTCATGTATTATAAGGGATAATGTATCCCCTACTGTAAATTATAAGGATATTAGAAGTCACTGAGGAGTTCTGTGTCTATATAAATGTACAAGGACACAGACTGAGTTATACAGGGAACTCTGGGTACCACTCATGTATTATAAGGTTGAAGACAGGAAGGGAGCACAGTGGGAGGTGACGTGATGAAATAGCGGTAGTACAGCAAGATCATAACAGCAAAAAATACAAGAAGCACAGGAAGGGATGCACAGTGGAGTGGATAGGGTAGTAAAGAAGATCATACAGGCTAAAAATTTACAAGAAGCACAGGAAGGGATGCACAGTGAGAGTGAGAATAGGTAGTACAGCAGATCATACCAGGCAAAATTTACAATGAAGCACAGGAAGGGTGCACAGGGGAGAGTGATGAATAGGGTAGTACAGCAGATCATACAGGCAAAACTACAATGAAGCACAGGAAGGGATGCAAAGTGGAGTGATGAATAGGGTAGCGTACAGCAGATCATACCAGGCAAAAATTACAAATGAAGGCACAGGAAGGGATGCACAGGGTGGAGTGATGAATAGGGGTAGTACAGCAGATCATACCAGGCAAAAAATGACAATGAAGCACAGGAAGGGATGACAGTGAGTGACTGAATAGGGTAGTACAGCCAGATCATACCAGGCAAAAATTACAAGGAAGCACAGGAAGGGATGCACAGGTGGAGTGTATTGGGAAGTAGGGAGTGAGATAGTATCACAGCAGATCATACCAGGCAAAAATTACATGGAAGCACAGGAAGGAGCACAGTGGAGTGATGAATATGGTTACTACCAGCAGTAATCATACCTGTATAAGAAACAAGATGGTGTCAGAGAAAAGTGGAGGGTGATCCTGATGGTTGCCACTGTTAATTTGGTGTTTATCAGCCCTACACTTGGGAAAGGCTGCAGAATGCTGACAAGGGTCAGAACTGATGACTAGGGGCTCTTACATATATAATATATATAACCTGATGCTACATGGACTAGGGCCCTTAAATATAACTGTATACATGTGACTAGGCCCTAACATATATATTACTGTATACTGTGACTAGGGCCCTAACATATATATACTGTATACAGTGATGCAGAATAATCGGATATTTGGACCAGGATGGGTGAGCATGTGTGAACGGGTGGTGGAAGATAGGCCAAGGGAACCAACCAGACTGGATCACAGGGCAATATGGGGTTTGATGGTTGGGTTGGCCTTTGAATAAATAACTGGCACATTTCATTTTAGAAAGGATGGATCCTGGAAAATGGCCCAGGAATGTGAAACATCGATGGAACCTTGGAAAGGGAACAGGACATTATCACGCCCTGCATCAGTTATATGGAAAAGAAAAAACCTGTAGCCTGGTATCTGATTGGTCAACACATTCTAGCCTTACCAGAATCTGCTCAGCACACGTTTTTAAAACCAGGATACAGGTTGCCATCCTGGGTAAAGGAGGACATTTTATCTCATGTTTATATTATTATACCACCCCAAAATTTACAACGGTTAAAAGGTTCGAAGAAAGAACAAAACAAGTCCCACATATCCTAGGAGAAACCTGTTGATAGGTTCTGTAAGCATGCAAATAGGTGTTTAAAGGGCGGACAATCAACTCTGATCCATACCTCCATTTGGCAATAGTAGTGACCGCAGTGCACGGATAAAGATGGCACTAATCCGTGGCTCCTTACCTCTTTCACCAGTTACCGCTTGTGACTCTAACTCATTGCCTCTCGAATAAGCAATGAAGCCTCCCAGTGCAGGAAAGCCTCCGCTCCACTACTAGCTCACTATCGGCTCGCACAACTGGGAGTATACTCTCTCTCACTACTCCCTGGCAAATGGGGTGTAGTATTTACTGGCATAAAAGTCATGTTAAAAAAAAGCACAAGGACAAAATTAAAGAGATCTGTTGGCTGCGAGGTCTCTTTATATACCAGTGCGCCCACAGGAATTCCCATTGTAAGTCAACCACGGTAAAAGGGTTAGTGCGACTTTAAGAAGTACCGTGGCACAATGTAAATCTTATTGTAACGAAAAACAAAGAGGATCCGAATGTTAGGGAATCAGTTGTGTGATTGCTGTGACTTGACAATGAGATGTACCATAGCCAAAGTGCAAAATCAAATACACATTCACTGTAACAAAAAGGTCATGGTCACTAGTAGGGGGAGCTTTGTGAACCCCCTGCAGGTCAACAGGGGGGTAATAACAGAGCGTGGTACACAAGGTTCTGGTAACGGCGGGCTAGTGACTATAAATTGACATTGGCTATATACTATTTATCGCTGACACTTGGAAACGTTAGATGTGGTGTAATATGGACAGACTTAGGGTTCCGATTACAGTGTTTGTGGGAAGTGTAAAGAGACGATCTGGTGGTTGGCGTGTTTAGATGCCAGAGAAAATTCCATTTTCTACCACAAATCTTACTCATTCCAAACCCAAATGTTCCTTTATAATGACTGACACCCACAACCTTAATAAAACCCAAGTTCCCTTTAAATACTGACACCCACAAAACCTTAATAAAACCCAATGTTCCCTTAAATAATGACACCCACAAACCTAATAAAAAACCCAATGTTCCCTTTAAATCTCTGACCACCCACAAACCTTAATAAAAACCAATGTCCCTTTAAATACTGACACCCACAAACCTAATAAAACCCAATGTTCCCTTTAAATACTGACACCACAAAACCTAAAAAACCCAAGTGCTTTAAAATACTGACACCCACAAACCTTAATAAAACCCAATGCCTTTAAATACTGACACCACAAACCTAATAAAACCAATGTTCCCTTGAATACTGACACCCACAATACGGTCTTAAAACCCAATATTCCCTTAAATACTGACACACACAAACCTTAAAACCCCATGTTCCCTTAAATACTGACACCCACAAACCTTAATAAAAACCCAATGTTCCCTTAAATACTGACACCCACAAAACGTAATAAATCCAATGTTCCCTTTGAATACTGACACCCACAATCCGGTTTAAAACCCAATATTCCCGTTAAATACTGACACCACAAACCTTAATAAATCCAATGTTCCCTTTAAAACATGAACCCACAAACCTTATAAAACCCAATGTTCCTTTAAATACTGACACCCACAAACCTTAATAAAATCCAATGTCCTTTGAATACTGACCCACACTACGGTATAAAACCCAATATTCCCTTTAAATACTGACACCCACAAACCTTAAAAATCCAATGTTCCCTTTAAATACTGACACCCACAAACCTTAATAAAAACCCAAGTTCCCTTTAAATACTGACACCACAAACCTTAATAAAACCAATGTTCCCCTTGAATACTGACACCCACAATACGGTATATAAAACCCATATTCCTTTAAATACTGACACCAAAACTTAATAAACCCATGTTCCCTTGAATACTGACCCCACAAACGTAATAAAAACCATATTCCTTTAAATACTGACACCCACAAACCTTAAAAATCCAATGGTCCCTTTAAATACATGACACCAACAACCTTAAAAAAACCCAATGTTCCCTTAAATACTGACACCCAAAACCTAATAAAACCCATGTTCCCTTTAAATACTGACACCCACCAAACTAATAAAACCCAATGTTCCCTTAAATACTGGACACCCCAAACCTTAAATTAAACCAATGTTCCCTTTAAATACTGACACCCCAAACGAATAAAACCAATGTTCCTTTAAATACTGAACACCCACAACCTTAATAATCCAATTTCCTTAAATGGAACAAAACTTAATATACCCAATGTCCTTTAAAATGACACCCACAACCTTAATAAAACCAATGTCCCTTTAATTATGACCCCACAAACTAATAAAACCCAGCTAATGACCGCACATTACCTTCCTTTAAATACTGACACCCACAACACGGTAATAACATCGAATTCTGTTTAACATATCCCGAGGAACGATTCTGGGATTGTATCTGTCTGGTTTCATCTGTGAGGCTGAGGTGCCCCCTCAGGTTGAATTTGCATCGCAACAGTTAAACACCAAATGTTACTAGAAAGGGGGAAGATTAATATAAAACTGGGCTTGAAAGGAGAGAGTGAGTGAGTGTGGGAGTGCGAGTGTGAGGGTGTGTGTGGTGTGCGGTTTTAACTACAATCTTGTTATTATGGCAATGATGAACAGGATTTTTAAAAATCCATTCTGACTACATATATTTGTTTTATTGTTTGTATGCTGTCATGGAAGAAGAAGAGTGTGTGTAGTGGTGCACCAGTGTCTTTGTGGTGTATCCCCTACTGTTAAATTATAAGGATATTAGAAGTCACTGAGGAGTTCTGTGTCATATATAAGGTACAAGGACACAGACTGAGTTATACGGGAATTATGGGTCCACTCATGTATTATAAGGGATAATGTATCTACTGTAAATTATAAGGATATAGAAGTCACTGAGGAGTTCTGTGTCTATATAAAGGTACAAGGACACAAGACTGAGTTATACAGGGAACTTGGGTACCACTATGTATTATAAGGGATAATGTATCCCTACTGTAACTATAGGATATTAGAAGTCACTGAGGAGTTCTGTGTCTATATAAAGGTACAAGGACACAGACTGAGTTATACAGGGAAACTCGGGGACCACTCATGTATTATAAGGGATAATGTATCCCTACTGTAAATTATAAGGATATAGACACGTCATGAGGAGTCTGTGTCTATAAATGTACAAGGACACAGACTGAGTTATACAGGGAAACTCTGGGTACCACTCATGTATTAAGGATAATGTATCCCATACTTAAATTATAGGATATAGAAGTCATGAGGAGTTCTTGTCTATATAAAGGTACAGGACACAGAAGAGTTATACAGGGAACTCTGGGTACCACTCATGTATTATAAGGATTAATGTATCCCTACTGTAAATTATAAGGATATTAGAAGTTACTGGGAGTTCTGTGCTATATAAAGGTACAAGGACACGACTGAGTTATCAGGGAACTCTGGGTACCACTCATGTATATAAGGGATAATGTATCCCCTACTGTAAATTATAGGAGATTAGAAAGTCACTGAGGGTTCTGTGTCTATATAAAGGTACAAGGAAACAGACTGAGTTTATACAGGGAACCCTGGGTACAACTCATGTATTTAAGGGATATGTATCCCTACTGTAAATTATAAGGATATTAGAAGTCACTGAGGAGTTCTGTGGTCTATAAAGTACAAGGACACAGACTGAGTTATACAGGGAAGTCTGAGTACCACTCATGTTTATAAGGATAATGTATCCCCTACTGTAAATTATAAGGATATTAGAAGTCACTGAGCAGTTCTGTGTCTATATAAAGGTACAAGGACACAGACTGATTATACAGGGAACTCTGGGACCACTCATGTATTATAAGGGATAATGTATTCCCACTGTAAATTATAGTATATTAGAAGTCACTGAGCAGTTCTGTGTCTATATAAAGGTACAAGGGACACAGACTTGAGTTAACAGGAAGTCTGAGTCCATCATGTTTATAAGGGATAATGTATCCCCCACTGTAAATTAAAGGATATTAGAAGTCACGAGCAGTTCGGTGTATATAAAAGGTACAAGGACACAGGACTGATTTATACAGGGAAACTCTGGGTACCACTCATGTATTATAAGGGATAATGTATTCCCTACTGTAAATTATATGTATATTAGAAGTCACTGAGCAGTTCTGTGTCTATATAAAGGTACAAGGACACACACTGAGATATACAGAGCAATAGTTGAGGTTTGTACCGTGTTAGCCATAAGTAAGAGAAGTAGAGCTGTGATACCTTTTATTGGCTAACTAAATTAAAAAAATTAAGCAAGCTTTCGGTAGTCCTAAACCCCCTTCATCAGGCTGGATGTTACTTGTGTGCCAAGATAAATATCTATTGGAAAGGTTATTGATTAATAATTGGATAAATGGATTACTAGGGGTAAAGCTGGGTACACATGGTACCAATCTGTTATCTGATAAATGGAAGGGTGGGTGGGTTAGGGGTGTATCAGCAGGTTTGTATACCTGTGTCTGTGTAGGGTGTGATAGGTGTGTTTTTGTTTTTATGAGCATAAAACTAAATTTCAATACATATTTAATCTGGCTCGAAAGAGCAAAATGACTGTTCTTTCAAATTTCTTATCTTTTATTATTTCTATTTTTTAACTGTATTTCCTCCCACGGTTTTCTAGCCAGTCGGCTAGTGGCGAACAGTCGCCCAGCAATCAGCTGATGTGTAGCCAGTGCCAGTATGTAGACATCAGATGAATGTACATTTTACAGATGACATTCTGCAGCACAATAAGATTTTAATTATAAAGGTTCCTGGTTTTCTGACCATTCAGTCACAGGCCATGGATGTGATCCGGAGGGAATAGACATTGATTGCAAACAGAAAGTTCAGCCCCAGGGGGTAAAAAAGGGTAAATTCTACCTCTATACACCACCTTTATTTTATACATTAAATACCATCAATAACACGGACACTGTCTACCGTATATACTCGAGTATAAACCGAGTTTTTTAGGTTTTAAAAATACCTTAAAAACCTACCCTCGGGTCATACGCATAGGAAGAACAGCCTACCGATCGCAGACCTTTCGGAAATGCAGGATACGAGCAGTCAAGAGCAGGCAGTATGTGTGGGACGTCAGGCACGTACGTTACGCACGTCACGCAGGACGCACGTACTGCTTACGCCACCAGCGACTCCTGACTGCACCGGACATGCAGTACAATCCAGCAGAGCCTGTCAGCCTTCGGCTCAGCCTTCAGCCTACCAGCAGAGCCTGTCAGCCTTCAGTAAGGAAACTCTTATTTATGGTGGGTTTAAGGGTGGGCTACCGGTAATACCATAAGTCTGTACAGTGGAGGGGTGGAAGTCTGTACAGTGGAGGGGTGGGTGGGGGGTTGGGGTAAGTTAGGACACTGAGTAAAGGCATTCCCTCGGTTTATACTCGAGTCAATCGTTTTTATTCCTTTTTTGGGTAAAAATAGGTGCCTCGGTTTATATTTGGGTCGGTTTATACTCGAGTATATACGGTATTTCCATACAATGGATCCGTACATTCACTACAACAGGACATAAACATAGAAACCAGTGTGGCAGCATCTTTAAGGTCTTTTTGCAATGCAATGCCCCGTGTTACCAACACGCATTGCTATACACAGGTAAATACAAGCTGCCATCTATGTTGGAGGAATAGCCGACAGTGGGTAACAGGTTCTTCCAAACAGAACCGTTGACTCTGAGAAAGCGACTACATGCAGATTTCTTCTTCTCCATTAGATGTCCCCACTCACTGCAATGAAATCAACACATTCTCAGGGAGATTCAATAAAAGTTCTTATTGTTTAAAAATGGGGCTAATTTTGCCCCAATCAATCAGATCTTATTTAACATTTGAAAGCTAACATCTGATTGGTTGGGGCAAAATTAGCGCCATAAGAACTTTTATTGAATAACCCTGTTTATATCTATCAAATAATCTGTCTGTATCTACCTATATCTTCAGCCCCGGTCGCAACTTTGTTCCATGGAGGTGGGGTTGGTGTATCAGTCAGAAACAGAGAAAGCTTGCTGTCCAATCACAGCAGTCCTACAGGGTCTGGGAGGCGGAGCCAGTCGCAGAGGAAATAGCTCTGCATTCAGCAATCCCTCCCTTTTATGTCCCGCGGGGGAAGACTAAGCAGGAAGGGGTTGCTGGTGCATAGCCAACATGGAGCTGCTGCCTCCTGGTGGGTCCTGTGACTGTCCTCCTATTGGAGCAGGAACTCATCAAAGGCTAATAGAGCATCATGGGAGCTGTGCCCGTCCCTTTCAGTGAGCTGCATTTCTGCAAGATAAAAATGCAGCCAGGTAGGGAAAAGCTGCATTAGTGTGTGTACCGTATATACTAGAGTATAAACCGAGTTTTTCAGGCTGAAAAATCAGCCTGAAAACTCGGACTCGGTTTAACTGAGGCACTTTCACCTTTGAAGAAGATCGGCGTCCTCTCCATTCGGCAGCAGCGTCTCTCCATCCCGGCAGCCGCACGATCAGTCCCATGTACTGGGCGCCGGCTGACATCACTAATTGGCGCCAGGCTTGGCGCCAATTAGTGATGTCAGCCGGCGCGCCAGTACAGGAAACTGATCGTGCGGCTGCCGGATGGAGAGGACGCTGCTGCCAGGAATAGAGAGGACGCTGCTGCCGGAGAGGAACTGGAGAGGAACTTACCAGCACACAGTCCTAGGAAGCCCTTGGATGGAGAGAGTCACAGATCCTGGATGAAGAGAGCCCACAGGTACAAACTTAACTGGGTTGAGGGTGACATCAAGATGTTTTGAAACTACAACTCCCAGCATGCTTTATTAGCTGGGAGTTGTAGTTTCCAAACATCTTGAATGCCAAGTTCCTACCCCGGTTATATCGAGTCAACAACTTTTATTAGATTTTTAGGTGAAATTGGGTACCTCGGTTTATACTGGGTCAGTTCAGTTTTACTCGAGTATATACGGTAAGTGTGCCAGGTATGAGGGTGTGTGCTGAAAAGTTCTGTTAACATGTATATGTGTTTTAAAGTATGTGTGTACATATTTAACAGGGAGGCCCAGGAGTATGTCTAATTTCTTTCCAATTCCCAGTTTGCTGTCCCAGTTCGGTGAAATTCACATACAGTGAATTATTACATCACTATTATATTGAACGTTATCTATCACGCACCTCACGGGTGTTATATATTCATTACAGGTAAATAAACTCACACATACAGTGAATTATTACATATCACTATTAATATTGAATGTTTGTCTACACACGACGGGGTGTTATATTTCATTACAGGTAAATAAACTCACACATACAGTGAATTATTACATATCACTATTATATATGAACGTTTATCTACACACTGCACTGGGTGTTTATATATTCATACAGGTAAATAACTCACACATACAGTGAATTATTACATATCACTATTATATATTGAACGTTTATCTACACACTGCACCGGTGTTATATATTCATTACAGGTAATAACTACCACATACAGTGAATTATTACAATCACTATTATATATTGAACGTTTATCTACACACTGCACTGGGTGTTTATATATTCATTACAGGTAAATAAACTCACACATACAGTGAATTATTACATATCACTATTATATATTGAACGTTTATCTACACACTGCACCGGGTGTTTATATATTCATTACAGGTAAATAAACTCACACATACAGTGAATATTACATATCACTATTATATATTGAACGTTATATACACACCTGCACTGGGTGTTATATATTCATTACAGGTAAATAAACTACACATACAGTGAATTATTACATATCACTATTATATATTGAACGTTTATCTACACACTGCAGGGTGTTATATATTCATTACAGGTAAAATAAACTACACATACAGTGAATTACATATCACTATTATAATTGAACGTTTATCTACACACTGCACCGGTTGTTTATATATTATTACAGGTAAATAAACTCACACATACAGTGAATTATTACATATCACTATTATATATTGAATGTTTGTCTACACACTGCAACTGGGTGTTTATATATTCATTACAGGTAAATAAACTCACACATACAGTGAATTATTACATATCACTATTATATATTGAATGTTTATCCACACACTGCACCGGGTGTTTATATATTCATTACAGGTAAATAAACTCACACATACAGTGAATTATTACATATCACTATTATATATTGAACGTTTATCTACACACTGCACTGGGTGTTTATATATTCATTACAGGTAAAAAACTCACACATACAGTGAATTATTACATCACTATTATATATTGAACGGTTTATCTACACACTGCACTGGGTGTTTATATTCATTACAGGTAAATAACTCACACACAGTGAATTATTACATATCACTATTACCGTATATATTGAATGTTTATCCACACACTGACTGGGTGTTATAATTCATTACAGGTAAATAAACACACACTTACAGTGAATATTACATATCACTATTATATATTGAATGTTTATCCACACACTGCACTGGGTGTTTATATATTCATTACAGGTAAATAAACTCACACATACAGTGAATTATTACATATCACTATTATATATTGAACGTTTATCTACACACTGCACCGGTTGTTTATATATTCATTACAGGTAAATAAACTCACACATACAGTGAATTATTACATATCACTATTATATATTGAATGTTTATCCACACACTGCACTGGGTGTTTATATATTCATTACAGGTAAATAAACACACATTTACAGTGAATTATTACATATCACTATTATATATTGAATGTTTATCCACACACTGCACCGGGTGTTTATATATTCATTACAGGTAAATAAACTCACACCATACAGTGAATTATTACATATCACTATTATATATTGAACGTTTATCTACACACTGCACTGGGTGTTTATATATTCATTACAGGTAAATAAACTCACACATACAGTGAATTATTACATATCACTATTATATATTGAATGTTTATCCACCACACTGCACGGTGTTTATATATTCATTACAGGTAAATAAACACACACTACAGTGAATTATTACATATCACTATTATATATTGAATGTTTATACACACTGCACCGGTGTTTTATATATTCATTACAGGTAAATAAACTCACACATACAGTGAATTATTACATATCACTATTATATATTGAACGTTTATCTACACACTGCACCGGGTGTTTATATATTCATTACAGGTAAATAAACTCACACGTACAGTGAATTATTACATATCACTATTATATATTGAACGTTTATCTACACACGCACCGGGTGTTATAATTATTTACAGGTAAATAAACTCAACATACAGTGAATTATTACATATCACTATTTATATTGAACGTTTATCTACACACTGCACCGGGTGTTTATATATTCATTACAGGTAAATAAACTCACACGTACAGTGAATTATTACATATCACTATTATATATTGAATGTTTATCCACACACTGGACCGGGTGTTTATATATTCATTACAGGTAAATAAACTCACACGTACAGTAAATTATTATTACACTATTACATACAGAGAAATAAACTTACAGTGAATTATTATTGACTATAAAAGAAAGGAAACGTCTCTCTAGGACACACACATTCCTGTTCCCTTTTTTCCAGTTTTCCCCCATTTATGGTAAGATCAGCAGGTAGTGTTTGTTTGTGCCAGTGGGCACAGCCAGGCACTCGGAGATCTAACATTCCATAGCGAATTTGTCACACAGAAAGGCAATGAAAATATTTGGAAATAGAAACTGGTCACCGCTGAACTGGGTAGAAAATAAACAAACACACATAGAAAACAAAAGGAAGGTACCAGACCGAATGACACAATCAAATCTGCTATTAGACAGAATGTGGATGTTTACGGTCTGTGTATCACATGAACTCTAAACACAGATCCCCCATATAACTGATGATCCATTTCTATTACACACCAGGCAGCTTTAACCCTCGCCTCCAACCCTACAGTCAAAGCCAAAATCTGATTGGTTGCTGCAGATTATAGCACAAGCAAACTCTTGCACCTCTAAGTTAGGGTTAGGGTTAGGGCACGTCCAACCCTGATGGAAAATATAAACTTACCTTCCCCACCTCCCAAACCCGCGATCGGTATAGTAACTTGAAGGCCATAATACTTACACTTATCTCACAGAGGGAAGCAATGGGGGTAAGTATCATTATATCCCGCGTGTGTTGGGGGGGAACGAAGGGTAGATATAGATAGGGGCTGTAAGAGGTGCTAAAGTTTGCTTGTGCTATTCATTTGCGTCATCCAATCAGATATTGGCTTTTACTTCCAGTTAGATACATCTGATTGGTTGCTGCAGATTGAAGCTGTGTACATGTGGTCCGATATGGCGGCCCAAAGACCAAAACTTCTGTTGATATTTTGAACCAATCACAAGGTTTTAAATGGACCACACGGTAATATGGGCAGCGCCACTATTTCACATTCACAGGCTACAGGTCGGGTTTAAGGGTCAGAGGTCTGTCGGATATGAAAATTGGAAGGTGTGTCCACTAATCGCAACAGGCATTCAGTACGGCTCTTAATGCCCACTTGAGAAGACATGACTTCATCATTCATGGCTGCGGGTTTGGTGTGGGTGATCACCAGTTTCCCCGATAGTAGAGAATGGTGCATTCTGATTGGTAAGACCGGTCATAACCAATCAAATATGGCTATTTATTTAGATAGGGATGGAATCCCTCCTGCACTGGGACCAATGAAAGTCTCTCCTGGGTCATAAACAATCAAATATGGCTATTTTTTAGATAGGGATGGAATCCCTCCTGCACTGGGACCAATGAAACTCCTCCTGGGTCATAACCAATCAAATATGGCTATTTATTTAGATAGGGATGGAATCCCTCCTGCACTGGGACCAATGAACTCTCTCCTGGGTCCTAACCAATCAAATATGGCTATTTATTTAGATAGGGATGGAATCCCTCCTGCACTGGGACCAATGAAACTCTCTCCTGGGTCATAACCAATCAAATATGGCTATTTATTTAGATAGGGATGGAATCCCTCCTGCACTGGGACCAATGAAACTCTCTCCTGGGTCATAACCAATCAAATATGGCTATTATTTAGATAGGGATGGAATCCCTCCTGCACTGGGACCAATGAAAGTCTCTCCTGGGTCATAACCAATCAAATATGGCTATTATTTAGATAGGGATGGAATCCCTCCTGCACTGGGACCAATGAAAGTCTCTCCTGGGTCATAACCAATCAAATATGGCTATTTATTTAGATAGGGATGGAATCCCTCCTGCACTGGGACCAATGAAACTCTCTCCTGGGTCATAACCAATCAAATATGGCTATTTATTTAGATAGGGATGGAATCCCTCCTGCACTGGGACCAATGAAACTCTCTCCTGCCAGATATTCACCTATTATCGGACCATATCATTGGAGGCTCTGGGTGAAGTAAGCAGATAGATAATTACTATTATATTAAACGTCCCAGTAATAAAACTTTATCCGTCGGACAATAACAAACAGGAAACCCGCCTGCAGAGAGCTGTGGACTAAGGTATAAATATAAGGTATAAGCAGCACGTACGCAGGCTCGAATCAGGACAAGAAGGGCTCAGCCAGTGCACAATGGGGATAATATAACAGGGCTAGCTATGAAGCCAAAGCACAGGCTGAGGACTGAACCAACCCGTTTATCCAGCCTCACAAACCAGTTGTATTAGTACATTAAACAGTGTTTGGAATAAAACTAAATCAGACTCCCAGAAATCTGCAGCTCTTAAAGGGATACCGGAGCGGAAAGCCATTAACCCTACGAACGCCGGGAGCTCAAACTTTCATTATATACCGGGCGAAACGTGGAATCTCTTCCGGTACAAATCCAGAAAAATAAACACCGAATTCTGTTGGTTTTCCAGCATTCAGACGTTTACACTTCATAACCTATAAACCAATAGTGTCGTTTTCATAATAGGGTTATAGACATCACATGCCCAACCTTCCACATCATTATCTCATTCCCTGCATTCCCCACGCGCACTAACACAGACGCTGTTCACTCACATACATGGAATGGCCTGGGGCGCGGGAGATGATCTGTGTTTGAACTCAACATATTTTAACTTTTCATTGAAACCTTTAACAATAGTTCAAACATTCAAGCACATTCCACTGCCATGAAAAAGGAACGGCCATGTGGATCCTAATGGAAAAATAATGATAGCGAAGGGATGTAGAACTAGTGTCATCCAATCCCACACATACTATTTAAAGGACACTGTATTGTCCAAACTCCGCCCCCTCACACTGGGATCTATCCAATGGGGAAAAGTGATTGTCTTCTGATTGGTTAGGCCAAGGGCCAGGAGGGGGGCAAGGCAACAACATTACAGTGGTCCTTTAAACTACAATTATCTTCTTCCTTACTTTTATGTAAGTGCCACTGTGTACGGTTCAAACCTTTACCTTATACAAACTGCATTTTAAACCAAACAAGGATCCCCCTGCCACTGGAGGGCAGTATTCCTATTGTCACCCAGATTATAACCTATATGTGCATAAACCACATAGCTTAGAGGGAACACTGCATCATCAATAAGTGTGCAGCAAAGATCCTTCATGTTACTGTGGCCCAGTATGTGAGATGGTCCAGCTGTAAAGAATAGAGAGATTTGAGATCAGGGACCCCTAGATCCCATTGGGAGTATTGAGTTACTGCCACCTTGCACTCTACCAAATGGGCCTTGTTTTCCCATATGGACTCCAGTAAGTGCTGCTGGCAATTGCAGATTAATCTGGGGGATAATGTCTATTAGCCGTGTATATGTCTTGGAATGGGGATATTTTGCACATCTCTCGCTTGGCAGAAAGAATATATTTTAATAATACAAATATGTTATGAGCAACACAGAATTCCCAGTAAGAAGCTTGCAGCGGAAATGCACGGTTAACACTCGTGAAACGTGCAACATTGCATTTGTGCAATCATGGTGCATTGTAGAGTGGCCCCAGCCAAAGCGGGCAGAATTTTCTAGTGGCCCATTAGAATAGAAACCAATGTATAGTCAATGCTAGTAGGATCCTAGTTCCCCTTGGTCTCTCAAAAGCCTTTCTGGTGTCCAGTCAATTCATTTGGCAAAGTTTCTAACACTGGTAATCCTCAGAGTGGCATCACTTTCTGGGCAGAAACCCTTAAAGGGAAGGACCTGCCTTATTTTAACAGTACCAATGTGTTATAACTTACCCAGAATTCCCGGTAAATGGGCTATTTGCATAAATCGTGTAAACGCGGTGAAGTGTGGAAACCTTTATCTTGACATTAATCCCCAAGAGATTAGTTTTCTGATTGAAATTGGTAAAGCAGTTTAAAGTGCCTCGGGATAGAAAAGGTCTGAATATGGAGTAACAATGGGCCACGGATCAGCAAGTACCCGAGGTGCTGGAGAATTAGGAAGTACATAGACAGCAGAGTTAATTGGGCTTCAATACTGACACACGGTGTATGGCTACGGTCACTAGACGTTAATCCTGTAAACTATCGTAAGGAGGTGAGAGCTGCAACAAGCTAGGGGAATGCAACAATTCCCTCAAGTCCCAGCACCCAATAAGGGAAATAGCCATCCAATGGTGCTAATTTTGCCCCAACCAATCAGACATTAGTTAACATTTGAAATCAAACATCATGTTGGTGGGTCACAATTAGCACCATTTAAACAATAATCAGGGAGATTCAATAAAAGTTCTTATCACTTAAAATGAGATAATTTTGCACCAACCAATCCGAACTAAAAACATCTGAAAGCTAACATCTGATTGGTTGGGGCAAAATTAGCACCATTTTAAACGATAAGAACTTTATTGAATCACCTGATGTTCTTTGGTTTAATCCAGATTGCTTACCCCGCCACTAAACATGCCATACAAATGAATTTTCCGTCTACCTCTATCTTTCAGCATGAAATCTCCATCCCCAAAACAAAGACTTACTGTAGTGTAGTGTACCCCTGAACACCCCAACCGCCATGTTAGTTTGTTAAAAATCCAGAAATAGATTTACCACCGTTCGTGCTCTCGACTCCCTGCTTCCGGAAGAAGCAGATAGGGGCCGGACTGGCAACCACGTTTGTGATTGGCTGACAGTCAGCCAATCACAGACGCACCTGCCGGCTATGTAGAGAACAGAGAGAATGAACGGTGGTACGGTAAGTCTATTTCTGGGGGGATTTTAACAAACTACATGGTGGTGGGGGGTGAGGAGGGGACCCTACACTATAATAAATCCCCACTACGCTATAGAAAGTAACAAAGCAGACGGATCCGGAGAGAGGGGGTAGAGTTCTCCAGGTGGACAAGGAAGAAGCAGGGACCGGACACTGCAGAAGAACCATAAGGAGCAGAGATGTAAGGTAAGGGATCTTTGAACACAGTGGGGCCAGTGGTGGGTCACATTTTAGTTAGGGGGGGAGCAACACAAACTGTTAAAACTGACAGCAAACACAATGTATCCAACGAACGCTACGCAGCGTCGAACGCACGTTTAATCGACCAGCCCCCAATATTGTCCAATAATGAGGCTCCCCACCCGGAAAGGTAACATTTTAAACTGGTTCCAGTAATGGGCTAAACATTTCCAAAATGTAATATTTGGCTAAGGTAGAGCCTGGACCTTCCGTGTGTCACTGTAACGTCCCCTCGTCCGCGCCCAGCAGGCTGAGTGCTCTACACTAACAAATGAATAATTCATATCAGAACATGCAGTGTGAATGTTAACTACAAGTTACTTAACCAGCACTTCAGACCATTAGGAAATCATTCACAGATTTCTACTCACTAGGCAATCAGCCATGTGGCAGGAAAGCATCTGGTAAGGGTGGACGGGTCAGAGGAAAAAGTGCGAGAAAGATGAAAGAAAAAGAGGGACAGTGAATGTGGAAGAGACAGAAAAAAAAAAAGTAAAGAAAGAGAGGTGTAGAGACAGGTCAGTAGAGACAGGTCAGTAGAGACAGGTCAGTAGAGTCAGGTCAGTAGAGACAGGTCAGTAGAGACAGGTCAGTAGAGACAGGTCAGTAGAGACAGGTCAGTAGAGACAGGTCAGTAGAGACAGGTCAGTAGAGACAGGTCAGTAGAGTCAGGTCAGTAGAGACAGGTCAGTAGAGACAGGTCAGAGAATGCCAGTGACTGATACATTATCAAGTTGTAGGGAACAAAAAAGTGTCCCACTATGACCAGTTACAGACACTCGGAGACAGAAGAGTAAATACTTGTAGTTTTACCTTAAAATGAGCATTAGATACTATTTCTAACTCCAGCCTGTCAAAAGTTATGGTCCTAACATGGTTAACATTTCCTGCTTCTAGAAACATTGGGGTGGCAGGAACAGATGACATCATACAGTTGACAGTGTAAGGACCTTACATCATTCCCAGCATCAGTGAACATGCTAAGCCCCCCAGGGACAGGGGAGGGGCAGGGGGTGCAGGTAATGTCACTCAAGTTACTGAAAACAGGAAGTGTTAATATTTTCAGCACCATACCTTTTGACAGGCTGCATTAATAAATGTGATCTCATTTTAAAGGCAAGACTGCTGGCTTTTATTTAACCATAACTTGGGTGGAGACCAGTTATCCTTATCAGGGCTGGGTAATGCTATTGTTGCAAGAAGGGACATGTAATGTATAAAGGTAACACAATCGGTAAATTAATTTGGTATTACAGAGTAAAGACATGTTGGATATAAAATAATACCTTTAATTGACTAAATAAAATAAAATGATTGAAAATGCATTTACGGTAAGCTTCTTCCTCGGGTATGAATAAAGGTAGTTGGGCACTGGCTGAATACAGCTATAGTATACAATATACCCTAAACTAAGGTGCACTTAAAAGGCATGTCCACCTCAACCAGTAAAATCTATACTTGCTCCTCTCAGCCACAGTCTTCCCCTGATGCCTGCTTTCTTATGGGTTGCAGCCGTCAGTCAAGCCTGGACGTATAGCTGCACACCAGTGTGCCTCCTCTGCAGCTGTGTGACCTCTATAATGACTCGTTAATTTTGCAAAGGAGGCGAGAACAAGGAAGGCCAGCTCCTGCATAGGGAACCAAGTTAAAATAGAATATTGAACAACCGTATGTATCCTTACAGCAATATCCAGGATCATACGCCATTAAGCAGTATGTGGTGCCAGTCTGCAAATTGCAATGTTGGTTCTTTAAAATGTCACGTTGGCGTGTAATGTTTGGATGAGTACTCAAGGTAGAGAGTATCATAGCGTGCTCACCAATGCTCCTCTTTGCCTGTTCTTTAGCACGTGATTCGGAAGTATTAGAACGCCAATCTGAACAGTTTAACGAGCCACAATTTCAAGTCAAATCTGATCATGTTTCATGTTTACCAATAATTCTTCCCAAACAAGACAACACCAGCATTCCATTCACCCTGCACGCTTATTACTCCAATTCTGATACCGTAACTTGTAGATGATTTAATTGTTTTATAAAGTGCGGATCTCCTGGGCTACAAAGTGCAAAACAGAACGTGCCGTAGGAAGTGCCGAGATCTTTATTCTTCCTGAATCCCCTACAACCTGCTACAAGCAGCCCCCAGATTCTTAAACAATGAAATGGCAGGAAACGTACCAATGATATGAATCTTACAGCTGAGACACCACTACCAAACACAAGAAACCCGCATTAAGGTGGATTTCTGATTGATGGTGTGTGCGCTTTTTAAACCTGCGCATTTCCACCAACAAATTAAAAATCGATAATTGATTCTGATATTGGGAGAAAAGTGGGTGCAGTTCATTGGCAGACACTCAGATCGCAAACCCACACCGAGCACAGGACATCCTCAGTTCAAGCAAAGGTCCCAATGGGAGTTATCACACTGAGCTGCTTTGCTACGGGTCTTGGAGATTTTGAGCTTCCATGAAAACATCTGTAACCATTTGACAGGTAAGGGCTAGGCCACACTAGCGCGTTTTTCACGCGTTTGCGCACGCGTTTCGTGCTCGTGATTGCGCCTGCGATTTTTGCTAAAATGGAAGTAACAGGAACGTGAAAATTCCCCGTGATTTCCGATGCGCGTACGATTGCACGTCCGTTCACGCTTTGGTAACGCATGCATTCACCATTTTTGGCGCGTTAACACAGCGTTTACATAACGCGAAATGGAGAAAACGCGACCGCAAATGCGAACGCACAAGAAAAGTGCACACAATCGCGTGCGATAACGCTCGCGATTCCTGTGCGTTGCAGTGTAGCCTCAGCCTAAGCGACTAAGCCGGATCCGTTTGACCTGGTTTACTATGGAAGATCTGTTGAGTAACCTATGGACTCAAGTTTACTGAGCTTAGCCTGGCATTGTTAGCAAGGAAGTGAGTAGGTTGGGCAGAAAAACAGACACAATGGAAGAGCAGCTACCTGAGCCGTCCACAGGCAAATTCCCTCCAATCAAACAAATGAACTCACATCTAGGAAACATGCCAAGGGTTAGGTCAGTTCTCCCACCTGCTGAATAAGTGATGGTTCATTACCAGATCCTTCTACACTCGAGATTTCAATGTAAAACCAATTCCCTGAACTACTGCCCAGTGCTATAACATGTCATAACAGGAAACATCTCAATGGATGTAACCGTACAGTAGTACCGCACAAACAGGGACATGTAATAACAGTTCTTATCGTTAAAAATGGTGCTAATTTTGCCCCAACCAATCAGATGTTATTTAACATTTGAAATCTAACATCTGATTGGTTGGGGTAACATTAGCACCATTTTTAATGATAAGAACTTTTATTGAATAACCCTGAAAGTCTCAGTAAATCAGGTGTTCGGGCAGCCACCCAGAATTCCACACACACATATCAACAATACATTAATCTATTTACCCACTATGGACAGTAATAGAAAACAAAGGATACAGACGACTTCTGTCAAACCACTGTCCATCTGCCACATAGTCTATACGCTCGTTAGTGGGAATCCAACATTTATGTAAATTATAAGGATATTAGAAGTCACTGAGGAGTTCTGTGTCTATATAAAGGTACAAGGACACAGACTGAGTTATACAGGGAACTCTGGGTACCACCCATGTATTATAAGGGATAATGTATCCCCTACTGTAAATTATAAGGATATTAGAAGTAACTGAGGAGTTCTGTGTCTATATAAAGGTACAAGGACACAGACTGAGTTATACAGGGAACTCTGGGTACCACTCATGTATTATAAGGATAATGTATCCCCTACTGTAAATTATAAGGATATTAGAAGTCACTGAGGAGTTCTGTGTCTATATATAGGTACAAGGACACAGACTGAGTTATACAGGGAAAACTTGGGTACCACTCATGTATTATAAGGATAATATTCCCCTACTGTAAATTATAGATATAGAAGTCACTGAGGAGTTCTGTGTCATATATAGGTACAAGGACACAGACTGAGTTATACAGGGAACTCTGGTACCACTCATGTATTATAAGGGATAATGTATCCCCTACTGTAAATTATAAGGATATTAGAAGTCACTGAGGAGTTCTGTGTCTATATAAGGTACAAGGACACAGACTGAGTTATACAGGGAACTCTGGGTACCACTCATGTATTATAAGGATAATGTATCCCCTACTGTAAATTATAAGGATATTAGAAGCACTGAGGAGTTCTGTGTATATAAAGGTACAAGGACACAGACTGAGTTATACAGGGAACTCTGGGTACCATCATGTTTATAAGGATAATGTATCCCCTACTGTAAATTATATAGGATAGTAGACGGTCACTGAGGAGTTCTGTGTCTATATAAAGGTACAAGGACACAGGCTGAGTTATACAGGGAACTCTGGGTACCACTCATGTATTATAAGGGATAATGTATCCCCTACTGTAAATTATAAGGATATTAGAAGTCACTGAGGAGTTCTGTGTCTATATAAAGGTACAAGGACACAGACTGAGTTATACAGGGAACTCTGGGTACCACTCATGTATTATAAGGGATAATGTATCCCCTACTGTAAATTATAAGGATATTAGAAGTCACTGAGGAGTTCTGTGTCCATATAAAGGCACAGACTGAGTTTATACAGGGAACTCTGGGTACCACTCATGTATTATAAGGGATAATGTATCCCCTACTGTAAATTATAAGGATATTAGAAGTCACTGAGGAGTTTCTGTGTCTATATATAGGTACAAGGACACAGACTGAGTTATACAGGGAACTCTGGGTACCACTCATGTATTATAAGGGATAATGTATCCCCTACTGTAAATTATAAGGATATTAGAAGTCACTGAGGAGTTCTGTGTCTATATAAAGGTACAAGGACACAGACTGAGTTATACAGGGAACTCTGGGTACCACTCATGTATTATAAGGGATAATGTATCCCCTACTGTAAATTATAAGGATATTAGAAGTCACTGAGGAGTTCTGTGTCCATATAAAGGTACAAGGACATAGACTGAGTTATACAGGGAAGTCTGGGTACCACTCATGTATTATAAGGGATAATGTATCCTGTACTGATGTGATGGAATTTGCAATACAAACAGAATATAATAATGTGGGAATAGAGAGAACCTATTTGAACAGTATGTGGAAGGCAGGAGATTGGATATTTCTGCAGCTTTCACTTTGATTACATGCTAGCAGTCTGTGCTTTATGTCATTTCCCTGGCCCTGTGTTAATATTCAGTGGGGAACACAATGTCCTTCACAGTTCTGCCCTTAAAGTCATCTTATGTTAACTAGAGGCAATTACAGTCCTAGAAGGCTGTAATATACAGGCACTCAGACACCTTTGTTAGCCTGGAATCGTAGGACCAATCCTGTTGTGTTCAGTGAGGCCTTGCTAGACCACATCAGCTAAGTACCTGCTTCTTACCTGAAAAAAAAACTTTAAAGGGGAAGTTCAACGCAATTGCAAGTTTTAATAAAAACAATCATTTTCTAATTCCAATTACCTTGGCTTTACCCATCCAGAGATGTATCAGTGTTTATATAATTATTGACTTCCTGTTTGCTGGATTCCCAATAGCGTCCGTTATGGTCTCAGTCTCTGGGTTGGTTCAGTTGCTCAGTAGAGATCTGACCATGTGTGAACCACTCACCAGCCAATCAGTAATTACTGTAAGGAAATGGAATTCCAGGACAATGGAATAGGAACAGTTAAATCCATTCCGATCCATTCACTGTCAGCTCTACACACCAAACAGATACAACAACCTCTAAACCACAGGTCCTGGAACATAGGAAGAGACAGGATGACCTCTAGGATGTAAACTACACACAGAGATCTCAGCTGCTAACTGTAAACAACAGACAAAGACAGTTTAAAGAGCTGGGAAATGAGACACATTTAGGACCCTGCACTATGTGTTGGGTCGAACCTCCCACAGGTCTGCTGGGCACCAACCAAAACACACATTAATCTGCCCCTTTAGTACATTTCTCTGCATGCGGACAGGATGTACAAGTATCAATCACGGATCCTAAATCATCACACAATAGCAAACTAAGTTCATATTCATTCATTCACATCTATGTCCCAAATCAAATCCCAACAACCCCCATATTGGAACTAGACATAATTATACGGATTCCCTTTGTTATACAAACTGTCTCGTTAGAACCAGAAACAAAACACGACCGGTCTGTTTAGGAAGAACGAGATTATCATAAACACCACTGGCAGTGACTGTAAATCCAAAGACCAGAAAATAAATGGCCCAGAGACTATTGTGTTGGGTGGGCGCGTGAATAGCCACACATTAAATACACCTCAATTGTATACGGTTACAGTCACTACCCCGCGGAACAGCGTGTAAGGAATCGCAGGAAGGACGAAAAAGATTAACGCTTCTCTCGTATTATAGCAACGAGGACAATTATCTCCCATTATATCCGACTGTGCTAAGCAGGACACAGTCCATTTCAATGTCACCTGTAAGACATTTCATATCCGTCTGTGTGTCTATGGATTACAATGTTTCTTGTGAGGTTTTAGGCTAATATTAAAGGGAGGAGGAATCTCCATTGGATGACAGATTCTTATCTAATGCCCTAATACTAATATCGCCATGCTGGCCTCCCCTTGGCCGATATATAGTATAGATATATGGTAATTTACAGAGTCGTGTGGTCACCCATTAGGATGATATAGGCGATTGGCTATAAAGTTAATTCAGTTTAACCTAGGGTTAAAGGCTCGGTACTGACTGGACAGCTGATTAATGGGAGGTCACACGGTACATTGTTATGTGATGGGGGTGGCCAGACTAGCTGACCGTGTACATCTACTGCCCAATAGGGTGTCTGATGGTGATTACAGGGCCAAGATCTGTGTTAGGAAATGGAAAACACCCGAATATAGTAAATGTAACATTGGCCTTAACACTGGTCTATTGGCATTGAACCCACAGCAGTGTATCTGTATGTACAGTGTATCTATATGGTATCTGTATGTGCAGTGTATCTGTATGTACAGTGTATCTGTATGTGCAGTGTATCTGTATGTACAGTGTATCTGTATGGTATCTGTATGTACAGTGTATCTGTATGGTATCTGTATGTACAGTGTATCTGTATGTGCAGTGTATCTGTATGGTATCTGTATGTACAGTGTATCTGTATGGTATCTGTATGTACAGTGTATTTGTATGGTATCTGTATGTACAGTGTATCTGTATGGTATCTGTTTGTACAGTGTATCTGTATGTACAGCTAAAGGAAAACCGTGTCTCTGGCTCATTAAACAAGTGACCCAAATCCCAACGAAACGTCCTACAGATGAAACCAGGTGATACCGGGTGAATGATACACAGGGAACCGTAAGAGACCTGTAGAAACTCAGGGAGACTGGGGAACCCACTAGCGGATTTACGGAATTCCTCTGCGAATATATAAAATGTCACTGGTGGTAGAAACATCTACTGTGTAAAGTAGAAACACGTTTGTATCTGCTCACCTCATAGCCACACCCACAAATAACGGCCACGCCCTATGAAACAGTGTAATGTACGGCTACACAACTCAGAGATCTGAACACACAGAACAACAGATTCTATAACAGAGGGAACCAGACATTTCCCTTAAGGTCTGTAACACATTACAAATGGCGCGGCCATGCTCACGCTTTAAAACATCGTGGCCATGCCACCAAATGTCAAGTCCACGCCTCCTGGACACCACAACATCCCAGATACGCCCTCAGACCATCCACACCCGCAGAATCCCACCCACCACAGATATGCCCCATCCACCTACTCCAATTGGTACGATTGGGTATGAACTACATGGGAATTACCTGCATTACCTGGAGCTAAGCACCAGACACACACTGCCCACATGTCACACACAGACAGTTACAACTGAAAGAACAAAGATTATTATTATATTATTGGGATCTAATAGTCAATATAAAGTATAAATGGTTAAAGTGCAAAGGGCCATATTTTTAAAGGCACGGTGTCGCTTTTTGGAAGTACTGTGCCTTTAATAATTGTTTGGCAATCATTCATTTAAAATTGCTATCAATTCTAAATCTACAATAGCGATCGTCAATGTTCCATAGTGATGGTAAATTTACAATCGCCCATAGAACACCATTGTGCTAGTTTATTACTGCATGATATACCACGTACAAACGTTCGCGGATTTACAAATGTACAATCGCGGGATTTACGGCTGCGGTAGTACAGTAACGAAAACCTGTCGCAAACTTGCAATACCGCGTGTTTTTAAATACGGCTCAAACTGACACACCGCTAACTAATGTGCAGAAACATAGAGCATGCTTAATAAATACACACAAAGCTCACAGAATGAAGCCGGTTTTAACAACACAGACAAAGAACCCGCACGTCACATGCTTCAGAAACGCAGGAACAGCGTGACGCCTTTCAGTTAATCAAGTGCTGCGGGAATCGGTTGCAATCAACATGTTTTTCCCGTGGCCAATTCCAGGTAGCATGTTCACCAGTAGGTTCACCACAACATTTGTATATTTAAACTCCAAATGGAAAAATTGATAAAGTTGTATATAAAGTTTTGCTATAAACATGTTATACGTCCCTCAACAATGTCACCTCCTCAACCCATAACTATTACATACATGACCAAATGTACGCTTCTTTACCCCGTCTCTTCCATCCAAGCCAAACACACACCTGTACATGTGAACTGCATGTGAAACAACTGCTGGTTATAAATAAAGGAAACAGAGAAATAGATTTTCCCAAGGTCATAACTAGACTTCATAGGAATAAATACAGATAAACCTGCAACATCCAGTGGATCTAATGATTCTACAGAAACAGGGTAACCGAGAACACAAACTAGGGGATACGTCATGGGAAAGAAACAGTAACAGGAAGTTGTTATTACGTTACAGGCTCTTATCGTATGGACAGATTTAGAAATTCCTTCACCCCTGGGATCAAGTGAGAAAAGAGAATCAGTGTGGGAATAAACCAGTAAATCCCGAACATGCGATACCCCAATCGACCTCAGACCAAATGAATGGCAGGACAGAGCGTCAAGAGGATATGGCGCCCCCAGGGGCAGAAGGCATTATCGCAGCCTCTGACCCACACAGTCACTTGTGTATTAGGGAAATTGGGCTTCTCATTATGTCATGAATGTGTTCATTCAATAAAGAGAAATGATTAATCTACAGAACAATAGATAATTAAGGACATTCCGTATATTCCAACCTTCCCATGAACAATTCCTCCAGTAATCCTTTTATCGCAACAATACAGCTATGATTCATATGAAGAGCTGCCATGCTGCCCCATTCATTTCTTCAGTGTTAATCATCCTGCCATCTCTTACCCAGAAATCCCTCCGCAGGTATCAATGTTTAGCTCTAGGAAAGTAAAACATGCTGTGTGTTTATTTTGGTTGAATTGATTCATTCCTATCTGTAGTGACAGCTTTAAGGCCCTGTAACACGCTGAATGGGAATGGTTGCACATCACACACTCTCTGCTAGCAACCACAGACCGACTGCAAGCCTGGCAGATAACGCCATGGTAAAGACCCCCGGACTGCACCTAGCCCACATGGTTTACCAACTTGCTACTGTTGTCTTGGGCTGTTCTGCCCATAATCAGTTGGATTCCCTGCAGCTTAACCATCACATATGAAGTCACCAAACACCGAGACACCCAATCTCTCTCCACCTCCCTTGTGGACACATTATTATTGACATTAGAAGCCAATCTAGCCTTTCTGGTAGCCAGCTCCATAGATAAACATTGGCCACCTGGATGCAGGGATGTGCCCATTGCTGCCCATGTGAAAACCTCAAGTCCAGCACCATTTTGGTTCTATCCAATGTCATTCTTGCACGTCAGCATCTTGTTTAGCGCTATGAATGAGCAACACTTCTGAATATTACAAAGATCTGTCCCATTCCCAGACATGGTGTCATTACGGCTGCCATACTGCAAACTAACCACTAACACCCAACCCCGGTTGTCATGGCACCTATCACCCTCATGTTGGTGTCTATGTTAACCACCCACTTAGTTTGGAAAGCCCTTAATTCATTATATCTGCTTAATTATTACCTCGACTCTCAACGAGCAGTTTTCTGTATTGTGAATCTTCTACATAAATAACACACACACACACACACACACACACACAATTGTACTTTATAATAATATAACCTGTCATTTTCACAAGTCTCCATCTCCTCGGTTCAGCGCAGTGGAGCCTGCAGTCTTCAGACCGGTCAATGCCCACACAATTTCCATTAACCAGATGTATAGGCTTTCCCAGTATAGATCGTAACATTGCACAGAAGGAAAACGCAGCCCTGTAATCTCAATTAAGCTCTTCCCTTCCCACCCTGATGATGAGTTTTGCTTCCAAAGCAAATCCACTAAACAAGTTATCCTTGTTTTTTTTTAAGCAAAACCAGCGTTTGCTCCACATGTACAAACTTGATACGATTACTCCATAGGAATGACTGATACAACGCCAAAAGGGTGTATAGAACGAGTTGGGAAGCCACCCAGACTAGATCCGCTTTCCCAAGCCTCGTCTCCAATCAAGGCAAATAAATCCCCAATAAAACATTTGAATTGAATAAAGTTCATCTGGTGCAGGGTCTCCCAGGGCCACTTCTACCATTAGGCAGAGTGAGACATTTGTCTCAGGCGGCACCCCTGCACTGAAGAAGAAAGGCGGCAGACAGGCAGTGGTGGAAAAAAAGGAATTTTCCTTAGTAACATATGATGTTGTTAAAATCATTTTATATATTTAGGTTAGCTTTAGTTAGTTTGTTAGACTAGTTGGGTTAGTTAGGGTCCTGATGAAAGGGTCACCTCTTTAAAACAGCGGCTTCGCAGCACGCCTGGAAATAATCAAGCCCTAGAAGTGCCCCTGGGGTCTCCCCAATAAGTTAAGGGGTTTGTCTACTCACACTGGTCCACTAATCCCGCGGCAGGTCGATACCCCATAGTGCAGGAAGCCAGTACTAACGCAGGACAGTTAAAGGATATTGTCATCAGAGGGATGGAGCTGGACCATAATGAAAGTAACTGATTTCACAGTAGTATTTGCAGTGGAACACCCCAAAGGACCATACCACATCTCTGAGAAATAACCTGTAACAAGCGTGGATCTGTGTGTTAGTGGTGCCAGGAATACCAGGCAGTGCACCAACCTCTGGTTATTATAGAAAAGGGAAACATTCAAAGGGCAAAATAACAAGAAATAAAATGCGGTAAACGCCTCCATATAAACACATAGAACATAAATAACAGGTGTTCAGATGAAAACAGGAAACAGAAGGAAGAATCCCTCTGGTGTCAGATACCAGGCAGATCACGGAAACTTGACTTATGATAATAAACATTTTCCATCTATTTTAATAAATCCTGCGGAATTCTGGGATAGTAACTTTCCTGAATTTACATATGCAAGAGGGAATATACACACTTTGTGACAAAGATTTGGATCCCATGTACAGAGAGCAACGCCCCAAACGCAGCAACTCTCTGCACACAGGGATCCCCTGCACAGCCCACACAATCTCAGGGACTCCTCTGACGGTCTACAAACCATTTATTAAATCATCAGTACAGAGGACGTTACACACAATCCCTAAAGGTTTTTTGTGACTAGTGAATGACACAATGCTTGTGCGAACAGGTGCATTGCAAACAATGGCACAAAAATTCATCACATTAACTGAAACTTACAACAATGTGTCTATTAGTAACCAAAGCATCAGTGTTTGTGAGTCATCCATGGGTCTGTGGATAGAAAAGTGCCCATATGGCCTTGCACACTTTATTAATGTTCTGCGTGTATACACACAATTACTAACATGAAAACATTCACTTCCTGTGCTATTTCGCTCCTGACCACACAATGTAGGGCTACTCTAAAGGGCACTGCGATTCTACTCAGAAAGTGGATCCACAACACTCACTAAGTTACAAACCTCATAGTAGCTCATAGTAATTAAGGTTGAATAAAGACATACGTCCATCAAGTCCAACCTTTATACCCTACCCATAATGTCTGTCTAACAGTTACATAGTAACATAGTATTGGAGGTTGTATAAAGACATACGTCCATCTAGTCCAACCTTTATACCCTACCCATAATGTCTGTATAACAGTTACATAGTAACATAGTATTGGAGGTTGTATAAAGACATACGTCTATCTAGTCCAACCTTTATACCCTACCCATAATGTCTGTCTAACAGTTACAGAGAAAAATAGTATTGGAGGTTGTATAAAGACATAGGTCCATCTAGTCCAACCTTTATACCCTACCCATAATGTCTGTATAACAGTTACATAGTAACATAGTATTGGAGGTTGTATAAAGACATACGTCCATCTAGTCTAACCTTTATACCCTACCCATAATTCCTGTATAACAGTTACATATACTAGTATTGGAGGTGTATAAAGACATACGTCATCTAGCCAACCTTTATACCCTACCCTAATGTCTGTATAACAGTTACATAGTAACATAGTATTGGAGGTTGTATAAAGGCATACGTCCATCTAGTCCAACCTTTATACCCTACCCATAATGTCTGTATAACAGTTACATAGTAACATAGTAATTAAGGTTGAATAAAGTCATACGTCCATCAAGTCCAACCTATTCACCCTCTTTTTTTTAACCCTACCTAACAGTAGAAGCTACTACCGCCGCTCATATCACCGCAAAAAAAGATCACCTTGATAAACACACCAATAATAGTGATCTTTGCCGTGTCAATGTGCAGCAATAGTTAAACATGGTATTATTAGCCTGAACCTTTATAAAAATGCCCCCTAGTGGTCGTCTGTTCCGTTTTTACCGGGTGAATGATACACAGGGAACCGTAAGAGACCTGTAGAAACTCAGGGAGACTGGGGAACCCACTAGCGGATTTACGGAATTCCTCTGCGAATATATAAAATGTCACTGGTGGTAGAAACATCTACTGTGTAAAGTAGAAACACGTTTGTATCTGCTCACCTCATAGCCACACCCAAATAACGGCCACGCCCTATGAAACAGTGTAATGTACGGCTACACAACTCAGAGATCTGAACACACAGAACAACAGATTCTATAACAGAGGGAACCAGACATTTCCCTTAAGGTCTGTAACACATTACAAATGGCGCGGCCATGCTCACGCTTTAAAACATCGTGGCCATGCCACCAAATGTCAAGTCCACGCCTCCTGGCACCCAACATCCCAGATACGCCCTCAGACCATCCACACCCGCAGAATCCACCACCACAGATATGCCCCATCCACCTACTCCAATTGGTACGATTGGGTATGAACTACATGGAATTACCTGCATTACCTGGAGCTAAGCACCAGACACACACTGCCCACATGTCACACCACAGACAGTTCAACGAAAGAACAAAGATTATTATTATATTATTGGGATCTAATAGTCAATATAAAGTATAAATGGTTAAAGTGCAAAGGGCCTATTTTTAAAGGCACGGTGTCGCTTTTTGGAAGTACTGTGCCTTTAATAATGTGTTTGGCAATCATTCATTTAAAATTGCTATCAATTCTAAATCTACAATAGCGATCGTCAATGTTCCATAGTGATGGTAAATTTACAATCGCCCATAGAACACCATTGTGCTAGTTTATTACTGCATGATATACCACGTACAAACGTTCGCGGATTTACAAAGTACAATCGCGGGATTTACGGCTCTGCGGTAGTACAGTAACGAAAACCTGTCGCAAACTTGCAATACCGCGTGTTTTTAAATACGGCTCAAACTGACACACCGCTAACTAATGTGCAGAAACATAGAGCATGCTTAATAAATACACACAAAGCTCACAGAATGAAGCCGGTTTAACAACACAGACAAAGAACCCGCACGTCACATGCTTCAGAAACGCAGGAACAGCGTGACGCCTTTCAGTTAATCAAGTGCTGCGGGAATCGGTTGCAATCAACATGTTTTCTTTCGTGGCCAATTCCAGGTAGCATGTTCACCAGTAGGTTCACCACAACATTTGTATATTTAAACTCCAATGGAAAAATTGATAAAGTTGATATAAAGTTTTGCTATAAACATGTTATACGTCCCTCAACAATGTCACCTCCTCAAACCCATAACTATTACATACATGACCAAATGTACGCTTCTTTACCCCGTCTCTTCCATCCAAGCCAAACACACACCTGTACATGTGAACTGCATGTGAACAACTGCTGGTTATAATAAAGGAAACAGAGAAATAGATTTCCCAAGGTCTAACTAGACTTCATAGGAATAAATACAGATAAACCTGCAACATCCAGTGGACTAATGATTCTACAGAAACAGGGTAACCGAGAACACAAACTAGGGATACGTCATGGGAAAGAAACAGTAACAGGAGTTGTTATTACGTACAGGCTCTTATCGTATGGACAGATTTAGAAATTCCTTCACCCCTGGGATCAAGTGAGAAAAGAGAATCAGTGTGGGAATAACCAGTAAATCCCGAACATGCGATACCCCAATCGACCTCAGACCAAATGAATGGCAGGACAGAGCGTCAAGAGGATATGGCGCCCCCAGGGGCAGAAGGCATTATCGCAGCCTCTGACCCACACAGTCACTTGTGTATTAGGGAAATTGGGCTTCTCATTATGTCATGAATGTGTTCATTCAATAAAGAGAAATGATTAATCTACAGAACAAAGATAATTAAGGACATTCCGTATATTCCAACCTTCCCATGAACAATTCCTCCAGTAATCCTTTTATCGCAACAATACAGCTAGATTCTATGAAGAGCTGCCATGCTGCCCCATTCATTTCTCACGTGTTAATCATCCTGCCATCTCTTACCCAGAAATCCCTCCGCAGGTATCAATGTTTAGCTCTAGGAAAGTAAAACATGCTGTGTGTTTATTTTGGTTGAATTGATTCATTCTATCTGAGTGACAGCTTTAAGGCCCTGTAACACGCCTGAATGGGAATGGTTGCACATCACACACTCTCTGCTAGCAACCACAGACCGACTGCAAGCCTGGCAGATAACGCCATGGTAAAGACCCCCGGACTGCACCTAGCCCACATGGTTTACCAACTTGCTACTGTTGTCTTGGGCGTTCTGCCCATAATCAGTTGGATTCCCTGCAGCTTAACCATCACATATAAGTCACCAAACACCGAGACACCCAATCTCTCTCCACCTCCCTTGTGGACACATTATTATTGACATTAGAAGCCAATCTAGCCTTTCTGGTAGCCAGCTCCATAGATAAACATTGGCCACCTGGATGCAGGGATGTGCCCATTGCTGCCCATGTGAAAACCTCAAGTCCAGCACCATTTTGGTTCTATCCAATGTCATTCTTGCACGTCAGCATCTTGTTTAGCGCTATGAATGAGCAACACTTCTGAATATTACAAAGATCTGTCCCATTCCCAGACATGGTGTCATTACGGCTGCCATACTGCAAACTAACCACTAACACCCAACCCGGTTGTCATGGCACCTATCACCCTCATGTTGGTGTCTATGTTAACCACCCACTTAGTTTGGAAAGCCCTTAATTCATTATATCTGCTTAATTATTACCTCGACTCTCAACGAGCAGTTTTCGTATGGAATCTTCTACAAAAACAACACACACACAACACACACACACACAATTGTACTTTATAATAATATAACCTGTCATTTTCACAAGTCTCCATCTCCTCGGTTCAGCGCAGTGGAGCCTGCAGTCTTCAGACCGGTCAATGCCCACACAATTTCCATTAACCAGATGTATAGGCTTTCCCAGTATAGATCGTAACATTGCACAGAAGGAAAACGCAGCCCTGTAATCTCAATTAAGCTCTTCCCTTCCCACCCTGATGATGAGTTTTTGCTTCCAAAGCAAATCCACTAAACAAGTTATCCTTGTTTTTTTTAAGCAAAACAGCGTTTGCTCCACATGTACAAACTTGATACGATTACTCCATAGGAATGACTGATACAACGCCAAAGGGTGTATAGAACGAGTTGGGAAGCCACCCAGACTAGATCCGCTTTCCCAAGCCTCGTCTCCAATAAGGCAAATAAATCCCCAATAAAACATTTGAATTGAATAAAGTTCATCTGGTGCAGGGTTCCCAGGGCCACTTCTACCATTAGGCAGAGTGAGCATTTGTCTCAGGCGGCACCCTGCACTGAAGAAGAAAGGCGGCAGACAGGCAGTGGTGGAAAAAAAGGAATTTTCCTTAGTAACATATGATGTTGTTAAAATCATTTTATATTTTAGGTTAGCTTTAGTTAGTTTGTTAGACTAGTTGGGTTAGTTAGGGTCCTGATGAAAGGGTCACCTCTTTAAAACAGCGGCTTCGCAGCACGCCTGGAAATAATCAAGCCCTAGAAGTGCCCCTGGGGTCTCCCAATAAGTTAAGGGGTTTGTCTACTCACACTGGTCCCTAATCCCGCGGCAGGTCGATACCCCATAGTGCAGGAAGCCAGTACTAACGCAGGACAGTTAAAGGATATTGTCATCAGAGGGATGGAGCTGGACCATAATGAAAGTAACTGATTTCACAGTAGTATTTGCAGTGGAACACCCCAAAGGACCATACCACATCTCTGAGAAATAACTGTAACAAGCGTGGATCTGTGTGTTAGTGGTGCCAGGAATACCAGGCAGTGCACCAACCTCTGGTTATTATAGAAAAGGGAACATTCAAAGGGCAAAATAACAAGAAATAAAATGCGGTAAACGCCTCCATATAAACACATAGAACATAAATAACAGGTGTTCAGATGAAAACAGGAAACAGAAGAAGAATCCTCTGGTGTCAGATACCAGGCAGATCACGGAAACTTGACTTAGATAATAAACATTTTCCATCTATTTTAATAAATCCTGCGGAATTCTGGGATGTAACTTTCCTGAATTTACATATGCAAGAGAATATACACACTTTGTGACAAAGATTTGGATCCCATGTACAGAGAGCAACGCCCCAAACGCAGCAACTCTCTGCACACAGGGATCCCCTGCACAGCCCACACAATCTCAGGGACTCCTCTGACGGTCTACAAAACCATTTATTAAATCTCATACAGAGGACGTTACACCACAATCCCTAAAGGTTTTTTGTGACTAGTGAATGACACAATGCTTGTGCGAACAGGTGCATTGCAACAATGGCACAAAAATTCATCACATTAACTGAAACTTACAACAATGTGTCTATTAGTAACCAAAGCATCAGTGTTTGTGAGTCATCCATGGGTCTGTGGATGAAAAGTGCCCATATGGCCTTGCACACTTTATTAATGTTCTGCGTGTATACACACAATTACTAACATGAAAACATTCACTTCCTGTGCTATTTCGCTCCTGACCACACAATGTAGGGCTACTCTAAAGGGCACTGCGATTCTACTCAGAAAGTGGATCCACAACACTCACTAAGTTACAAACCTCATAGTAGCTCATAGTAATTAAGGTTGAATAAAGACATACGTCCATCAAGTCCAACCTTTATACCCTACCCATAATGTCTGTGTAACAGTTACATAGTAACATAGTATTGGAGGTTGTATAAAGACATACGTCCATCTAGTCCAACCTTTATCCCTACCACCCATAATGTCTGTCTAACAGTTACACAGTAACATAGTATTGGAGGTTGTATAAAGACATACGTCCATCTAGTCCAACCTTTATACCCTACCCATAATGTCTGTATAAACAGTTACATAGTAACATAGTATTGGAGGTTGTATAAGACATACGTCCATCTAGTCCAACCTTTATACCCTACCCATAATGTCTGTATAACAGTTACATAGTAACATAGTAATTAAGGTTGAATAAAGACATACGTCCATCAAGTCCAACCTTTATACCCTACCCATAATGTCTGTCTAACAGTTACATAGTAACATAGTATTGGAGGTTGTATAAAGACATACGTCCATCTAGTCCAACCTTATACCCACCCTAATGTCTGTATAACAGTTACATAGTAACATAGTATTGGAGGTTGTATAAAGACATACGTCTATCTAGTCCAACCTTTATACCCTACCCATAATGTCTGTATAACAGTTACTAGTAACATGGTATTGGAGGTTGTATAAAGACATACGTCCATCTAGTCCAACCTTTATACCCTACCATAATGTCTGTATAAACAGTTACATAGTAACATAGTATTGGAGGTTGTATAAAGACATACGTCCATCTAGTCAACCTTTAACCCTACCCATAATGTCTGTATAGCAGAGTTACATGTACATAGTATTGGAGGTTGTATAAAGACATACGTCCATCTAGTCCAACATTTATACCCTACCCATAATGTCTGTATAACAGTTACATAGTAACATAGTATTGGAGGTTGTATAAAGACATACGTCCATCTAGTCCAACCTTTATACCCTACCCATAATGTCTGTATAACAGTTACATAGTAACATAGTAATTAAGGTTGAATAAAGACATACGTCCATCTAGTCCAACCTTTATACCCTACCCATAATGTCTGTATAACAGTTACATAGTTACATAGTAATTAAGGTTGAATAAGACATGTCCATCAAGTCCAACCTATTCACCCCCTTTTTTTTTTAACCCTACCTAACAGTTGATCCATAGGAAGGCAAAAGAAAACAGCTAAAAGAGGGGAAAAAATTCCTTCCTGACTCCAAACGGCAATCGGAAAGTATCCCTGGATCAACCAGATCTATATGCATTAATACCATAGCTCATAGTAATTAAGGTTGAATAAACCTGCATTTTCATATATAAATTCAGCACTGGGATAGAAAACATTGACACTCCCCAACGTTCCAAATTCCCTTCCTACCTGAAGTGTCCTTAACATCTGTAACAACATCACAATACAGAGAGAATCCGTCCTACAAACAGCAGGTTACATTATTTTACTTACTTGATGTAATATCTTGCACCTTCAAACGTGTAACCTTCCTCCCAACCTGTAGGCAAGTCTAAGGGGAGAGAAGATGGAAGATTGTAAGAACACGTATGGCTTTAATTAAAATCCCTGTTCTCTGATGGATCGCACACACATATAAATACACAAATAAAGTTCCCTGTCTGTATCACATAATGTCTGACACTAATAGGATTTATATAAGTTTTATATATATAAGTTCTGACAATAAATTCATTTCCATAAGATTTCTATTTGGTTGGAATAATAAGATTTAACAGAACTATTCCCAAACAATTTCACAGTGAAATATCCTCACGCCCAGTGATACATTGCACAGAAGTGTAAATTGCTTGGACAGAGGGCAGAAAGTTCTCGCACGGAGAATTTCATTTTGGTTTCATCAGGGTTTGTGTGGAATTAATATAGAGATGAATTTAGTGCCTTCCAATCAAAGAAACAACTGGGACAAAGATTCAGGTACCGGATCAAATAAGACTGCGGGTAAAAGCGGCTTTTTTCTGCTATAAGTCTTCGGCAATACTGTACAATGCTTGGAACCATCAGGCAATATTTGTACAGTTATGGATATGAAATAAATGAGCCCAATTCAGGTTCCAATGTTTTCCAAGCGGTTATTAGAAATAATGGCTGCCAGCATTCGCAAAGGCGCCTATGACAAGAAACAGAAGTCCCGATACAAACCATTTTGGATGCTACAAACACTTCCCACGGTTTTCTAAACACACTGGGTTACATTCAGCTTGGCAGAAAGACATCAGCATTGCCCTGTACATATGGACCTAGTGCCAATCACTGCAACAAGTACAAACAAACCCACTTAATCCTACATATGGGCACCTACCAAAGCCATCGGTCTGCACCTCACCTGGAGGTAAACTGGTTGGTTAACAACTGACCGAGACCCTATAGCACACGGTTAGCCTTAGAGATCTGCCAGCGAGCACGCACACAAGCTCATCACACACTCACCACACTAGGTGCCAAACACATTTCCAGGATAAACGAGAGAGACAACCAGCCATGCCAATTCTCTCCAGCTACATCTCCTGGATATAAGATTATTAACTTGGTAAATTGGGGAGTGTTTATTAGGAGGAGGGGAGATGTTGGAATGATAAAATGTTCATCTCCTCCTGGAGAAAGCGAATCAAACCCGTGCGCTGGGAAATGAGCTGAACGAAGGGAAAATAATTAACCTGTTAGGTGCCGGCACCTTCCTATACAGTGACAGCTGAATGCTCTGTACATATAACAGCAGGAGAGGTGGGTTTGGGGGATAAAGTTGCTACATTCCTAACCTGCAGGTACACGCTAAGTCCCACATGTGTAAAACACAGTCACGGAGAGATGAGACAATGTATCCATCCAATAACAACCCACACACACAATGAACGGTATGAATATACATAGAGATCTAATCCTCTCCATATCTGCAGCTTAAATTCATTGGCTCAGTGACATCCCTCGTCATTGAATTACATATTCAGGAAACAAAATCTCTTCCTTGTCACACAAAATATGTGTTCAGTCACTACATTATATTCCATACATGGAAGGATACACCATGTTACATGCATGTGGCACAGGCCTGTTCCCATGAACCATACTACATACATGTATCACCACATTACATGCTTGGGTCAGGGCATGTACCCAGTAAAAACCACCTGTGCACCGTCACTCTATCCCTTGAATGTTTAACAGACTAACACCACTGCTGCTTGACACAAATAAGAAACTGCCTGTACCAGACACTGCACTACACGCATGCAGAATAGGGGTAAACCCACTCACTGCATAACACAAATGGGTAACATGTATGTACCCAGACACTGCACTACACGCATGCAGAATAGGGGTAAACCCACTCACTGCATAACACCAATGGGTAACATGTATGTACCCAGACATTCCATTCCACGTGTGCTGCCAATCCCCACTGACTGTGGTGTATAAAGGGAAATGTTTTTTGCTTTGCCACTGGGTAAAATCACAGGATTCCATATTACAGATATAGAAGTGTCCAAATCCAGGTGATTTATAACAGGCCGAAGCCCAGCGACTGTTTCTAGGCTGTGATGACATAATCATTACATCATAAACAGCACAGAACAACCCCAACACATTCATCATCACATACACGGACATTACCCATCATGCCATCCGTCTCACCTTTCCCATAACAACCCCCCTCCCCTGTGTCAGTGCCTCCACACCAGGTGTCCCCACAGCCCAACCCAAGTATAATTACCAGGTGAGTGACATTACCTGGGCTCTTCCTGTGCCCCGTGAGGACGGCCTCCCCAGTAACAGGGTGTACAGTGCGGTGCTGTTGGCTTCCTCACTGAGGAAAGAAAGACACAGGTTACAGGCACCTGGTACAATGGCATTCATGTGTCGCACAGTCAAGCGGGGGTGTGTACATCTGTATCTGCACCTATAGAGCTATATATAACACACATGTGGGAGGGTGGTATCAGTGTGGCAGCACAATGTGAGTAAGTGCACCCCCATGGTGACACTGACTAATAAACCTCATCATTCCCCATGTCACTGTGATCTCAGGGAATGCTGGTACCCAGTCTAAATGCAGTGTGATCTCAGGGAATGCTGGGTACCCAGTCTAGATGCGTGTGGCTTGAAAAAGGTCCATGGACTGAAATGTTGTCTGTGTTTACATGTTGATGTATTGGACCCTTAATTGCACTAAATGTACTGTGTGTATACAGTGTGTGTATGTATGTACTGTATGTATATAGTGTGTACAGTTGTGTATAGTGTTAATGTGTAAAGTATATAGTGTGTACAATGTGCAGTAGTGTGTACAGTATATATATACATGTGGGTGGGTGTTCAGTGTACAGTGTGTGTTAGTGCGTACAGTATTGTGTTGTGTGCTTACAGTATGTGTGTTGGTGCTTACAGTATGTGTGTTGGTGCTTACAGTATGTGTTAGTGCTTACAGTATGTGTGTGTTAGTGTGTACAGTATGTGTGTGTTAGTGCGTACAGTATGTGTGTGTTAGTGCGTACAGTGTGTGGTGTGTGTAGTGTTCTTAGTTACGTGTGTGCGTTAGTGTGTACAGTGTGTGTTAGTGTGTACAGTGTGTGGGTTAGTGTGTACAGTGTGTGTTAGTGTGTACAGGTTGTGTTTAGTGTGTACAGTGTATGTGTGTACAGTGTGGTGTTAGTGGTACAGTGTGTGAGTGTGGTGTGTGTACAGTGTGTGCTAGTGTGTACAATGTGTTAGTGTGTGTGTGTTAGTGTGTGTGTGTGTTAGTGTGTACACTGTGAGTGTGTTAGTGTGTACAGTGTGTTAGTGTGTGCTAGGTGTAGTGTGTGTTAGTGTGATGTGAGTGTGTGTAGTGTGTGTTGTGTTAGTGTGTGCTAGTGTGTACAGTGTGTGTTGTGTGTACAGTGTGTTAGTGTGTAAGTGTGTTAGTGTGTGCTAGTGTACAGTGTGAGTGTGTGGTTAGTGTGTACAGTGTGTGTTAGTGTGTACAGTGAGTGTGTTAGTGTGCTAGTGTACAGTGTGTATAGTGTGTGTTAGTGTGTACAGTGTGTGTGTGTGTGTAGTGTGTAGTGGTGTTGTACAGTGTGAGTGTGTGTACAGTGTGTGTTAGTGTGTACAGTGTGTATTAGTGTGTACAGTGTGTGTTAGTGTGTACAGTGTGTGTTAGTGTGTACAGTGTGAGTTAGTGTGTACAGTGTGTGCTAGTGTGTACTGTGTGTGTTAGTGTGTACAGTGTGCGCTAGTGTGTACAGTGTGTGTGTTAATGTGTTACAGTGTGTGTGTTAGTGTGTAGAGTGTGTGTGTGTAAGTGTGTACAGTGTGAGTGTGTGTTAGTGTGTACAGTGTTGTGTTAGTGTGTACAGTGTGTGCTAGTGTGTACAGTGTGTGTTAGTGTGTACAGTGTGAGTGTGTTAGTGTGTACAGTGTGTGCTAGTGTGTACAGAGTGTGTACAGTGTGTGTTAGTGTGTACGTGTATGCTGTGTGTACAATGTGGTTAGTGTGTACAGTGTGTTAGTGTGTACAGTGTGTGTGCTAGTGTGTACAGTGTGTGCTAGTGTGTACAGAGTCTAGGTGTTACAGTGTGTGTTGTGTGGATTCGTGTGTGTACAGTGTGTGTTAGTGTGTACAGTGTGTGCTAGTGTGTACAGTGTGTGCTAGTGTGTACAGTGTGTGTTAGTGTGTACAGTGTTGCTAGTGTGTACAGGTTGTGTTAGTGTGTTCAGTGGGGGTAGTGGTAGTGACTAGTGTGTACAGTGTGTGTTAGTGTGTACAGTGGGGTTGTGGACAGTGTGTGTAGTGTGACGTGTGTTGTTGTGTGTACAGTTGTGTACGTGTGTGCTAGTGTGTACAGTGGTGTTAGTGTGTCAGTGGGTGTAGTTGTGTACAGTGTGTGTTAGGTGTAGTTGTGTGTAGTGTGTTATGGTACAGTGTGGTTAGGTGTGTACAGTGGGTGCTAGTGTGTACAGTGTGTGTAGTTGTGTTACAGTGGGTGTTTAGGGTGTTGTACAGTGTGTGCTAGTGTGTACAGAGTGTGTACAGTGTGTTAGTGTGTACAGTGTGTGTGTAGTGTGTACAGTGTGTGTGTTAGTGTGTACAGTGTGTGCTAGTGTGTGTTAGTGTGTACAGTGTGTGGTAGGTGTAGGTGTACAGTGTGTAGTGTGTAGTGTGTGTAAGTGTGTGTTAGTGTACAGTGTGTGTTAGTGTGTGTTAGTGTGTACGGTGTGTGTGTTAGTGTGTCAGTGTGTGTTAGTGTGTGTAGTGTGTACGTGTGTAGTGTAGTGTGTGTTAGTGTGTACAGGTGTGTTAGTGTGTCAGTGTGTGTATCGGTCTATTACAGGTCCAGGTGTGTGGGTAGGTCGGTGACACTGTGGTGTGTGGGGTGCAGATAGATCGGTCGGTGGTCGGTCTGTACCTGATGAAGAAGACTCTCCCCCCCCGGGTGATCCCGAAGCCCAGGAGTCCGGGAGGGAGCGGAGCCAGTCAGGGGCCGCCATGTCTGTCACTAGGCGGGGGCGCGCTGCGGGAACTACTACTCGGACCGAGAGAGCGCGCTGCATCACCGCCCCCTGTCGCTCGGGACCAATCGGCTGGCGGCTCTGTGACGCGCTCCCTAAACCACGCCCACTCAAGTGTGCGCGCTCCCGGCAAGGTGAGAACGCGGGAAAAGAGAAGCAGAATGAAATAGGTGAAAACCGACCTCCAGGGGGCGATGTTCCTGAACGATCGATCCGTCCAATCGATTTCTTCAATCGAAGCTAGCAGTAGATCAACCAAATGTAATTGATATTAGGCTGGGTACACACCAGCAGATATTTTCGGCTGACCAAACGATTCACGGCGCTATCGGTCAGTCGGCCAAAATATTTGCAGGTGTGAGGTGGCCTTCTGCGATCAGACGTGTCGGTTAATTCGTGGTTCCCTATGGGACCGTACAATCAATCATTCGCAAATTTGTCCACGGCCAATTTGCCACAACCAACGGACATTTGTCCCAGCTGCGCGCTCGCTCGTAGCGAGAGCTCGGTCATGACAAATAGTCCCTCAGTGTGTACCCAGCGATAAGGCTCATACACACGCTCGATTTACGAGTGAGGAACGACCCCCAACGGGCGAGGGTTACACGCAACGAACAGCCGTTTCGGACGAGAATCGTCCATGTGTATGCGCTCGGTCGGGGGTCGTTCGTTGATCCGCCAGGTCGGTCAGTCAACGATCCCCAACCAACGTCTGTTGTGACTGATAAGTGCCTACACACAGGACGATTATCGGCCGAAACGTTTGTCCCTGCACATTGTGGGTCGGGACCTGCGATCACACGTGTGTACGAACCTTTAGAGGGAGAATCGTTTAAACCTGGATGGTGACCTGCTGGATAGTTTAGGGAATGGATTTGTGACTGATCTGATTGAATGTGAAAAACGATTGACCGTGTGTGTGGACCCGTAAATCCGATTCTTTCCAATGATTGTGTGTGTGGACCCGTAAATCCGATTCTTTCCACACGATTGTGTGTGTGGACCCCTAAATCCGATTCTTTCCAACGGTTGTGTGTGTGGACCCGTAAATCCGATTCTTTCCAACAATTGACTGTGTGTGTGTACCCGTAAATCCGATCTTTCCAACGATTGTGTGTGTGGACCAGTAAATCCGATTCTTTCCAACGATTGACTGGTGTGTGGACCTAAATCCGATTCTTTCCAACGATTGACCGTGTGTGGACCCGTAAATCCGATTCTTTCCAACGATTGACTGTGTGTGTAGACCAGTAAATCCGATTCTTTCCAACAATTGACTGTGTGTGTGGACCCGTAAATCCGATTCTTTCCAACAATTGACTGTGTGTGTGGACACGTAAATCCGATTCTTTCCAACGATTGACTGTGTGTGGGCACGTAAATCCGATCTTTCCAACGATTGACGGTGTGTGTGGACCCGTAAATCCAATTCTTCCACGATTGACCGTGTGTGTGGACCCGTAAATCCGATTCTTTCCAACGATTGACTGTGTGTGTGGACACGTAAATCCGATTCTTTCCAACGATTGACTGTGTGTGTGGGCACGTAAATCCGATTCTTTCCAACGATTGACGGTGTGTGTGGACCCGTAAATCCAATTCTTTCCAACGATTGACCGTGTTTTTCTTGCGGCGTGATTGCGCCTGCATTTTGCTAAAATGGAAGTAACAGGAACGTGAAAATGCCCCGTGATTTCGATGCGCGTCGATCATTGCCGTCCTTTCACGCTTTGGTAACGCATGCATTCACCATTTTTGGCGCGTTCAACACAGCGTTTACATAACGCGAAATGGAGAAAACGCGACCGCAAATGCGAACGCACCAAGAAAAGTCACACATCGCGTGCGTAAACGCTCGCGAATTCCTGTGCGTTGCAGTGTAGCCATCAGCCTAAGCGACTAGCCGGATCCGTTTGACCTGGTTTACTATGGAATGATCTGTTGAGTAACCTATGGACCTCAAGTTTACTGAGCTTAGCCTGGCATTGTTAGCAAGGAAGTGAGTAGGTTGGGCAGAAAAACAGACCACAATGAAGAGCACTACCTGAGCCGTCCACAGGCAATTCCCTCCAATCAAACAAATGAACTCACATCTAGGAAACATGCCAAGGGTTAGTCATTTCTCCCACCTGCTGAATAAGTGATGGTTCATTACCGATCCTTCCATACTCTAGATTTCAATGTAAAACCAATTCCCTGAACTACTACTGCCCAGTGCTATAACTATGTCATAACAGAAACATCTCAATGGATGTAACCGTACAGTAGTACCGCCACAAACAGGGACATGTAAACAGTTCTTATCGTTAAAAATGGGTGCTAATTTGCCCCAACCATCAGATGTTATTTAACATTTGAAATCTAACATCTGATTGTTTGGGTACACATTATCACCATTTTAATGATAAGAACTTTTTTGAATAACCCTGAAAGTCTCAGTAAATCAGGTGTTCGGCACCCACCCAGAATTCCACACACACATATCAACAATACATTATCTATTTACCCACTATGGACAGTAATAGAAAACAAAGATACCAGACACTTCTGTCAAACCACTGTCCATCTGCCACATAGTCTATACGCTCGTTAGTGGGAATCCAACATTTATGTAAATTATAGGATATTAGAAGTCCACTGAGGAGTTTCTGTGTCTATATAAAGGTACAAGGACACAGACTGAGTTATACAGGAACTCTGGGTACCACCCATGTATTATAAGGGATAATGTATCCCCTACTGTAAATTTAAGGATATTAGAAGTAACTGAGGAGTTCTGTGTCTATATAAAGGTACAGGACACAGACTGAGTTATACAGGAACTCTGGTTACCACTCATGTATTATAAGGATAATGTATCCCCTACTGTAATTATAAGGTATTAGAAGTCACTGAGGAGTTCTGTGTCTATATATAGGTACAAGGACACAGACTGAGTTATACAGGGAACTCTGGGTACCACTCATGTATTATAGGATAATATATCCCCTACTGTAAATTATAAGGATATTAAAGTCACTAGGAGTTCTGTGTCTATATATAGGTACAAGGACACAGACTGAGTTATACAGGAACTCTGGGTACCACTCATGTATTATAAGGGATAATGTACCCCTACTGTAAATTATAAGGATATTAGAAGTCACTGAGGAGTTCTGTGTCTATATATAGGTACAAGGACACAGACTGAGTTATACAGGGAACTCTGGGTACCACCCATGTATTAAGGGATAATGTATCCCCTACTGTAAATTATAGGATATTAAGCCACTGAGGAGTTCTGTGTCATATAGGTACAAGGACACAGACTGAGTTATACAGGGAACTCTGGGTACCTTCATGTTTATAAGGGATAATTATCCCCTACTGTAAATTATAAGGATATTAGAAGTCACTGAGGAGTTCGTGTCATATAAAGGTACAAGGACACAGGCTGAGTTATACAGGGAACTCTGGGTACCACTCATGTTATTATAAGGGATAATGTATCCCTACTGTAATTATAAGGATATAGAAGTCACTTGAGGAGTTTCTGTGTCTATATAAGGTACAAGGACACAGACTGATGTTATACAGGGAACTCTGGTACCACTCATGTATTATAGGATAATGTATCCCCACTGTAATTATAAGGATATTAGAAGTCACTGAGGAGTTCTGTGTCTATATATAGGTACAGGACACAGACTGAGTTATACAGGGAACTCTGGGTACCACTCATGTATTATAAGGTCAATGTATCCCCTACTGTAAATTATAAGGATATTAGAAGTCACTGAGAGTTTCTGTGTCTATATAAAGGTACACAGGACACAGACTGAGTTATACAGGGAACTCTGGGTACCACTCATGTATATAAGGATATGTATCCCCTACTGTAAATTATAAGGATATTAGAAGTCACTGAGGAGTTCTGTGTCCATATAAGGTACAAGGACATAGACTGAGTTATCAGCGGAAGTCGGTACCATCTGTATTATAAGGATAATGCATCCCTACTGTAATTATAAGGATATTAGAAGTCACTGAGGAGTTCTGTGTCCATATAAAGGTACAAGGACATAGACTGAGTTATACAGGGAAGTCTGGGTACCACTCATGTATTATAAGGATAATGTCTCCTGTACTGATGTGATGGAATTTGCAATACAAACAGAATATAATAATGTGGAATAGAGAACCTATTTTGAACAGTATGTGGAGGCAGGAATTGGATATTTCTGCAGCTTTCACTTTGATTACATGCTAGCAGTCTGTGCTTTATGTCATTTCCTGGCCCGTGTGTTAATATTCATGGGGAACACAATGTCCTTCACAGTTCTGCGCTTAAAGTCATCTTATGTTAACTAGAGGCAATTACAGTCCTAGAAGGCTGTAATATACAGGCACTCAACACCTTTGTTAGCCTGGAATCGTAGGACCAATCCTGTTGTGTTCAGTGAGGCCTTGCTAGAGCCACATCAGCTAAGTACCTGCTTCTTACCTCCTGAAAAAAAAACTTTAAAGGGGAAGTTCAACGCAATTGCAAGTTTTTAATAAAAACAATCATTTTCTAATTCCAATTACCTTGGCTTTACCCATCCAGAGATGTATCATGTTTATATAATTATTGACTTCCTGTTTGCTGGATTCCCAATAGCGTCCGTTATGGTCTCAGTCTCTGGGTTGGTTCAGTTGCTCAGTAAGAGATCTGACCATGTGTGAACCACTCACCGCCAATCAGTAATTCTGTAAGGAAATGGAATTCCAGGACAATGGATAGGAACAGTTAAATCCATTCCGATCCATTCACTGTCACTCTACACACCAAACAGATACAACAACCTCTAAACCACAGGTCCTGGAACATAGGAAGAGACAGGATGACCTCTAGGATGTAAACTACACACAGAGATCTCAGCTGCTAACTGTAAACACAGACACAGAAGTTTAAGAGCTGGGAAATGAGACACATTTAGGACCCTGCACTATGTGTTGGGTCGAACCTCCCACAGGTCTGCTGGGCACCAACCAAAACACACATTAATCTGCCCCTTTAGTACTTTCTCTGCATGCGGACAGGATGTACAAGTATCCAATCACGGATCCTAAATCATCACACATAGCAAACTAAGTTCATATCATTCATTCACATCTATGTCCCAAATCAAATCCCAACAACCCCATATTGGAACTAGACATAATATACGGATTCCCTTTGTTATACAAACTGTCTCGTTAGAACCAAAACAAACACGACCTGGTCTGTTTAGGAAGAACGAGATTATCATAAACACCACTGGCAGTGACTGTAAATCCAAAGACCAGAAATAAATGGCCCAGACTATTGTGTTTGGTGGGGCGCGTGAATAGCCCACATTAAATCACCCCAATTGTATACGGTTACAGTCCCTACCCCGCGGAACAGCGTGTAAGGAATCGCAGGAAGGACGAAAAAGATTAACGCTTCTCTCGTATTATAGAGCAACGAGGACAATTATCTCCCATTATAATCCGACTGTGCTAAGCAGGACACAGTCCATTTCAATGTCACCTGTAAGACATTTCATATCCGTCTGTGTGTCTATGGATTACAATGTTTCTTGTGAGTTTTTTAGGCTAATATTAAGGGAGGAGGAGATCTCCATTGGATGACAGATTCTTATCTAATGCCCTAATACTAATATCGCCATGCTGGCCTCCCCTTGGCCGCTATATAGTATAGATATATGGGTAATTTACAGAGTCGTGTGGTCACCCATTAGGATGATATAGGGCGATTGGCTATAAAGTTAATTCATTTAACCTAGGGTTAAAGGCTCGGTACTGACTGGACAGCTGATTAATGGAGGTCACACGGTACATTGTTATGTGATGGGGGTGGCCAGACTAGCTGACCGTGTACATCTACTGCCCATAGGGTGTCTGATGGTGATTACAGGGCCAAGATCTGTGTAGGAAATGGAAACACCCGAATATAGTAAATGTAACATGGGCCTTAACACTGGTCTATTGGCATTGAACCCACACAGTGTATCTGTATGTACAGTGTATCTATATGGTATCTGTATGTGCAGTGTATCTGTATGTACAGTGTATCTGTATGTGCAGTGTATCTGTATGTACAGTGTATCTGTATGGTATCTGGTATGTACGTGTTCTGTATGGTATCTGTATGTACAGTGTATCTGTGTCAGTGTATCTGTTGGTATCTGTATGTACAGTGTATCTGTATGGTATCTTTGTACAGTGTATTTGTATGGTTCTGTATACAGTGTATCTTATGTATCTTTTGTACAGTGTATCTGTATGTACAGCTAAAGGAAACCGTGTCTCGGCCATTAAACAAGTGACCCAAATCCCAACGAAACGTCCTACAGATGAAACCAGGTGATACCGGTGAATGATACACAGGGAACCGTAAGAGACCTTTAGAAACTCAGGGAGACTGGGGAACCCACTAGCGGATTTACGGAATTCCTCTGCGTATATAAATGTCACTGTGGTAGAAACATCTACTGTGTAAAGTAGAAACACGTTTGTATCTGCTCACCTCATAGCCACACCCCAATAACGGCCACGCCCTATGAAACAGTGTAATGTACGGCTACACACACTCAGAGATCTGAACACACAGAACAACAGATTCTATAACAGAGGGAACCAGACATTTCCCTTAAGTCTGTAACACATTACAATGGCGCGGCCATGCTCACGCTTTAAAACATCGTGGCCATGCCACCAAATGTCAGGTCCACGCCTCCTGGACACCACAACATCCCAGATACGCCCTCAGACCATCCACACCCCCCCGCAGAATCCCACCCACCACAGATAGTGCCCCATCCACCTACTCCAATTGGTACGATTGGGTATGAACTACATGGAATTACCTGCATTACCTGGAGCTAAGCACCAGACACACACTGCCCACATGTCAACACACAGACAGTTACAACTGAAAGAACAAAGATTATTATTTATTATTGGATCTAATAGTCAATATAAAGTATAAATGGTTAAAGTGCAAAGGGCCATATTTTTAAAGGGCACGGTGTCGCTTTTTGGAAGTACTGTGCCTTTATAATGTTTGGCAATCATTCATTTAAAATTGCTATCAATTCTAAATCTACAATAGCGTCGTCAATGTTCCATAGTGATGGTAAATTTACAATCGCCCATAGAACACCATTGTGCTAGTTTATTACTGCATGATATACCACGTACAAACGTTCGCGGATTTCAAATGTACAATCGCGGGATTTACGGCTTGCGGTAGTACAGTAACGAAAACCTGTCGCAACTTGCAATACCGCGTGTTTTTAAATACGGCTCAAACTGACACACACGCTAACGCTAACTAATGTGCAGAAACATAGAGCATGCTTAATAATACACACAAAGCTCACAGAATGAAGCCGGTTTTAAACACAGACAAAGAACCCGCACGTCACATGCTTCAGAAACCAGGAACAGCGTGACGCCTTTCATGTTAATCAAGTGCTGCGGGAATCGGTTGCAATCAACATGTTTTTCCCGTGCCAATTCCAGTAGCATGTTCACCAGTAGGTTCACCACACATTTGTAATTTAAACTCCAATGGAAAAATTGATAAAGTTGTATATAAGTTTTGCTATAAACAGTTATACGTCCCTCAACAATGTCACCTCCTCAAACCATAACTATTACATACATGACCAAATGTACTGCTCTTTACCCCGTCTCTTCCATCCAAGCCAAACACACACCTGTACATGTGAACTGCATGTGAAACAACTGCTGGTTATAAATAAAGGAAACGAGAAATAGATTTTCCCAAGGTCTAACTAGACTTCATAGGAATAAATACAGATAAACCTGCAACATCCAGTGGATAATGATTCTACAGAAACAGGTGTAACCGAGAACACAAACTAGGGAATACGTCATGGGAAAAAACAGTAACAGGAAGTTGTTATACGTTCCAGGCTCTTATCGTATGGACAGATTTAGAAATTCCTTCACCCCTGGGATCAAGTGAGAAAAGAGAATCAGTGTGGGAATAAACAGTAAATCCCGAACATGCGATACCCCAATCGACCTCAGACCAAATGAATGGCAGGACAGAGCGTCAGAGGATATGGCGCCCCCCAGGGCAGAAGGCATTATCGCAGCCTCTGACCCACACAGTCATTGTGTATTAGGGAAATGGGCTTCTCATTATGTCATGAATGTGTTCATTCAATAAAGAGAAATGATTAATCTACAGAACAATAGATAATTAAGGACATTCCGTATATTCCAACCTTCCCATGAACAATTCCTCCAGTAATCCTTTTATCGCAACATACAGCTATGATTCATATGAAAGCTGCCATCGCTGCCCCATTCATTTCTTCAGTGTTAATCATCCTGCCATCTCTTACCCAGAAATCCCTCCGCAGGTATCACATGTTTTGCTCAGGAAAGTAAAACATGCTGTGTGTTTATTTTGGTTGAATTGATTCATTCCTATCTGTAGTGACAGCTTTAAGGCCCTGTACACGCTGAATGGGAATGGTTGCACATCACACACTCTCTGCTAGCAACCACAGACCGACTGCAAGCCTGGCAGATAACGCCATGGTAAAGACCCCCGGACTGCACCTAGCCCACATGGTTTACCAACTTGCTACTGTTGTCTTGGGCTGTTCTGCCCATAATCATTTGATTCCCTGCACTTAACCATCACATATAAGTCACCAAACACCGAACCCCCATCTCTCTCCACCTCCCTTGTGGACACATTATTATTGACATTAGAAGCCAATCTAGCCTTTCTGGTAGCCAGCTCCATAGATAAACATTGGCCACCTGGATGCAGGGATGTGCCCATTCTGCCCATGTGAAAACCTCAAGTCCAGCCACCATTTTGGTTCTATCCCATGTCATTCTGCACGTCAGCATCTTGTTTAGCGCTATGAATGAGCAACACTTCTGAATATTACAAAGATCTGTCCCATTCCAGACATGGTGTCATTACGGCTGCCATACTGCAAACAACCACTAACACCACAACCCCGGTTGTCATGGCACCTATCACCCTCATGTGGTGTCTATGTTAACCACCCACTTAGTTTGGAAAGCCCTTAATTCATTATATCTGCTTATTATTACCTCGACTCTCAACGAGCAGTTTTCTGTATTGTGAATCTTCTACATAATAACACACACACACACACACACACACACACAATTGTACTTTATAATAATATAACCTGTCATTTTCACAAGTCTCCATCTCCTCGGTTCACGCAGTGGAGCCTGCAGTCTTCAGACCGGTCAATGCCCACAATTTCCATTAACCAGATGTATAGGCTTTCCCAGTATAGATCGTAACATTGCACAGAAGGAAAACGCAGCCCTGTAATCTCAATTAAGCTCTTCCCTTCCCACCCTGATGATGAGTTTTTGCTTCCAAAGCAAATCCACTAAACAAGTTATCCTTGTTTTTTTTAAGCAAAACCAGCGTTTGCTCCACATGTACAAACTTGATACGATTACTCCATAGGAATACTGATACAACGCCAAAAGGGTGTATAGAACGAGTTGGGAAGCCACCCAGACTAGATCCGCTTTCCCAAGCCTCGTCTCCAATCAAGGCAAATAATCCCCAATAAACATTTGAATTGATAAGTTCATCTGGTGGCAGGGTTCCCAGGGCCACTTCTACCATTAGCAGAGTGAGACATTTGTCTCAGGCGGCACCCTGCACTGAAGAAGAAAGGCGCAGACAGGCAGTGGTGGAAAAAAAGGAATTTTCCTTAGTAACTATGATGTTGTTAAAATCATTTTATATATTAGGTTAGCTTTAGTTAGTTTGTTAGACTAGTTGGTTAGTTAGGGTCCTGATGAAAGGGTCACCTCTTTAAAAACACGGCTTCGCAGCACGCCTGGAAATATCAAGCCCTAGAAGTGCCCCTGGGGTCTCCCAATAAGTTAAGGGTTTGTCTACTCACACTGGTCCACTAATCCCGCGGCAGGTCGATACCCACATAGTGCAGGAAGCCAGTACTAACGCAGGACAGTTAAAGGATATTGTCATCAGAGGGATGGAGCTGGACCATAATGAAAGTAACTGATTTCACAGTAGTATTTGCAGTGGAACACCCCAAAGGACCATACCACATCTCTGAGAAATAACCTGTACCAAGCGTGGATCTGTGTGTTAGTGGTGCCAGGAATACCAGGCAGTGCACCAACCTCTGGTTATTATAGAAAAGGGAAACATTCAAAGGGCAAAATAACAAGAAATAAAATGCGGTAAACGCCTCCATATAAACACATAGAACATAAATAACAGGTGTTCAGATGAAAACAGGAACACGAAGGAGAATCCCTCTGGTGTCAGATACCAGGCAGATCACGGAACTTGACTTATGATAATAACATTTTCCATCTATTTTAATAAATCCTGCGGAATTCGGGGATAGTAACTTTCCTGAATTTACATATGCAAGAGGGAATATACAACCTTGTGACAAGATTTGGATCCCATGTACAGAGAGCAACGCCCCAAACGCAGCAACTCTCTGCACACAGGGATCCCCTGCACAGCCCACACAATCTCAGGGACTCCTCTGCCGGTCTACAAACCATTTTATTAAATCATCATACAGAGGACGTTCACACAATCCCTAAAGGTTTTTTGTGACTAGTGAATGACACAATGCTTGTGCGAACAGGTGCATTGCAACAATGGCACAAAAATTCATCACATTAACTGAAACTTACAACAATGTTCTATTAGTAACCAAAGCATCAGTGTTTGTGAGTCCACCATGGGTCTGTGGATAGAAAAGTGCCCATATGGCCTTGCACATTTATTAATGTTCTGCGTGTATACACACAATTACTAACATGAAAACATTCACTTCCTGTGCTATTTCGCTCCTGACCACACAATGTAGGGCTAACTCTAAAGGGCACTCTGCGATTCTACTCAGAAAGTGGATCCACAACACTCACTAAGTTACAAACCTCATAGTCTCTATAATTAAGGTTGAATAAAGACATACGTCCATCAAGTCCAACCTTTATACCCTACCCATAATGTCTGTGTAACAGTTTACATAGTAACATAGTATTGGAGGTTGTATAAAACATACGTCCATCTAGTCCAACCTTTATACCCTACCCATATGTCTGTCTAACAGTTACATAGTAACATAGTATTGGAGGTTGTATAAAGACTACGTCCATCTGTCCAACCTTTATACCCTACCACCCATAATGTCTGTATAAACAGTTACATAGTAACATAGTATTGGAGGTTGTATAAAGACATACGTCCATCTAGTCCAACCTTTATACCCTACCCATAATGTCGGTATAACCAGTTACATAGTAACATGTAATTAAGGTTGAATAAAGACATACGTCCAGCAAGTCCAACCTTTATACCCTACCCATAATGTCTGTCTAACAGTTACATAGTAACATAGTATTGGAGGTTGTAAAAGACATACGTCCATCTAGTCCAACCTTTATACCCTACCCATAATGTCTGTATAACAGTTACATAGTACCTAGTATTGGAGGTGTATAAAGACATACGTCTATCTAGTCCAACCTTTATACCCTACCCTAATGTCTGTATAACAGTTACATAGTAACATGGTATTGGAGGTTGTATAAAGACATACTCATCTAGTCCAACCTTTATACCCTACCCATAATGTCTGTATAACCGTTACATAGTAACATAGTATTGGAGGTTGTATAAAGACATACGTCCATCTAGTCAACCTTTATACCCTACCCATAATGTCGTGTATAACAGTTACATAGTAACATAGTATTGGAGGTTTAATAAAGACAAACGTCCATCTAGTCCAACATTTATACCCTACCCATAATGTCTGTATAACAGTTACATAGTAACATAGTATTGGAGCTTTAATAAAGACAAACGTCCATCTAGTCCAACATTTATACCCTACCCATAATGTCTGTATACCAGTTACATAGTAACATAGTATTGAGGTTGAATAAAGACATACGTCCATCTAGTCCAACCTTTATACCCTACCCATAATGTCTGTATAACAGTTACATAGTTACATAGTAATTAAGGTTGAATAAAGACAGTCCATCAAGTCCAACCTATTCACCCCCTTTTTTTTTTAACCCTACCTAACAGTTGATCCATAGGAAGGCAAAAAACAGCTAAAAAGAGGGAAAAAATTCCTTCCTGACTCCAAACGGCAATCGGAAAGTATCCCTGGATCACCAGATCTATATGCATTAATACCATAGCTCATAGAAATTAAGGTTGAATAAACCTGCATTTTCATATCATAAATTCAGCACTGGGATGAAAACATTTGACCACTCCCCAACGTTCCAAATTCCCTTCCTACCTGAAGTGTCCTTAACATCTGTACACACATCACAATACAGGAGAATCCGTCCTACAACAGCAGGTTTACATTATTTTACTTACTTGATGTAATCTTGCACCTTCAAACGTGTAACCTTCCTCCCAACCTGTAGGCAAGTCTAAGGGGAGAGAAAGATTTGTAAGAACACGTATGGCTTTAATTAAAATCCCTGTTCTCTGATGGATCGCACACACATATAAATACACAAATAAAATTCCCTGTCTGTATCACATAATGTCTGACACTAATAGGATTTAATAAGTTTTATATATATAAGTTCTGACAAAATTCATTTCCAGTGATTTCTATTTGTTGGAATAATAAGATTTAACAGAACTATCCCAAACAATTTCACAGTGAAATATCCTCACGCCCCAGTGATACATTGCACAGAAGTGTAAATTGCTTGGACAGAGGGCAGTAAGTTCTCGCACGGAGAATTTCTTTTTGGTTTCATCAGGGTTTGTGTGGAATTAATATAGAGATGAATTTAGTGCCTTCCAATCAAAGAAACAACTGGGACAAAGTTCAGGTACCGGATCAAATAAGACTGCGGGTAAAAGCGGCTTTTTTCTGCTATAAGTCTTCGGCATACTAGTACAATGCTTGGAACCATCAGGCAATTTTGTACAGTTATTGGATATGAAAATAAATGAGCCCAATTCAGGTTCCAATGTTTTCCAACGGTTATTAGAAATAATGGCTGCCAGCATTCGCAAGGCGCATATACAGAAACAGAAGTCCCGATACAACCATTTTGGATGCTACAAACACTTCCCACGGTTTTCTAAACAACACCTGGGTTACATTCAGCTTGGCAGAAAGACATCACGCATTGCCCTGTACATATGGACCTAGTGCCAATCACTGCAACAAGTACAAACAAACCCACTTAATCCCATATGGGCACCTACCAAATGCCATCGGTCTGCACCTCACCTGGAGGTAAACTGGTTGTTAACAACTGACCGAGACCCTATAGCACACGGTTAGCCTTAGAATCTGCCAGCGAGCACGCACACAAGCTCATCACACACTCACACTAGGTGCCAACACATTTCCAGGATAAACGGAGGAGACAACCAGCCAGCAATTCTCTCCACTATCTCTCCATTGTAGATGGATAAGATATATTATACTTGTAAATTGGGAGTGTTTATTAGGAGGAGGGAGATGTTGGAATGAATGTTCATCTCCTCCTGGGAGAAAGCGAATCAAACCCGTGCGCTGGAGAAATGAGCTGAACGAAGGGAAAATAATTAACCTGTTAGGTGCCGGCACCTTCCTATACAGTGACAGCTGACATGCTCTGTACATATAACAGCAGGAGAGGTGGGTTTGGGGGATAAAGTTGCTACATTCCTAACCTGCAGGTACACGCTAAGTCCCACATGTGTAAAACACAGTCACGGAGAGATGAGACAATGTATCCATCCAATAACAACCCACAACACAATGAACGGTATGAATATACATAGAGATCTAATCCTCTCCATATCTGCAGCTTATATTCATTGGCTCAGTGACATCCCTCGTCATTGAATTACATATTCAGGAAACAAATCTCTTCCTTGTCACACAAAATATGTGTTCATCACTACATTATATTCCATACATGGAAGGAATCACCATGTTACATGCATGGGCACAGGCCTGTTCCCATGAACCATACTACATACATGTATCACCACATTACATGCTTGGTCATGGGCATGTACCCAGTAAAAACCACCTGTGCACCGTCACTCTATCCCTTGAATGTTTAAACAGACTAACACCCACTTGCTGCTTGACACAAATAAGAAACTACGGCCTGTACCAGACACTGCACTACAACGCATGCAGAATAGGGGTAAACCCACTCACTGCATAACACAAATGGGTAATGTGATGTACCCAGACACTGCACTACACGCATGCAGAATAGGGGTAAACCCACTCACTGCATAACACCAAGGGGTAACATGTATGTACCCAGACATTCCATTCCACGTGTGCTGCCAATCCCCACTGACTGTGGTGTATAAAGGAAATGTTTTTTGCTTTGCCACTGGGTAAAATCACAGGATTCCATATTACAGATATAGAAGTGTCCAAATCCAGGTGATTTTATAACAGGCCGAAGCCCAGCGACTGTTTTCTAGGCTGTGATGACATAATCATTACATCATAAAACACACGAACAAACCCCAACACATTCACATCATCACACTACACGGACATTACCCATCATGCCATCCGCTTCCCTTTCCCATAACCAACCCCCTCCCCTGTGTCAGTGCCTCCAACACCAGGTGTCCCCACAGCCCAACCCAAGTATAATTACCAGGTGAGTGACATTACCTGGGCTCTTCCTGTGCCCCGTGAGGACGGCCTCCCCAGTAACGGGTGTAGCCAGGTGTGCTGTTGGCTTCCTCACTGAGGAAAGAAGACACAGGTTACAGGACACCTGGTACAATGGCAATTCATGTGTCAAGCACGTCAAGCGGGGTGTGTACATCTGTATCTGCACCTATAGAGCTATATATAACACACATGTGGGAGGGTGGTATCAGTGTGGCGCAAATGTGAGTAATTGTGCCCCCCCATGGTGACACTGACTATAACCTCATCATTCCCCATGTCCCTGTGATCTCAGGGAATGCGGGTACCCAGTCAAATGCAGTGTGATCTCAGGGAATGCTGGGTACCCAGTCTAGATGCAGTGTGGCTTGAAAAAGGTCCATGGACTGAAATGTTTCTGTGTTCATGTTGATGTATTAGACCCTTATTGCACTAAATGTACTGTGTGTATACAGTGTGTGTATGTATGTACTGTATGTATATAGTGCGTGTACATGTGTGTATAGTGTTCATGTGTAAAGTATATAGTGTGTACAATGTGCAGTAGTGTGTACAGTATATATATACATGTGGGTGGGTGTGTCGAGTGTACATGTGTGTTATGGCGTACAGTATGTGTTGGTGCTTACAGATGTGTGTTGTGCTTACAGTATGTGTGTTGGTGCTTACAGTATGTGTTAGTGCTTACAGTATGTGTGTGTTAGTGTGTACTTAATGTTGTGTGTTAGTGCGTACAGTATGTTGTGTGTAGTGCGTACAGTGTGTGTGTGGAGTGTGTACAATGTGTGTGTGTAGTGTGTACAGTGTGTGTTAGTGTGTACAGTGTGGGTGTGTAGTGTGTACGTGTGTGTGTGTGTTAGTGGACATGTTGTGTTGTGTGTACGTGTGTGTATAGTGTACAGTGTATGTGTTACAGTGTTGTGTTAGTGTGTACAGTGTGATGTGTGTTAGTGTGTACAGTGTGTGCTAGTGTGTACAATGTGTTAGTGTGTGTGTGTTAGTTGTGTGTTAGTGTGTGACAATGTGAGTGTGTTAGGTGTTACAGTGTGTTAGTGGTGTGCTAGTGTGTACAGTGTGTGTTAGTGTTGTACAGTGTGATGTGTGTTAGTGTGTGTTTTAGTGTGTGCTAGTGTGTACAGTGTGTGTTGGTGTGTACGTGTGTTATGTGTGTAGTGTGTAGTGTGTGCTATGTAAGTGTGAGTGGTGTTAGTGGTGTACAGTGTTGTTAGTGTTACAGTGAGTGTGTTTAGTGTGCTAGTGTACAGTGTGTATAGTGTGTTGTGGTTTAGTGTGTACAGTGTGTGTTGTGTGTGTAGGTGTAGGGGTGTAACGTGTTGGTGTGTGTACAGTGTGGTGTTGTAGTGTGGTACAGTGTGTATTGTGTGTAGTGGTACGAGTGTGTACAGTGTGTGTTAGTGTGTACAGTGTGAGTTAGTGTGTTACAGTGTGTTGCTAGTGTGTACAGTGTGTATAGTGTGTGTACAGTGTGCTAGTGTGTACATTGTGTGTTAATGTGTACATTGTGTGTGTTAGTGTGTAGAGTGTGTTGTGTCAGTGTGTACATGGGAGTGTGTGTTAGTGTGTAACGTGTGTGTTAGTGTGTACAGTGGTGTCTAGTGTGTACAGTTGTGCTAGTGTGTAGTGTTAGTGTGTGTTAGTTGTGTACAGTGTGTGCTATTGTGTTAGCAAGTGTGTACAGTGTGTGTTAGGGTGTACAGTGTATGCTAGTGTGTACAATGTGTGTTAGTGTGTACAGTGTGTTAGTGTGTACACTGTGTGTGTGTGTAGTGTGTACAGTGTGTGCTAGTGTGTACAGAGTTGTGTACAGTGTGGTGTTAGTGTGTAGTGTATTCTAGTGGTGTACAGTGTGTGTTAGTGTGTACAGTGTGTGTTAGTGTGTACAGTGGGGTGTGCTAGTGTGTACAGTTGTGTGTTAGTGTGTAACCTTGTGTGCTAGTGTGGTACAGTGTGTGTTAGTGTGTACAGTGTGTGCTATGTGTAGTGTATGCTATGTGTACAGGTGTGTTAGTGTGTACAGTGTTGTTATAGTGTGTCAGTGTGTTGTGTGTCAGTGTGTGTTAGTGTGTAACGTGTGTACAGTGTGTGCTAGTGTGTACAGTGTGTGTTATTGTGTACAGTGTGGTTTAGTGTGACAGTGTTGTGTGTGTACGTGGGTGTTAGTGTGTACATGTGTGTTAGTGTGTACAGTGGGTGTAGTTGTGGTACATGTGTGTGTTAGTGTGTACAGTGTGGGTGTTTAGTTGTACAGTGTGTGCTAGTGGTACAGAGTGTGTACAGTGTGTTGAGTTTTACAGTGTGTGTTGCTAGTGGTACGTGTTGAGTGGTACAGTGTGTGTAGTGTGTTAGTGTGTACAGTGTGTGTAGGTGTACATGTGTTACAGTGTGTGTTAGTGTTGTACCGTGTGTTAGGTGTGTACATGTGTGTTAGTGTTACTGTGTGTTAGTGTGTGTTAGTGTGTACAGTGGTGTGTTGTCGTGTGTGTGTATCGTGTGTGTGATGTCAGTATTACGGTGTGTTCGAAGTCCAGTGGGTAGGTCGGTGACACTGTGGCTGTGTGTGGGGTGCAGATAGATCGGTCGGTGGTGTCTGTACCTGATGAAGAAGACTCTCCCCCCCCGGGTGATCCCGAAGCCCAGAGTCGGGAGGGAGCGGAGCCAGTCAGGGGCCGCCATGTCTGTCACTAGGGGGGGCGCGCTGCGGGAACTACTACTCGGACCGAGAGAGCGCGCTGCATCACCCGCCCCCTGTCGCTCGGGACCAATCGGCTGGCGGCTCTGTGGACGCGCTCCCTAAACCACGCCCACTCAATGTGTGCGCGCTCCCGGCAAGGTGAGAACGCGGGAAAAGAGAAGCAGAGAATGAATAAGGTGAAACCGACCTCCAGGGGGCGATGTTCCTGAACGATCGATCCGTCCAATCGTTTCTCTTCAATCGAAGCTAGCAGTAGAATCAACCAATGTAATTGATATTAGGCTGGGTACACACCAGCAGATATTTTCGGCTGACCAAACGATTCACGGCGCTATCGGTCAGTCGGCCAAAAATATTTTGCAGGTGTGGGTGGCCTTCTGACTGCATCAACGTGTCGGTTAATTCTGTCTGCGTTCCCTATGGGACCGTACAATCAATCATTCGCAATTTGTCCACGGCCAAATTTGCCACAACCAACGGACATTTGTCCCAGCTGAGCGCTCGCTCGTAGCGAGAGCTCGGTCATGACAAATAGTCCCTCAGTGTGTACCCAGCGATAAGGCTCATACACACGCTCGATTTACGAGTGAGGGAACGACCCCCAACGGGCGAGGGTTACACGCAACGAACAGCCGTTTCGGACGAGAATCGTCCATGTGTATGCGCTCGGTCGGGGGTCGTTCGTTGATCCGCCAGGTCGTGTCGTGTCAACGATCCCCACCCAAACGTCTGTTGTGACTGATAAAGTGCCTACACAACAGGACGATTATCGGCCGAAACGTTGTCCCTGCACATTGTGGGTCGGGACCTGCGATCACACGTGTGTACGACACCTTAGAGGGAGAATCGTTTAAACCTGGATGGTGACCTGCTGGATAGTTTAGGGAATGGATTTGTGACTGATCTGATTGAAGTGAAAAACGATTGACCGTGTGTGTGGACCCGTAATCCGATTCTTTCCAATGATTGTGTGTGGACCCGTAATCCGATTCTTTCCACGATTGTGTGTGTGGACCCCTAAATCCGATTCTTTCCAACGGTTGTGTGTGTTGGACCCGTAAATCCGTTCTTTCCAACAATTGACTGTGTGTGTGTACCCGTAAATCCGATTCTTTCCAACGATTGTGTGTGTGGACCAGTAAATCCGATTCTTTCCAACGATTGACTGTGTGTGTGGACCCGTAAATCCGATTCTTCCAACGTTGACCGGTGTGTGTACCCGTAAATCCGATTCTTTCCAACGATTGACTGTGTGTGTAGACCAGTAATCCGATTCTTTCCAACAATTGACTGTGTGTGTGGACCCGTAAATCCGATTCTTTCCAACAATTGCTGTGTGTGTGGACACGTAATCCGATTCTTTCCAACGATTGACTGTGTTGTGTGGGCACGTAAATCCGATTCTTTCCAACGATTGACGGTGTGTGTGGACCCGTAAATCCAATTCTTTCCAACGATTGACCGTGTGTGTGGACCCATAAATCCGATTCTTTCCAACGATTGACTGTGTGTGTGGACACGTAAATTCGATTCTTTCCAACGATTGACTGTGTGTGTGGACATGTAAATCCGATTCTTTTCAACGATTGACGGTGTGTGTGGACCCGTAAATCCGATTCTTTCCAACATTGACCGTGTGGTGGTGACCCGTAACCAATTCTTTGCAACGATTGACTGTGTGTGTGGACCCGTAAATCCGATTCTTTCCAACGATTGACGGTGTGGGTGTGGACCCTTAAATCCGATCTTTCCAACGATTGACCGTGTGTGTTGGACCCGTAAAATCCAATTCTTTCCAACGATTGACTGTGTGTGGTGGACACGTAAATCCGATTCTTTCCAACTTGACTGTGTGTGTGGACCCATAAATCCGATTCTTTCCAACGATTGACCGTGTGGTGTGGACCATAATCCAATTCTTTCCAACGATTGACTGTGTGTGTGGACCCGTAAATCCGATTCTTTCTTCCAACGATTGACGTGTGTGTGGACCCGTAAATCCGATTCTTTCCAACGATTGACTGTGTGTGGACCCGTAAATCCGATTCTTTCCAACGATTGACTGTGTGTGTGGACCCGTAAATCCGATTCTTTCCAACGATTGACTGTGTGGGTGGGACCCATAAATCCGATTCTTTCCAACGATTGAAACCGGGTGTGTGTGGACCCGTAAATCCGATTCTTTCCAACGATTGACCGTGTGTGTGGACCCGTAAATCCGATTCTTGGGAGAGATACCGTGATACCCTTCTGAACCCCTAAGTTACATACACTACAGCCATTTCTCCCTGGGGGCCCTTCATACCAATGTCTGCCTGTGTGGGGTTACCTGCACCATCCTTACTGCAGCAACTGGGTTCATTATTCATCCTAATCAATGGCAATTCAACGTGAGAAAGAATGACTGAACTCTATTGGCCATTGGTTATTCTGCTACACAATAGGCAACCAATCGTCTATTGGAAGAGTAAATATGGACTAATAAAATGGTGCCCAAAGACAGCTCAATCATGTACAAACTATAGATCCACCATAAAGCTAGAAATCTGCTAATGAAGCAGCAGAAGGCTGAGGTCTGATCCCAACCAACTGAAATTTTCCACCATAGTAAAACATGAATTGATTTTTGACCAGATCCATCCATGTGTGGGCAGCTTAATGAACTGGATCACTAATAGAGTGTGAGTGATCTGATTGGTATCATATCCACTTAAGGTTTCATTGGACAACAGAGAGTTGGATGGCTATTTACAAGGAGATCCAGTGTTGACTGGCATCAGTAGACATAGGGATGTATATGGACAGGGTACTCATGTGCCAACTGCCGCCTTATATCTCCTGACAGACTAGACTATAAGTGCCCAACCTGTGGGCTGCCTGTGTGACCTCAGATTGGGTAGGGTTATGGGTTGGGTCATAGCAGGTCATTGGTTGAGTCGATGTTGGCTGGGATGCATGACATGGGTTGGTCACCCCTAGACTAGACTCAATAGATCTGTCAGGAAAAGAAAAACCCTGTTCACCTGATATTTCAGTCTGACCCAGAATCAGGCAAAATGACCAACATGTCAGATCAATTTCTTCCCCGATTTTGGTGGAAAACAAGGTAAAAAATATTAATTGCGACAAAAATTCTGGGCAATGTCTCAGCCCAACCAAAATATCAACCCGTGTGTAACTAACCTACCTAGGAAGGGACGATTTTCTCCCCCGTTCTAATGCTAATTGGATTTGTCTCCAGGCGGAGTTTCTTGCCATCGTCTAGATACAAAGTTCCCAACTGGATGGTCCAATGACTTGTTTGACCTTGATGATAATATTTTGTCTTCCATTTAAAGGTTTTGTGAAACAGTTTACTATAAGGGAAATTGGGTGATAGGAATTTATTTTATTAATTAGTTAATAAGATGTGGATAATGAGATTATTACGTTTTAATAGGTTACTGTTAATACGTTTCAGATCTCGGTTCCACGTTCCCATTTCCTATCATATCACGCACAATGTAGATGTGTTGTAGCTCCCACCCCTGTGATATCACAATGTCCCCAGAGAGCAGAGATTTTGAAAACAGACCACTAAATACTTTCTCTATCTGATCTCCCAATAGGGCCACTGCCAAGAATAGCTTGCAATGTCCCCTGGGAGATTCCTCTTAACCGATTCCCATCACTGTTCTTTTAAATTGTTAATGCACCACAATAGTGCGATAATGTTGTTTGAGTCATTGGCGTTATAATACACACAACAAAGCTTTGTTTATACCTCGTGAACACACAACACACAATGTTCAGGGAGTTTTTAGAACAAGAAATGAGGAGGGTGCATGAATTTGTTCTGCTTAAAACTCCATTAAATTCCTTTATCAAGAGTGGAGCAGTTAATAAAGAAACATAAATGTTTGTTTTACTTTTCCTTTAAATTTCTTCTCTGTACTTTAGCTTTTATTCATTTAGCAGATAGTACAATATAGGTGATTTGTAAGTGGCTCCTCAGGGGAGGGGCTAAGTTGAGTGGGTGGGGTTTCCTGAGAGATGTAATAAGTAATGCAAAACGTGCATAGGAATTGGGTTTTCAGGTTTGAGATTCCTATTATATATCTTCAGGTAGGTAAGAGGGTCCCAACTTAATAGATTCCCAACTCAACAGGAAAATTGATTGAATGATCATCCATACACAAATCAACTATATTGTACTTGGTGCAATTTGTATTGGGAATTGTGGGATACAATAATGACACAAAGAGGAATTATAATACAAAATAGTCCAGCCCATAAGAATTTGTTTGTTATAGAATTATTGAATTAAACAAGTTTGTGTCACAAAGGACTCATTACATATTACTTATATATTAAGTGATGTATATTATATATATATTATCACTTATATATTAAGTGACGTTTTACGTCTGTATGATAAATATAATTTTATGTATTTGGTATAATAAAACACATATTATTATTATTAAATTATTATCATTTGGTGACCTGTAGTATCCCTGCCTATCCCTACTGTGTTTTATAGTTAGTGTTCTCATGAGCTCCCAGTAATTAATTATTTTATACTAAATTGAGTAGCTTAGCCTCCCACTCTCTGGTGTGTGGCCCCTAGTTAGTGCCAAATGAGGAGCCCAGATCTGTCTATTTTTTTTATAATTTTTTTTATAATTTTCCTTCACAAGGTTTTTTTTTCTGCGTCTATTTATATCATTTTGTGTCATTTCGACTTTGTGACATTCTTTGTGATTTTTCACCATTTTATACATCTGGAAATCCGTAAAAGGAAAGGTAATGTGTAACGAGGGAGGTTTGTGAAAAGTTTCAGGCCATACTCTGGCCTGACGTTCTGAGAAAGTATTACTATCAGTACTGGGGACCCTTCGGTGTACAGACCCTTGTGGGCGTCCTCTCTGCGTACACTGTACAATACAAATAACACAGTATATGATATTATAGTGGGAGTGGTCACAACCAGGGAACTGCTAAGGCAGGTAACTAATATGGTAGTAGAGTGCAACCAGTGCAAACATAGCGTATTCACATGTACCTGGCAAATAACACAAAGCTATAGCTTTAAAAACTTGAAAGGGACAATTTAAATATAAACTTTGACTTTGAAAGTCTGTTCAAACCTCCATAAAGGTGAGTGTATGCATGTGCAGTGAGTTTTAAAAACCTGCCCTGTGACATAGGCATTTAAGAGACAGGTAATCAGAGCTGATTAGGTCTGTGAGACAGCTGAATGTAATAAAGAGACAGGTAATCAGAGCTGATTAGGTCTGTGACACAGCTGAATGTAATAAAGAGACAGGTAATCAGAGCTGATTAGGTCTATCACAAGTGAATGCAATCAAGAGATGGGTAATCAGCGCTGATTAGGTCTGTGACACTGTGGACACGTCTCTGTCCTGTGCATCGGTTCCTGTGCCTTGGTTCGTCGCTTACAGGTGCTGGAGGCTGCACCCTAGTGTGTCTCAGCAGTGCAACATCCCCACCATCAGGGGCTCTGGTGAAAACCTGGTCACACTTAGACCCTGTGCCCCAGTGCCTGTGGATAACTAACGGTCTCCGCCACGGAATCAGGTAATCCTGATAGTCTATAATCAATTTCCATAAACTCACTGATAACTCAGAAAGGCTTCAATAGATTCCTGTAGGATGGTAACAGCACACTGGGCATTACGGCCAGTGACCAAAATTTGTGATACTGGAATTCTGGGAAATCAAGCGCATAAGACCCATGTTAGTAAGGTAAATTTCCCAGCACCCACTTCAAACTGAGAGGTGAGACACAGAATTCTGCTTTCATGTCAATGTGCTCTGGATTCTGACTCTTGGTTTGAATATTTAATTTGCCCTTTTAAAGAAAATCATAAGATAACAACCGGACTGATGTTTGTGATCTGTATCTTACCTGGGTGGAATAACCCACTGCGGGCAGGGCGGGGGGTTTACAGAGATAACTCATGAACTCAATCTGGCACATTCACACGGGGTCTAACCATCCATCCTCACTAACGCCCTGTAATGATCTGAGTCTGGAGATTGAGCTGAACTGTATCATCTTAAGTAGACAATGTGTCTGTTCTGCTACACATTTTATTTAGGGATTCCCCAGGGGCCAATCTGCAGGCTGCGGTGAGGATAATGGACTGGATAAAGCTGTCTGTGGAGGAAAGTTAGCGGATCTCCCTTTTTAAATGGGATTGTTTATGAACAATTAATTTTTCATCAGAAAGTGCAGAACAGGACGGACAATTTCCCTCTAGAGATGGGAAAACATATAAATGTGATTTGTGGCCCTTACAGCAAGGCAGGTGCCACGCAGGACACACCGGACGGAACCTTTAAATTAACGGCCTGATGTAATAAAAGGTGTAAAACTTTGTGTGTCCTATTAATCTACAGTGACCAATCAGATGTAATCTAACTGCAGTGGACCAGTAAAAAGCTGTCATATTGGTTTTGAACCTCACTTTATAAGTCCTGTTTGCTGAACGATTTTCTATTAAAGGGATTTTCTGTTTTAAAGGGATTTGTCTGTTTTAAGGGGATTTGTCTGTTTTAAGGGGATTTGTCTGTTTTAAGGGGATTTGTCTGTTTTAAGGGGATTTGTCTGTTTTAAGGGGATTTGTCTGTTTTAAGGGGTGCGTTAAGGAACAAAAGCGTTCAGAACAAGAAAGGTTTTAAGAACAAGACTGCTGTTTCTGTGTTGGTGTGTATTGCTGTTGGTGTGTATTGCTGTTGGTGTGTATTGCTGTTGTTGTGTATTGCTGTTGTTGTGTATTGCTGTTGTTGTGTATTGTTGTTGTTGTGTGTTGGTGTGTATTGCTGTTGTGGTGTATTGCTGTGGTTGTGTATTGTTGTTGTGGTGTATTGCTGTTGGTGTGTATTGCTGTGCTGTGTATTGCTGTTGTGGTGTATTGCTGTTGCTGTGTATTGTTGTTGCTGTGTATTGCTGTGCTGTGTATTGCTGTTGTGGTGTATTGCTGTTGTGGTGTTGGTATGTTGTTTTGGGTATGCTGTGTTGATTGTGGTTGTATCTGTTGCTGTGTATTGCTGTTGTGGTGTATGTGTTGTGTTGTGTATTGCTGTGCTGTGTATTGCTGTGCGTGGTGTATTTGTTGCTTGTTGGTGTATTGTTGTTGTGTTATTGATTGTTGTGTGGTTATTGCTGTGTTGTGTATTGTTGTTGTGTATTGTTTGTGTGTGTTGTGTGTATTGCTGTGTGTGTATGTGTGTGTTGTTGTGGTATTGCTGTTGTGAGTATTGATGTTTTGTGTATTGTTGTTGTTGTTGCTGGGTATTCTGTTGTTGTGTCTTGTTGTTGTGTGTATTGCGTGTTGCTGTGTTTGCTATTGTGGTTTATTGCTGTGGTTTATGGACAGTGTGTTGGGGCCGCGCCAGGTGCATCATGCCCCATGTATGGGATCTTGGAGCAGCGCCCCAGGGGACTATGTAGTGTCAGATGTGAAGGGTTGCCCATTTGGAATCTGAGGTCCAGAATCTAGGGGAAACTTGCAGCATTGCAGGACTTGGCAAACCTGGGGGAAATGCAGGTACTGGCAGGGCCAGTAAAACTGGTGGGTGGAGATGGGGCAGATAAGGTGGAGAAGGAAGATGATTTAAGGGTCACCAGGGGAAGTAGGGGACGGAAGGATAGGGGGGCTTTCTTACCACGTGGTCGATCCCAATAGATTTGCCGTGTTAGGCGAAGATGTGGAGGACAATGGTCGAAGTAGCATGGATGGAGCGGGCCGTTCCCTTGAACACCCAGGGGACGGCATCTAATACAAGGGAGGGGAGAATTGGGGGTGGCAGGATAGGAGGTGGTAGTGTAGGGACTCCATTATAAGGAAGGTAGATAGGGTAATCTGTCACCAAGACCCTACATGCGAACAGTGGGTTGCCTGCCTGGTGAAATGGTGGATCGTGTAGACAGATTATTGGGTGGGACTGGGAGAGGTGGAGGGTTGAGTTTGTATTGGCACGCTATTCAGTGGTATTGACCACGCTGGTTCAGTGTGTATGGGCCATGCTGGTTCAGTGTGTATTGACCACGGGTTCACGTGTGTATTGGCCATGCTGGTTCAGTGTTGATTGGCCTGTGGTCAGTGTGTATTGACCATGCTGGTTCAGTGTGTATTGACCACGCTGGTCAGTGTGTATTGGCCACGCTGGTTCAGTGTGTATTGGCACGCTGGTTCAGGGTGTATTGGCCACGCTGGTTCAGTGTGTATTGGCCATGCTGTTCAGTGTGTGTATGGCACACTTGTTCAGTGTGTGTATTGGCCACGCTGGTTCAGTGTGTTTGGCCACGCGTGGTTCAGGGTATTGGCCCACGCTGGTTCAGTGTGTATTGGCCACCTGGTTCAGGTGTATTGCCACTTGTTCAGTGTGTGTATTGGCCACACTTGTTCAGTGTGTATTGGTCATGCTGGTTCAGTGTGTATGGCCATGCTGGTTCAGTGTGTATGCACCTGGTCGGTGATTGGTCATGCTGGTTCATGTGTTGTATTGGCCACACTTGTTCAGTGTGTATTGGCCATGCTGGTCAGTGTGTATTGGCACTTGTTCAGTGTGTTTTGGCCACGTGGTTCAGTGTGTATTGGCCACGGTTCGGGTGTATTGGCCACGCTGGTTCAGTGTGTATTGGCCACGCTGGTTCAGTGTGTATTGGCCACGCTGGTTCAGTGTGTATTGGCCACGCTGTTTCAGTGTGTATTGGCCACGCTGGTTCAGTTGTATTGGCCATGCTGGTTCAGTGTGTATGGCCACCCTGGTTCAGTGTGTATTGGCCACGTGTTCAGTGTGTATTGGCCATGCTGTGGGTTGTGTGTATTGGCCACCTGGTTCAGTGTGTATTGGCCACCTGTTCGTGGATGCAGTGGTTCGGGTATTGGCCACGCTGGTTCAGTGGTATTGCACGCTGTGTCAGGATTGGCCACGCTGGTTCAGGGTATTGGCCACGCGGTTCAGTGTGTGTGATTGGCCACGCTGGTTCAGTGTGTATTGGCCCACGCTGTTCAGGTGTGTATTGGCCACGTGGTTCAGTGTGTGGTCTGTTCACTGAACGTTATTTAGAATCCAGAGTCCTTGCGGTTATTATTCTTTTATTTCCAATTAGCAAGCGTTTTTGTTAATTGTTCTCCACCCTGTAAATTAGACATTACAGCACAGTCACTTGGGACCGAAAATATAATGTTCTCTGAATTACCATTTCCTATAAATTAGACTTGGTGCCAGGAGTGGGGAGTGTGGTCTGAATCAGCCCGGTATTCCTAAGCCCGATGCCAGCCGTTAACCAACTGTTTGAAATGTGCCCCGAAATGAATTATTATCTGTTAACGCTGCCGGGGGAAATAACTTTAGTTGAACATTTTACAGACACAGCTCAGGGGGTTTATTGTTATTTAAAGAGACGGCGCCGTGTTTATTCACGTGAAAAGGAATTTCCTGATGATTAGAGGTGGGAATGAAGAAAAGAAGACGATTTCCATTTTACATTATATTCAGTTCGAACATTTAGAAAAAACAGAACAGTCCTGTCCCTTAACTGGAATTATCCCCCATTCTGTCTAGTTACCTTAACATTGGATCCTATGTGGAATCTTTGGCCCATATATGTAACAATCCTCATCATGCAATTTCGGATATTTGCCGGTTCGCCGCGGATTTTTTTTGCTCTATGGACCTGTTGAAGATTTTTATTGGACCAATTTACACATATGCAATCGGGCCCGTGCTCGCATTTGCTGTGTATTGCTGTTGTTGTGTATTGTTGTTGTTGTGTATTGCTGTGCTGTGTATTGCTATTGTGGTTTATTGCTGTGTAGTATGGACAGTTGTGTTGGGGCCGCGCAATGTGCATCCTGCCCCATGTATGGGATCTTGGAGCAGCCGCCCCAGGGGACCTATGTATGTGTCAGATGTGAATGGGTTGCCCATTTGGAATCTGAGGTCCAGAATCTAAAGGGGAAACTTGCAGCATTGCAGGACTTGGCAAACCTGGGGGAAATGCAGGTACTGGCAGGGGCCAGTAAACTGGTGGGTGGAGATGGGGCAGATAAGGTGGAGAAGGAAGATAGATTTGTAAGGGTCACCAGGGGAAGTAGGGGACGGAAGGATAGGGGGGCTTCTTACCAGCTGGTCGATCCCAATAGATTTGCCGTGTTAGGCGAAGATGTGGAGGACAATGGCTCAGAAGTAGCATGGATGGAGCGGGCCGTTCCCTTGAACACCCAGGGGACGGCCATCTCCAATACAAGGGAGGGAGAATTGGGGGCTAGGAAGGATAGGCAGGTGGTAGTGGTAGGGGACTCCATTATAAGGAAGGTAGATAGGGTAATCTGTCACCAAGACCCTACATGCCGAACAGTGGGTTGCCTGCCTGGTGACATGGTGGATCGTGTAGACAGATTATTGGGTGGGACTGGGAGAGGTGGAGGTGAGTTTGTATTGGCCACGCTAGTTCAGTGTGTATTGACCACGCTGGTTCAGTGTGTATTGGCCATGCTGGTTCAGTGTGTATTGACCACGCTGGTTCAGTGTGTATTGGCCATGCTGGTTCAGTGTGTATTGGCCATGCTGGTTCAGTGTGTATTGACCATGCTGGTTCAGTGTGTATTGACCACGCTGGTTCAGTGTGTATTGGCCACGCTGGTTCAGTGTGTATTGGCCACGCTGGTTCAGTGTGTATTGGCCACGCTGGTTCAGTGTGTATTGGCCACACTTGTTCAGTGTGTATTGGCCACACTTGTTCAGTGTGTATTGGTCATGCTGGTTCAGTGTGTATTGGCCATGCTGGTTCAGTGTGTATTGGCCACCCTGGTTCAGTGTGTATTGGTCATGCTGGTTCAGTGTGTATTGGCCACACTTGTTCAGTGTGTATTGGCCATGCTGGTTCAGTGTGTATTGGCCACACTTGTTCAGTGTGTATTGGCCACGCTGGTTCAGTGTGTATTGGCCACGCTGTTTCAGTGTGTATTGGCCACGCTGGTTCAGTGTGTATTGGCCACGCTGGTTCAGTGTGTATTGGCCACGCTGGTTCAGTGTGTATTGGCCACCCTGGTTCAGTGTGTATTGGCCACGCTGGTTCAGTGTGTATTGGCCACGCTGGTTCAGTGTGTGGTCTGTTCACTGAACGTTATTTAGAATCCAGAGTCCTTGCGGTATTTATTCTTTTATTTCCAATTAGCAAGCGTTTTGTCTAATTGTTCTCCAGCCCTGTAAATTAGACATTACAGCACAGTCACTTGGAACCGAAAATATTAATGTTTCCTCTGAATTACCATTTCCTATAAATTAGACTTGGTGCCAGGAGTGGGGAGTGTGGTCTGAATCAGCCGGGTATTCCCTAAGCCCGATGCCAGCCGTTAACCAACTGTTTGAAATGTGCCCCGAAATGAATTATTTATCTGTTAACGCTGCCGGGGAAATAAACTTTAGTTGAACATTTTACAGACACAGCTCAGGGGTTTATTGTTATTTAAAGAGACGGCGCCGTGTTTTATTCACGTGAAAAGGAATTTCCTGATGATTAGAGGTGGGAATGAAGAAAAGAGACGATTTCCATTTTACATTATAATTCAGTTCGAACATTTAGAAAACACAGAACAGTCCTGGTCACTTTAACTGGAATTATCCCCCATTCTGTCTAGTTACCTTAACATTGGATCCTATGTGGAATCTTTGGCCCATATATGTAACAATCCTCATCATGCAATTTCGGATATTTGCCGGTTCGCCGCGGATTTTTTTTGCTCTATCGGACCTGTTAGAAGATTTTTATTGGACCAATTACAATTATGCAATAGGGCACGTGATCAGCATTTTGTGTGCATGGCCCCTGTATAGAAGCGTTTAAAGGGACGGTCTTTGAATTGTGAGGTTTGGTTGATGATGTAATTCGGTTTTATGGACATTAGGTTTTTGTTTCGGGGGAAAGTTCAACCCCTTCCCAAGTCCTCAATACATCTGTGGGATTTCTGGGGCTTTGGGCATCGGAGTCAAACTTTGGAAAGATAAACCAAATTAGCAATTAGCCGCCATGGTGAGGTACACGTGGTTTTCTGTGGTTGCCATGGTTTCTTGGCCTAGTATGGCTAAATGTTTGGTTATTTTAACCTTGACTTTACATAGGTATTTATACAGGGTGTTCCTAAAGGGAGATCTTTAGTTCCCCATCCCTTCTGTGTTCTTCCAGGAAGTAGCAGTCTGAGCATGTGCAAGCTCATAAAAGAGCTCATTGAGACTGACGAGGAGACATGAACCAGTGAAGGAACATCCTGTACCTGTGTGTTGCAGGGTTAGGGTTTGGGCAGCTGTATAACGGTTATGTGAGGGTTTGTGTGGGAAGTTTGGTTCGGATCCCTTCCCTGTCCTGATTGCTGGAGGTTCCTTATTACATAACAGTCAATTCATTTTTAAAGATTGTTCCGCATAGCGTTTTACTGCTGATCGTGGGCAGATGTTTTAATATTCAGCGTCACTAAGAGCAATGCTCAGTCAGCTTCTTCAGCTCCATTAATTAACTTTATTTGAGTCTGTTTGACAGAGCAGAAAAGTAACCGACGTCTGTCTCTCGCTGGGATTATACGAGGGTCCTCTCTCTGGTGGTTTCTCTGGTCATCTCCCTGGTCATCTCTTGGTCGTCTCTCCGGAGACTTTAGTTTGGTCAATAGTCCAAAGAATATAAATCCAAACTTGGAGATTTGTTTAGCCCTGAGCTACAATTAAAGGGCAGGTTCACCCCCAGAATAAACTTAGATCTTAGAACTTAATAAACTGAGCACGGTGGCTCAGTGATTAGCACTGATGCCTTGCAGTCCTGAGTTCGATTCCACCCTTGGACACATCTGCAAGGAGTTTGTATGTTCTCCCCGTGCTTGCGTGGATTTCCTCCGGGCACTCCGGTTTCCCCCACAATCATAAAGACATACTGATAGGTTGTATGTGTACATAAAGTGATTAGATTGTAAGCTCTTCGGGGAGGGCTTGATGTGAATGTATACATGTCATTGTAAAGTGCTACGGAAGATGTTGGTGCTATATAAATCCACAATAATAATAATAATAATCCCCCCAAACCCCGTTTACACAATACTTACCTTTCTCCCCGGCGCTTCTGACAGAAGGAAACTCACCTTTAATCTGCCGGTCCGTCGCCGCTTTCTGCTGCCTACTTTACCGGTTTGTGCGTTTGCGAGGCCATAAAGCAGAGAGAGACCAGCGTATTAATTTGGGTTGGGGGGGGGGGTTATTTTAGGGGTGAATGATTCCTTTAAATCAACTAAACCTCTCCCCGATTTCCACCTTCGCCTTATCTGAACATTGACACACATCCGTACGTTATAACCCGTTCCATATACGTAACCCAATAGGGGGTGGGAGGTGTGTACTCTCATCTGATGAACTACAACTCTCACCATCCTCTGCCAGATGGAAACTGCAAGCAGAGCTGCTGGGAGACAGGAATAGAAATGATGTAGATTAGGGGGATTAAATCAACTGCTCCATCTGGTCCGACCATTTCCCATAAAGATCCCAGGGACTTTTAACCCATTCAGGGTCCTCTGTAGTTTAAAGGGGAACAGATCCCAGTGTCTCCATTTAATGTTTAATTGTTGTTTAGTGGATGAACTCCCTATATGGGGCAGTGGTTGTTGGATAATTACAGACGCTCCACACCCCAGGAACCTGCCCAGTGATGGGGAATTTATCACCTGCTCATTACAACTCTGATTATAAAGTGTTTGAAATATTTCATAAGCTATTCCCTGAGCCCAGAACCAGATCAGGGCGCCCCCTGGTGGTATCTAAAGATAGTTCCCACTGTTCTCAGGGTGTAGCAGAACTGCAACTGGTTTTAGGGCTAGGCCACACTAGCACGTTTTTCGCGCGTTTGCGCACGCGTTTCATGCTCGCGATTTTGTGCGCGATTCCTGTGCGTTGCAGTGTGTCCTCAGCCTAAAGCTGGGTACACACACTAACGATAAAGCCCCGATACCGTCGGATCCGACGGTATCGGGGCTTTATCGTTATGTGTGTGCGCTCGTTTCCCGAATGAGCGCGCGGCCGCCAAACGATCGGGTCGGCCGAACGCTCGTTCGGGAAAGGCCGAAAATTTCCATCGGCCGCGCTAGACTCCCTATATAGACTCCCTATATAGACTCCCTATTAGACCTCCCTAGAGAGATGCTGCCGTCAGAGGAGACTCCCTATATAGACTCCCTATATAGACTCCCTATAGAGACTCCCTATAGAGACTCCCTATAGAGACTCCCTATATAGACTCCCTATATAGACTCCCTATATAGACTCCCTATAGAGACTCCCTATATAGACTCCCTATATAGACTCCCTATAGAGGAGTCTAGCGCGGCCGATGGAAACACACAGTCCCGAGCATTCTTCTTATGAAGTTCATAGGGACTGTGTGTATGTAGATCCTGTCTGTCATCTTCCAGAAATCTGGACTGTGTGTACCTAGGCAGGATCATGTTACTGCAGCCCATACACTTTATATTCAGGATTTTTATTTCACACACATGCAATTTCGCAGCTGACACAGGATTTTGCTAAGTATGAAGAAAATGCAGAATTATGTTATAAACCTAAATTAGGGTTTTCCCCCCACTGAACTTCCCCTTTAACTGTAAACACTGAATGGGTTAATCCCCTGGTTAATTCCAGTAAATCTGATTTCAGGAGTAACAGAAGGAATCCCAATAACAGGCTCAGTTACTAATGATAAGTAGATCAATGCTGGGAATAAGTAATGTAACTGTCCCAAAGAGCTTACAATCTATAAGCATCTGGAGCATATAGAGCAATGAGGTTGAGTTTAACCTTAAATTGTTTGGTTTAACCCTTTCAGTTTCCTCCATGGAATAAGGACACTGGCTTCAGAATCAGATTGAATTTAAAGAATGGGGACACATCTAAATATACAATTATCAGCTGTTGTGCAATTATAGAATCACGGTTAATTATCGGCGTGGACGTGAGAGGTGGAGGGTTTGAAATGGTCCCTGATTTTCCCAGCCATGTGGTAACCCTGCTCTAGACCCCTTGTAAACATGGGGGATTCATGCTGTATAGATCTCTAATTCTAAACTCATTCTAATCACTAATAAAACTTATTACATTTTATTTAAAGGGAAAATAAATTATTTTAAGTATTTTAAAGTATGTAATCCCCCAATCCCTCTCTGCTTCCGACCCTCCAGAGCCCTCGGTGCAAAGATGCAGATAAGAGGCCGTTTTGTTGACGTAGAAAATCTCTGCATCTTTAGAGACTTGCCGCTACGTTATTACCAACCATCTCATGCACCTTGAAACCTTTAACTATTCTACACCAGTACACAATCCTCTCTGGAAAAGAGAATTAGGTTTGGCTTAAAATAGCGCTAATATGTTGGAAAACCAATGAAAAGAAGAGCTTGTTTGCTTGATTGCACAGAGAAGACTCTTTGTTCTCGGCCTATTAAAATCTTGTTTTAAAACCATTAATCTCTCTGAAAATGTGACCTCTAAAGAAGTGTGAAAGTCAAACTCTGGTGTGTAATTCTCCATCTCATTGTCTAGTTAGAGAGACTTCATTCCTGGCCAGAGGTGCTGTGTGTGTCATGGACTACCTGAAACCGTAGAGGGGATCTGGACAAAAGAAAAGACAGGAGACTATTTGGAAAAGAAACCTGCCCGGAGATGGTACTCACGGCCTTAATGCTCATTTTTACCCATCTACTGATTATCTCCTGTGGCCTTGCTATGGTAGATAGAGGCCATCTCTACATTCTTGTAATTATCTCCTGTAGCCTTGCTATGGTAGATAGAGGACCATCTCTATGTTCTTGTAATTATCTCCTGTAGCCTTGCTATGGTAGATAGAGGACCATCTCTATGTTCTTGTAATTATCTCCTGTGGCCTTGCTATGGTAGATAGAGGACCATCTCTATGTTCTTGTAATTGTCTCCTGTAGCCTTGCTATGGTAGATAGAGGACCATCTCTATGTTCTCGTAATTAT
>CM033471.1:3674458-3757756 GCA_019447015.1 Hymenochirus boettgeri | reverse complement strand
TCTCCTTTGGCCTTGCATGTAAATAAGGTCCCTCTCCATGTCCTTATCTCCTGTGGCCTTGCTATGGTAGATAGAGGTCCATCTCCATGTTCATGTAATTATCTCCTGTGGCCTTGCTATGGTAGATAGAGGTCCATCTCTATGTCCATGTAATTATCTCCTGTGGCCTAGCTATGGTAGATAGAGGTCCATCTCCATGTTCATGTAATTATCTCCTGTGGCCTTGCTATGGTAGACAGAGGTCCATCTCTATGCCCATGTAATTATCTCCTGTGGCCTAGCTATGGTAGATAGAGGTCCATCTCCATGTCCATGTAATTATCTCCTGTGGCCTTGCTATGGTAGATAGAGGTACATCTCCATGTTCTTGGAGCAAAAGATGGACAAGCAAAGAACCTGATAACTTGAGCAATTTGATGCAACTGGAGAGGTTCAGTTGGATCACTTGCCCATTAGTAGACGCAATAGTCCACATCAGTGGCAATTCTATGAGACTAATGGGCCAATGTCTATTTATTGCCCATCCGGGCCCCTCCCCAGTCTCTCTGCTGATCCCCCACGCCTTTGTTTTGTGATACGGACGATTCTAGAATAAAATGTTTTCTTATTTTCCCTCCATAAATCTCTAGAAACCTCCCGTGTACGTGACCCAATCACCAGCTGGAGAAATAAAATTGTTATGGGGGATTATTTGGTTTTTATCCAAGTCGAACTCAGAACATTCAAAAAATGTTATTTCCCAAGAAGAATAACTACATATTTTATCAGCGATAATGTCGTCTCTACACTGGGAACAAGGATAATGCTGATGTCTTCCAATTTATAAACATTACAGGGAGCTGCCAGACAGATTATCTTCCTTCACAGCACTGGGCTATAAATGTCATTGTATTGTAATTGAGTTGTGTGATGCTGGAACATGTTCACTACACAGTACAGCAATGTCCCCGTTATTCTATTTAGTTATACGGCTCCATAGAGAAGGGACTGGATGGGGTTGGACTTTAAAACTTTTTTCTCAGAAGAAATTTGCTAGAACAAAACAGAATCATTGGTGCTTCCATGTTCTGTACAGTGGCCCATTCCGTCCCCCACCATTCTGTCCATCACTATTCTGTCCCCCACCATTCTGTCCATCACCATTCCGTCCCCCACCATTCCGCTCCCCCACCATTCTGTCCCCTACCATTCCGTCCCCCACCACATTCTGTCCCTACCATTCCGTCCCCCCCCATTCTGTCCCCCACATTCCGTCCCCCCACCATTCCTGTCCCCCCACCATTCCGTCCCCCACCATTCCGTCCCCCACCATTCCGTCACCCCCCCATTTCCGTCCCCAACCGTCCTGTTCGTCCCCCCTCATTCCGTCCCCCACCATTCCGTCCCCCACCATTCCGTCCCCCACCATTCCGTCCCCCACCATTCCGTCACCCACCATTCCGTCCCCCACCGTTCCGTCCCCCACCATTCTGTCCCCCACCATTCCGTCCCCCACCATTCCCTCCCCCACCATTCAGTCCCCCACCATTCTGTCCCCAACCATTTCATTACCCACCGATCCATCACCCACCGATCCATCACCCACCATTCCGTCCCCCAGTATTACAAATATACACGAAATGAATAGAATAAATGAATTTGCTAGAAATGAAGCTTTGTGACCCAGACCCTCTGTAACTACAAATAAATAAACTTTGCAGTTGGAATATAAACAAAAACTTCTTAATTAAGAGAAACAAGATAAACTTCCCCTTTAATATGCAGCCCATGAAAGGGGTCTCGTTAGGGTGCAGGGGGTGGAAATGTTTCCCAATATGGAGACGCGGTGACCAGACCTGAGTGAGACATTAAAGGTGAAATATAAATTGAAAATCTCACCCTCTGTCCTTTATTTAACGCTGCAGCTCTGATCAAATGGAAGGACCACAGGTCTGCAGGTTTGAAACAGTGAATTATCCTGTTGTTCTGTTTGTGAGTCTAGGAGAGGCTGATCTGGGCCAGGCCCAAGTACCGGAACCTGCGCCAACACTGGGCGGAACCCCAATCAGGAGTTTAAAGTAGTTCAGGGGGTTAACTGGTGTTCCTTAAAGGGGCTGCTCACAATAGACAATAATAAACTGCCGTGGCTGAGGCCACAGTATCACGGGTGGTAACGTGCGGTGAAAGGTTTTCCTGCGCGTTACCGTCTGCTTGTGCTGCGATTCATGTTTGTCCAGATCGGTCCTTTGTTGGGTGAAAATTACTGTCGATATTTCGGACCAATCAACCAAAATTTCGGTTACGGCCGTAGATTGGCTGAAATATCGGACAAATTGTACAGACCCAGCAATGTTCAATGTCATGATCTGAATACGCCCTGAATCTCCTGCCAACCTCCTGTCACATTCCGAACTGTAACAACGCACTGTGGAATGTTCCACCATATTAAAGGTCAATGACCCCTGCAGACAATTGCTAATTACATATCTTGGTTTGATTAATTCAATCTTTATTGATTCATTGTCATGTTTATATTAATTCTCACAATCTATATCTGTTGCCCATATATTTTATAGTGACACTATTACCCTAATGCTGCTAATTGCCCCATTTTATCCTGTCCCCTCTTTGCTGGTCTTGTCTGTCTTTCACTGCCCCCTGCTGGTAAGATGCACATACCTACCATCACTCAGCACAGACTGCAACGTTATAGAGCAGCTCAATATCCAGTGACCCATGTTTCTTATCTAACTTAACCCTAGTGATTTACAGAATTCCTACATGTTTGTCTATTCGTCTCTATTACTGTACTGTCAGTGGCAAAACAAGGAATCACTGGGCCCCCCCAGCAAAACTATGATGGGGCCTTTATCCATGTTTCATCCAAAGTGGATTTCTGGGAGGAGGATATATCTGTAAAAGGAAAAATAAAATGATGGGGCCCCTTTGGCTCCCGGGCCCCTCTGCGGTTGCTCCTCCTACTCCATGGTAGTTACGCCCGTGTGTCCTGTAAAATGAAATCTATGAAAAAACGAACAAACGCCGAGACGCCGGTTCCCACGTGCTGACCATTTACTGAGTCGCTGTTAATTGGTGATTTCACAGTTTTGTTAAAGGGAAAATCTCCCCGGTCGCCTGTAACTTTTCACTACTTTGTAAACAGTTTGAAGCCTCATTAACTCTGCACAACGTTTAACGCTCCGTTCCCAAGGAGAGGACATAGAGAATAAAGATGCAGGGAGAGGACATAGAGAATAAAGATGGTGTCTGCCACGTTTAACGTTCCGTTCCCAGGGAGAGGACATAGAGAATAAAGATGGTTTCTGCCACGTTTAACGCTCCGTTCCCAGGGAGAGGACATAGAGAATAAAGATGGTGTCTGCCACGTTTAACGCTTCGTTCCCAGGTTGTTTTTTTATCTTCTTTATCTTGTTTGATTTCTGGTAGAACGTTAGATTTTCTTGGCTTTTGCGTTATCTTCTCCTTTTATTGTCGGTGTTAATTATTCATTTCATCTAACAAGCAGCTTTCAGTTTTCCACCCCCAACAAATTACTAACCAAACGTTCTCGTGTTTTTACTGGACGTAATCGAGTTATAACATTCGGCTGATCATTAAAATCACAATGAACGATTCCCGAAATGTGACGATTTTACGCTCGTTCTGATCACAGCCAGACAGGCTCTGGGTTACCGAACATTTTTTTCCTTTGAATGAAGAACCGACAGCCTAGGGATTGACTAGTTAAAGATGAAACAGCTCCCCAGTCCCGCAATACAGAACAAGGACGCGTCAAGGTGAATTTCAAACAGAGACGAACTTCACCGCCAGTCTTAAGAAAGGAAACTTATTATAAGGAGGAATCTACAGATAGTGAGTGGGATTTTGTGGATGGTTTAATTCCTGGATTTATTATACTTGTTACGTTGACAATGGTAGGACCAGTAATTATATAGAAAGTGTGTGACACTAATCCACATGACACGATCGCTATTTGTGCCATTTCACTATCGCAGTACATCGCCACGACAAAGATCGTTATTTCTTCCGTATTTTTAAAACGATTGTTTCAGCCACGGTGACGTGTGACGGTTGTATCGTCTCTTTTAATGCGATAAATACGCACATTGTCATATTTATTGTGTTCTATCGCACCGAAAAGGTAAAACGCCGATTTTGATAAATGTAAATGTAATATACAGCCTATAGGGAGTTAGATCGTTCACGTTTACTTGTTGCAAATTCACAGCAGATTCTAATGGATACACACGTGTGGCATGTTTAAGGTGCCCGTTCATTAGAACTACCTGCCAACCGACACATTCTATCAGTTCGTCTGGAACTGCCTTTCTGGACGATCGCAAAATGAATGGACCAGGTGGGACCCTGCAAGTCTATGTCGGTCACGGGAAAGGCGTTTCTGGAAGAATTGATTGAATGTCACAGGATTGGCCCGGCAGATAAGGGTTAGGCCACACTAGCACGTTCACTATTGCGCCCACGATTTTCGCTAAAATGGAAATTGCGGGAACGTGAAAATTGCCGCAATTTCTGATGCGAATGCGATTGTGCATCTGTTCGCATTTTGGTAACGCATGCGTTAACAGAAAATGTCAAAATTGCATGCGCAAAACGCAAACACAAAACGCAATAACGCTCGCGATTTTGTGCGCGATTCCTGTTCGTTGCAGTGTGCCTCAGCCTAAGTTCTAATCAATGAAACGTCATACTAACAAGTTATATAGGAAGTGACATCACATTTGGGTCATTTCATTCAGTTGCTAATTTCCCTAGGAGTGGGATCACGTTTTCTACACCCTCATCCTCCTGTCGTATCCCATCATCCTCTGTACAGCCAATCTCCTTCTGCCTTTCACATTCTGACATTTCCTATCAGTTCTTGTCTCTAATGCTGGCCATACACTATGAGATATCTCCCATCAATCAGACATGAAATCGATTGCTCGTTGTCAATCAATATTAGAGCAGAATATCGACTGCCGGGCAGTTCATGTCAATCGTTACATCACATAGTTAAATCTCCCCCTGTTTCTGTAGATCTGCAGTGAGGAGAATCCCTCTTGTTAAGTGGCCCCTGAAACCAGTCATTTTCTGTGTCCGTCAATAATCACGTTATTACGGCCACTTATAATCTATCAGATTGAAAGGCCCTAGAGATCTAAAACCTACAATAGCCAATAGATTGATTGGCCTCTCCTAGAAACTCTTTTTAACGCCAACTGCACAATATTAACATTGTGTCCTTAATAGAGTGTCAGCAGTTTGGATTGCTAAGAATTATTAACCCCTTCTGTATTGCTCCACTGCACCTATAGGGGCACTGTGTACACGCGGGGGCCCTATACATATGTATCTAGTCGCTCTATGGCTCAGTACTAATCAGGACGGAGCGATTTTATTCTCGGTGATGCAGTGAGGATCTGTACTGACTGCTAATCAGACATAGGACGTGGGAACTTTCTATATGTCCGGAATTAAAGGGCAAGTACTGCCAAAAAGGGTACAGATTCAAATAGTATTGGATTCTACATGGAATTTGGAAATAAATCCTTACTATAATAAAATAAGATGATTTTAAAAGGTCCTAAAAACGTTATATATGGCAGCTCCTACACACATGGGTTTAGGGTATTGGGGATAGTAGAACGTTTGTTCTCTTTAAGTTATTGTACATGTGGATTTTTTTAATTGTAGCAATATTTTTGGGACTGATAAGCCAATCATTTCTCTAAGTAGACAATTTATTCTGCAGAGAGAGAGGTGGAGCAGAGACTGTCAGTGATATCAATGTAGCTACTGGAATCAGAAAACCTTAACCTTTTTCATACCATAACTTCTGACAGGCTGCGTTCAAGTGATTCCGGATTCATTTATAGGTGAGACTGTTGCCTGCGTTGATTGATTTTATTGTAGCAGGTGAAGAACTTTCCACATTTGTCTCCTTACATGGGTAATTAAAGGGGCAGATCATTTTTATTAACACCACTTGCTTCTGAATGGATACATGAAAGCACGGACGTGTTTTGTAACATGTTGAGGGTTAATATTTGACACGTTCCAGGTTCAGGAGTTTGTTGCTGTTTCTGTCCTATGATGTCATCCAGGGGCGTAACTACAGACTTATGGGCCCTGATGCACAATTTGGCCACGGGCCCCCCAACACTGCCACAAACACAAATCGGCACCGCAAACCAAATAATCAGTGGTAAAATGCTTTGTATAGAACCACTGTAAAATAGTTGGCACACAGACTGGTAGTTTTGGAACTTTAGCACAAACTGGGGCCCCTTCTTGGCCAAGGGCCCTGGTGCGGTTGCATCCCCTGCACCCCTGGTAGATACGCCCCCTGGTGTCATTTTGCTTTATGGCTAAACTTACTGGAAAGAAAAACCAATTGATCTGTTTATTTGTAACTTTACAGGTGTTTTCGGTTTTATTTCCAAGGGGTGAAATCTCCTGGTTCTGTTCCAGAGGTTGGAGAATTTAAGTCCAAGTTAAGATAGAGAACAGAGTCCTGTCTCCTTCCTTACTAACGGAGTCTGGTACTGGTCCTAACGCAGAGACATGAGTCCATCATGGGCGCCTGCATTGAGTTCGAATTGTTTGCTGGTCGGGTTCGGTAGCAGATTTACTGTCTGTAATAACTGGAACCGAGAATACATCGATATCCATCCAAGGCAATGTGCAGTGTGTTTAGGGTGGGTTGTGTGCGGGTATCAAACCCACAGCAAAGCGGGCACAGGTAGGGGTTATCCATCCAAGGCAAAGCGGGCACAGGTAGCGGGTATCAAACCCACAGCAAAGCGGGCACGGGTAGCGGTTTTGCAGGCGCAAGTCTGAAAAACTAGACCCAGGCTGTTCTGTAACACGAGGACCGTCCCTTTAACATCCCCTTTAACATTCCCTTTAACATTCTCCTTTCTGTCCCCAACGCGAACTGCTCAAGGGATAAATTCATTGGTTTTATTTTGAAGTCGGATTTTCGTTTCCGTCATTGAAGAAGAAAAGGAAAATTCTGATGAATCATTTTGTTTCTTCTTTGCAAATTCAGGAAGAACAAAGACCCCCCTAAAACAGAGATGAATTGGGGCCCCTGGAGGGGGGGCTCTGGGGGGGCTCTGGAAAATGGATTTGACTTTTTTCAGTGTTAACAGGAGGAAGAGGCTTAAGGTTCGTACATACGTGTGATCGCGGGTCCTGACTCGTGACGCACGATGTGTCCGAAGGTTCGTTTTGGTCGATAATCAGCCCGTGTATGGGCCCTTTATCGGCTGATACAGACGGTCAGCTGATACGGAGATCATCCCGTTTGGTCGGGCAACGTTCCCCTACCGATTTCAGGCCATAAAGGGCCCATACACGGGCCGATTAATGGCTGTAACGAACGTTCGGACACATCGTGCGTCATGGTTCGTGTACGTGTACATGTGTACGAGGCTTTAGCCAATTAGGTACCATTAACCTCTCCCAGTATGTAACCAGCATAACCAGTAACACGGGATTGGGAGGGCCACCTGACTGGATTGGCATGTTGCTCAGAGATGAGGCTGAAAATGATCATCCAACCCAGTGAAATCTCTGCCAGTCTCTTTACCTGGGGACACAGTGAGGGTGCGGACACAATAGTGACACCCGACATTCCCCAATTCCCCTTTTACCAGCCATGCTGCCTGTACCCTGGTATTACCCAGTTGGTGACGGTGATTTAACAAGGGTTTGGGTGGCACCAGATTGGAACTTACCAGTGACTCCACCTTCTTAATTAGACCGACTCCTATTGGTTTTATTAAAGGGAATGTCAACAAAAAACTAGTGACATGTCACCAGATATTTAATGAGAAGTTCTATTCTATCTGACTCCTCCCTCTGTGCTCAGTGAGCTTTTTATAAGCGAGAGATTAACCCTGAAATACCAACGAGCTCCCAGTCTTATTGGATGTTACCCCACGGGGGCTGAGGCCACACCTCACTATGGAAAGGAGAACATGGGCAGTTAAAGGGACGGTGGGAGACCAGTGGGAATCGGCTGTACAATCCATAGGGAGGGTCGGCACCTTTATTGAATCCCAAGCTCTGCCATTTGGTTATTACGGTTAATTCATTTCCCTGAAAGTCGTTTCCTCGACTGGAGCCAAGAATCTGTAATGGGGAGAGATGAGGAAACCAAAACTCCGCGTTTCCTGACACATCACAAAGCAAATCAAACCAGGAGTGTGACTATAATAAGCCCCTCGTCCCAGGCACATTCCTACTTATCACCAGTCCCACAGGAATTCATTATTAGGGAACATCTCACTTCTACGTTTCCTTTTCCGCTGCCAGAGGTTTAGCAGGTGGTTGGAGTTTAACCCACAATGCACCGCTGACAAGAAAGAACAAGTGGTTGTCTGGGTCCCTAAACAGACAGTTTAAAGGGGAAATATACAATAAAAGCGCTCGGTCTTTAAAATAACCTTTTGGTGCAACCTGTGCCAAGTTATATTGCTGAAAAGGTTTAACAACCTCAACACTTCCTGCTTGTAGTTATGTGACCCACACGCTGCGTTCCCTGCACTGATAGCGACAGCCCCTTTTTACAACTAAGGGTTAGGTCCCACTATGCACGTTGCAATCCGTTTTCCGTTTTGCGTGCCTTTTGCGAATCGCAATGTAATGTAAACTATAATAGAAATCCCGAGAATCAATTCTCAAATCAATTCTCAAATGCTAACAGGAGGGAAATTCTAATTCACTGATACCCACTGATACCCATTGATACCCACTGATGCACACTGATACCCACTGATACCCACTGATGCACACTGATACCCACTGATACCCACTGATACTCACTGATACCCACTGATACTCACTGATACCCACTGATACCCACTGATACTCACTGATACCCACTGATACCTTCAAAAGGTGATAAGTACAAGTGTCTATACATTAAAACCCCAGCCAGGGGTAACAACTACCAATGAAATCACAGCCAGGGGTAACAGTTCCCAATGAAATCACAGCCAGGGGTAACAACTACCATTGAAATCACAGCCAGGGGTAACAACTACCAATGAAATCACAGCCAGGGGTACCAACTACCAATGAAATTACAGCCAGGGGTACACTACCAGATGAAATCCCAGCCAGGGGCTTCTCTACTCGCGGAATAGAGAACTTTCAGGCCCAACAAACACCCCGCTGGCTGCTCGTTCTGCGATGCAAGGTCTGCAAGGGGGGGGCGGGGGGGACTCGACCACGGCCGTGGCGTTGGTGGACGGAACGGTATGGCGTAAAATGACAGAGGGTCCGAAACAGCAGGGTAACAACCATGATCACAGCCAGTTAACACTACCAATGAAATCACGGCAGGGGTAACACACTACCATAAATCACAGCCGGGGTAACAACTACCAATGAAATCCCACAGGGGTAACAACTACCTGAGTATGAATCATGACCGACGGGAAAACAACTACCAATAAATACAGCCAGGGGTACACACTACCAATGAAATCACAGCCAGGGGTAACAACTACCATGAAATTACAGCCAGGGGTAACTACCAATGAAATCACATCACAGCAGGGTAACAACTACCAATGAATCACAGCCAGGGGTAACAACTACCAATGAAATCCCAGCCAGGGGTAACAACTCACCATGAAATCCCAGCCAGGGGTAACAACTACCAATCAGAATTAACAGCCAGGGTAACAACTACCAAGAAATCACAGCCATGGGACAACACTACCAATGACTAAATCATCAGCCCGGGAGTAACGTTACCAATGAAATCACAGCCAGGGGTAACAACTACCAATAAAATTACAGCCAGGGGTAACAACTACCAATGAAATCCCAGCCAGGGGCTTCTCTACTCGCGGAATAGAGAACTTTCAGGCCCAACAAACACCCCGCTGGCTGCTCGTTCTGCGATGCAAGGTCTGCAAGGGGGGGGCGGGGGGGACTCGACCACGGCCGTGGCGTTGGTGGACGGAACGGTATGGCGTAAAATGACAGAGGGTCCGAAACAGCAGGGTAACACACCATGAATCACAGCCAGTTAACACTACCAATGAAATCACCGGCAGGGGTAACACTACCATGAAATCACAGCCGGGGTAACAACTACCAATGAAATCCCACAGGGGTAACAACTACCTGATGAATCAGACCGAGGGAACAACTACCAATAAATACAGCCAGGGGTAACAACTCCCAATGAAATCACAGCCAGGGGTAACAACTACCATGAAATTACAGCCAGGGGTAACTACCAATGAAATCACAGCCAGGGGTAACAACTACCAATGAAATCACAGCCAGGGGTAACAACTACCAATGAAATCCCAGCCAGGGGTAACAACTCAATGAAATCCCAGCCAGGGGTAACAACTACCAATCAAATTACAGCCAGGGGTAACAACTACCAATGAAATCACAGCCAGGGGTAACAACTACCAATGGTATCATAGCCAGGAGTAACTACCAATGAAATCACAGCCAGGGGTAACAACTACCAATGAAATCCCAGCCAGGGGTAACAACTAGCCAGGGGTAACAACTACCAATGAAATCACAGCCAGGGGTAACAACTACCAATGAAATTACAGCCAGGGGTAACAACTACCAGAAATCACAGCCAGGGGTAACACTACAACTACCAATGAAATCACAGCCAGGGGTAACAACTACCAATGAAATCACAGCCAGGGGTAACAACTACCAATGAAATCACAGCTAGGGGTTCGGAGGTTCAACGATCCCTGAACGATCAACCGTTTCGGCCGATAAAGTGCCTACCCACGGGCCAATTATTGTCCGAAACGTTAATTCGTACACATCGTGCGTCATGGGTCGGAACTCGCGATCCCATGTGTGTACGAGCCTTAAGGGTAAGCAGTATGGTAGCCATACAGTTACAAAGACATTAACTGAATGACACAGTGAAGGTTCTGAGTAATAATCTCACCGTATCTACACCGTGTATCCAGACAGGCAGAATAAAGGTCACATTGTTCTCTGATAAGATTTACACTCAGATAGACGTGATCCTAGTTGTTTGGTGTCTGATCTCTGTATTGTAGTTGGATCTGATTTTCCCATTTCTGCTGTTTAAAAGGAAACGTCCCCAGGATTCAGAGAACTGTAAACACATTCCCCAGGGTTGACCCTACTGTAGAGAGAGCTGTGAGTGTGAGCCAGTGGGCTTGCAATCTAGTGGGCGGTAGTATAAGGAAACGTATTAAAATCATAGCGAAATGAGATTTCTATAAATTGGAGAAGGGGATGTGAATGTCTGTGGGGAACAACAAGATCAGGTGACTGGGTTTAAAGGCCACGTTCACCCTTTGAAAAACTGGTGACATGTCCGTTATCTGCCCACAACCCCAATCAATTCATTATATAGCAGAACAATTCCCAATGGATCCTAATCCTAACCAATCATTACCAATGGGGGAGATACAATATGGAGGCAACATTTAACCCTTGTGCCTGGTCACCTCCTGCCCTCTAACAATCACAGACCCCATAGGGTCATTCGTAGGTGCTGCCACCTGGACTGCAGTTCTTCTTTATTTTGTGTGTTCATTAAGGGAACCACCAGCCAGGACAGTGGGACGATTGTGATTTTTATAAGAGAACAAATCAGAGCATCACAATCCTCGGGATTTAGTTTTTATAACCACAATAATCCTATAATAACAGTCATAGGGCAGGGCTCCTCACTGTATGGGCAGTCTAGGTATGAAACGCCTATCCAGGTACGGAGAAAACGATTGGTTCATATGAATATGATTGGCAGGGAGATAGCTGATCATTCCAGTGGGCTCCATTCTTTATAGGGAAGAGTCCGTTGACCCCATGGGGTTCTAATTGGGTTTCTGGGTGTGTAACCTGTGGGATTTATCAAACTCACATCCTATGGAACTGTGAAATGGGCCATTTACTCACCGAGGCCTCTAATGAACTCACACCAAGGTGCCGTGGTCTATAAAATGTAATTTAATGGAACGTTATAAACCTTTCTTGGAGGGAAGAGGCTCTTGAGCGTGAATGATAAACAGATCCTTCTCCCCCTCCATACGGCGTCTCCCTCATTACTGTGTTAGGAAATCTACAGCAAAGTGTTTCACTTGAGATGAGAAAAGTATTTAATGAAATGTCCATGAGTACCATGGGGCTGATTGAGTACAGTAGTATATAGAGTACCATGGGGCTGATTGAGTACAGTAGTATAAGAGTTTCCCTGGGCTATTGAGTACTTATAGGATATCGAGTCCCCCATGGGCTGATTGAGTACAGTAGTATATCGTGTACCATTGGGGCTGATTGAGTACAGTATTATATCAGAGTACCCATGGTGGCTGATTGAGTACATTAGTATAAAGAGTACCATGGGGCTGATTGAGTACAGTATATAATAGTACCATGTGGCTGATTGAGTACTATTATATGAGTACCATGGGCTGATTGAGTACAGTAGTATATAGAGTACCATGGCTGATTGATTACGTATAATAAGAGTACATGGGCTGATTGGTACAGTAGTATAAGAGTACCATGGGGCTGATTGAGTACAGTAGTATATAGTGTACCATGGGCTGATTGAGACAGTAGTATAAAAGTACCAGGCTGATTGAGTACAGTAGTATAAAGAGTACCATGGGGCTGATTGAGTACAGTAGTATATAGTGTACCATGGGGCTGATTGAGTACAGTAGTATAAAGAGTACCATGGGGCTGATTGAGTACAGTATATAAGATACCATGGGGCTGATTGAGTACAGTAGTATAAAGAGTACCATGGGGCTGATTGAGTACAGTAGTATATAGTGTACCATGGGGCTGATTGAGTAAAGTAGTATAAAGAGTACCATGGGGCTTGATTGAGTACAGTAGTATAAGAGTACCATGGGGCTGATTGAGTACAGTAGTATATAGAGTACCATGGGGCTGATTGAGTACAGTAGTATAAAGAGTACCATGGGGCTGATTGAGTACAGTATAAAGAGTACCATGGGGCTGATTGAGTACAGTAGTATAAAGAGTACCATGGGGCTGATTGAGTACAGTAGTATATAGTGTACCATGGGCTGATTGAGTACAGTATTATAGTCCATGGGCTGATTGAGTACAGTAGTATAAAGAGTACCATGGGGCTGATTGAGTACAGTAGTATAATAGAGTACCATGGGGCTGATGAGTAAGTAGTATTAGTGTACCATGGGCTGATTGATTAAAGTAGTATCAGTAACCATGGGGCTTATTGAGTACAGTAGTATAAAGTACCATGGGGCTGATTGAGTACAGTAGTATAAGAGTACCATGGGCTGATTGAGTACGAGTAATAGTGTACCATGGGCTGATTGAGTACAGTAGTATATAAGTACCATGGGCTGATTGAGTACAGAAGTATAAGATGTACCATGGGGCTGATTGAGTACAGTAGTATATAGGTACCATGGGGCTGATTGAGTACAGTAGTATAAGAGTACCATGGGCTGATTGAGTACAGTAGTAATAAGTACCATGGGGCTGATTGAGTACAGTTAAAGATTCCATGGGCTGATTGAGTACAGTAGTATATAGTGTACCATGGGGCTGATTGAGTAAAGTAGTATATAGAGTACCATGGGGCTGATTGAGTACAGTAGTATATAGAGTACCATGGGGCTGATTGAGTACAGTAGTATATAGAGTACCATGGGCTGATTGAGTACAGTAGTATATAGAGTACCATGGGGCTGATTGAGTACAGTAGTATATAGAGTACCATGGGGCTGATTGAGTACAGTATTATAAGGTACCATGGGGCTGATTGAGTACAGTAGTTATAGTGGTACCATGGGGTGATTGAGTACAGTAGTATATAGTACCATGGGGCTGATTGAGTACAGTAGTTATATTACCATGGGGCTGATTGTACGTAGTATCTGAGTACCACATGGGCTGATTGAGTACAGTAGTATATAGATACGCAGGGGTCTGATTGAGTACGTAGTAGTTAAGAGTACATGGGCTGATTGAGTACAGTAGTATAAGAGTACCATGGGCTGATTGAGTACAGTAGTATATAGAGTACCATGCTGATTGAGTACAGGAGTATATAGAGTACCATGGGGCTGATTGAGTACAGTAGTATATAGAGTACCATGGGGCTGATTGAGTACAGTAGTATAAAGAGTACCATGGGGCTGATTGAGTACATGTATATAGTGTACCATGGGGCTGATTGAGTACAGTAGTATAAATAGTACCATGGGGCTGATGAGTACAGTAGTATAAAGAGTACCATGGGGCTGATTGAGTACAGTAGTATATAGAGTACCATGGGGCTGATTGAGTACAGTAGTATAAAGAGTACCATGGGGCTGATTGAGTACAGTTATGATTACCATGGGGCTGATTGAGTACAGTAGTATAAGATGTACCATGGGCTGCTTGAGTACAGTAGTATATAAGTACCATGGGCTGATTGAGTAACAGTATATAAAGTACCATGGGCCTGATTGAGTACGTAGTAATAGAGTACCATGGGCTGATTGAGTACAGTAGTATATAGAGTACCATGGGGCTGATTGAGTACAGTAGTAATAAAGAGTACCATGGGGCTGATTGAGTACAGTATATAGAGTACCATGGGGCTGATTGAGTACAGTAGTATAAAGAGTACCATGGGCTGATTGAGTACAGTAGTATATAGAGTACCATGGGGCTGATTGAGTACAGTATTATATAGAGTACCATGGGGCTGATTGAGTACAGTAGTATAAAGAGTACCATGGGGCTGATTGAGTACATAAGTATATAGAGTACCATGGGGCTGATTGAGTACAGTAGTATATAGTGTACCATGGGGCTGATTGAGTAAAGTAGTATATAGAGTACCATGGGCTGATTGAGTACAGTAGTATAAGAGTACCATGGGGCTGATTGAGTACAGTAGTATAAAGAGTACCATGGGGCTGATTGAGTACAGATATAATAGAGTACCATGGGCTGATTGAGTACAGTAGTATATAGAGTACCATGGGCTGATTGAGTACAGTAGTATAAAGAGTACCATGGGCTGATTGAGTCAGTAGTATATAGTGTACCATGGGGCTGATTGAGTACAGTCGTAAGATATACCATGGGTGATAGTCAGTATTGAGTACCATGGGGCTGATTTGAGTACAGTAGTATAAAGAGTACCATGGGGCTGATTGAGTACAGTATATATAGTGTACCATGGGGCTGATTGAGTAACTAGTATATAGAGTACCATGGGGCTGATTGAGTACAGTAGTATATAGAGTACCATGGGGCTGATTGAGTACAGTAGTTATAGAGTACCATGGGGCTGATTGAGTACAGTATATATAGAGTACCATGGGGCTGATTGAGTACAGTAGTATATAGAGTACCATGGGGCTGATTGAGTACAGTAGTATATAGTGTACCATGGGGCTGATTGAGTACAGTAGTATAAAGAGTACCATGGGGCTGATTGAGTACAGTAGTATATAGAGTACCATGGGCTGATTGAGTACAGTAGTATATAGAGTACCATGGGGCTGATTGCGTACAGTAGTATATAGAGTACCACAGGGCTGATTGAGTACAGTAGTATATAGAGTACCACGGGGCTGATTGAGTACAGTAGTATATAGAGTACCACGGGCTGATTGAGTACAGTAGTATATAGAGTACCACGGGGCTGATTGAGTACAGTGTATATAGAGTACCATGGGGCTGATTGAGTACAGTAGTATATATAGAGTACCAGGGGCTGATTGAGTACAGTAGTATAATAGAGTACCATGGGGCTGATTGAGTACAGTAGTATAAAATAGTACCAGGGCTGATTAAGTCATATATAAAGAGTACCATGGGGCTGATTGAGTACGTAGATATAAGTACCATGGGGCTGATTGAGTACAGTAGTATAAAGAGTACCATGGGCTTGATTGTACAGTAGTATATAGAGTACCACGGGGCTTGATTGAGTACAGTAGTATATAGAGTACCAGGGGCTGATTGATACAGTAGTATATAGAGTACCAGGGGCTGATTGAGTACAGTAGTATATAGAGTACCACGGGGCTGATTGAGTACAGTAGTATAAAGAGTACCATGGGGCTGATTGAGTACAGTAGTATATAGAGTACCACGGGGCTGATTGAGTACAGTAGTATATAGAGTACTATGGGGCTGATTGAGTACAGTAGTATATAGAGTACCATGGGGCTGATTGAGTACAGTAGTATATAGAGTACTACGGGGCTGATTGAGTACAGTAATATATAGAGTACCATGGGGCTGATTGAGTACAGTAGTATAAAGAGTACCATGGGGCTGATTGAGTACAGTAATATATAGAGTACCATGGGGCTGATTGAGTACAGTAGTATATAGTCCATGGGCTGATTGAGTACAGGTAGTATAATAGAGGTACCATGGGGCTGATTGAGTACAGTAGTATAAAGAGTACCATGGGGCTGATTGAGTACAGTAGTATATAGAGTACCATGGGGCTTACTGAGTATAGTACAGTATAGTATAGTATAGTATAATATTTAGTACAGTATAGTATAGTATAGTAAAGTACAGTATAGTTTAGTAAAGTACAGTATAGTTTAGTAAAGTACAGTATAGTTTAATATAGTATAATATATAGTACAGTACAGTATAGTACAGTATAGTTTAGTATAGTATAGTATAATATATAGTACAGTACAGTATAGTACAGTATAGTTTAGTATAGTATAGTATAATATATAGTACAGTACAGTATAGTATAGTATAGTACAGTACAGTATATAGTATAATATAGTACAGAACAGTATAGTATAGTACAGTAAAGTATACGGTAATATAGTATATAGTACAGTACAGTACAGTATAGTATAGTATAGTATAGTATATATAATATATAGTATAGTACTGCACAGTATAATATAGTAGTATAGAGTACAGTATAGTTTAGTATATAGTATAATATATAGAACAATACAGTAAAGATTGGCTTAGTTAGTCCAATCAGGTTAGTCCTACATCTTTCAGCTTTCTAACGGTTGAAGGTTGGGGGGAGGGGGAGTTCCTTTATACTTTACATTTTGAGGGGTAGAATCACCCTTTAAGGGGTATCTTATTTTAAAGAGACAGTACACACATTTGTGTTATTGAGGTCCATTAACAGTGTTTCATATTTTCCCTACCACAGTTAGCAGTATGGAAGCTCCCGTTTCCATTACCAGGTGAATGAGGTATCTTGCACAATAATCTGGATCCTATGGGTTTTACTGAACAGTAACAGACATATAAACTGTACTTTACCTCCCTCAAAATAGGTTTTTTATCCCTTACAATGACAGCAATTGCAGTGTGCAGTAACCATGGAAACACACAATTATTTCATTTAAATGGAATTTGATTCACTGACACAATCTGCACATGGTATTAATATTGGCACTGCCCAGCTATCAAATCTGCCCCCTGCCCTGAAAGCAAGGCATTGTGGGAGATGGAGGGCCCCCTGGGGACTGATTGGATCCCAGTTAACCCCTTCCATCCCACTGCACTGACAAAAGTCTACAATACAATCTTCATTGTTATCACATAAACAAAACTGTATGAGCCCCTCAATGTAGGAAACGGCAAAGAACCACCACATTAACCCCCTGCCCCCCAGACACTGTCAGGTCGTTGATTAACCCCCTGCCCCCCAGGTAATTCACACTGTCCAGTCGTTGATTAACCCTCTGCATCCCATGTAATTCAGACGGTCAAGTCCCTTGGGTTAGTCATTGGGTAGGGACCTTCTGGTTGGAGATCTTATTGGTTATGTAACTTTCCCCATAGATAGGTCCATCACCCTTGGGTTAGTCATTGGGTAGGGACCTTCTGGTTGGAGATCTTATTGGTTATGTAACTTCCCATAGATAGGTCCATCACCCTTGGGAAGTCATGGGTAGGGACCTTCTGGTTGGAGATCTTATTGGTATGTAACTTTCCCCATAGATAGGTCCTCACCCTTGGGTTAGTCATTGGGTAGGGACCTTCTGGTTGGAGATCTTATTGGTTATGTAACTTTCCCCATAGATAGGTCCATCACCCTTGGGATAGTCATTGGGTAGGGACCTTCTGGTTGGAGATCTTATTGGTTATGTAACTTTCCCCATAGATAGGTCCATCACCCTTGGGATAGTCATTGGGTAGGGACCTTCTGGTTGGAGATCTTATTGGTTATGTAACCTTTCCCCATAGAGAGGTCCATCGCCCTTGGTTAGTCATTGGGAAGGGACCTTCTGGTTGGAGATCTTATTGGTATGTAACTTTCCCCATAGATAGGTCTATCACCCTTGGGTTAGTCATTGGGTAGGGACCTTCTGGTTGGAGATCTTATTAGTTATGTAACTTTCCCATAGATACGTCATCACCCTTGGGTTAGTCATTGTGGTAGGGACCTTCTGGTTGGAGATCTTATGGTTATGTAACTTTCCCATAGATAGGTCCATCACCCTTGGGATAGTCATTGGGTAGGGACCTTCTGGTTGGAGATCTTATTGGTTATGTAACTTTCACTATAGATAGGTCCATCACCCTTGGGTTAGTCATTGGGTAGGGACCTTCGGGTTGGAAATCTTATTGGTTATGTAACTTTCCCCATAGATAGGTCTATCACCCTTGGGTTAGTCATTGGGTAGGGACTTTTGGTTGGAGATCTTATTGGTTATGTAACTTTCCCCATAGATAGGTTCATCACCCTTGGGATAGTCCTTGGGTAGGGACCTTCTGGTTGGAGATCTTATTGGTTATGTAACTTTCCCCATAGAAGGTCCATCACCCTTGGGATGTCATTGGGTAGGGACCTTCTGGTTGGAGATCTTATTGGTTATGTACCTTCCCATAGATAGGTCCATCACCCTTGGGTTAGTCATTGGGTAGGGACCTTCTGGTTGGAGATCTTATTGGTTATGTAACTTTCACTATAGATAGGTCCATCGCCCTTGGGTTAGTCATTGGGTAGGGACCTTCTGGTTGGAGATCTATTGTTATGTAACTTTCACTAAGATAGGTCCATCACCCTTGGGTAGTCATTGGGTAGGGACCTTCGGGTTGGAAATCTTATTGTTATGTAACTTTTCCCCATAGATAGGTCTATCACCCTTGGGTTAGTCATTGGGTAGGGACTTCTGGTTGGAGATCTTATTGGTTATTAAACTTTCCCATAGATAGGTCTATCACACCTTGGGTTAGTCATTGGGTAGGGACCTTCGGTTGGAGATCTTATTGTTATTGTAACTTTCCCCATAGATAGGCCCATCACCCTTGGGTTAGTCATTGGGTAGGGACCTTCTGGTTGGAGATCTTATTGGTTATGTAATTTCCCCATAGATAGGTCTATCACCCTTGGGTTAGTCATTGGGTAGGGACCTTTCTGGTTGGAGATCTTATTGGTTATGTAACTTCCCCATAGATAGGTCCATCACCCTTGGGTTAGTCATTGGGTAGGGACCTTCTGGTTGGAGATCTTATTGGTTATGTAACTTTCCTCATAGATAGGTCTATCACCCTTGGGATAGTCATGGGTAGGGACCTTCTGGTTGGAGATCTTATTGGTTATGTAACTTTCCCCATAGATAGGTCTATCACCCTTGGGATGTCATTGGGTAGGGACCTTCTGGTTGGAGAATCTGGTTATGGTAACTTTCCCCATAGATAGGTCTATCACCCTTGGGATAGTCATTGGGTAGGGACCTTCTGGTTGGAGATCTATTGGTTAGTAACTTTTCCCATAGATAGGTCTATCAACCCTTGGGTTAGTCATTGGGTAGGGACCTTCTGGTTGGAGATCTTATGGTTATGTAACTTTCCCCATAGATAGGTCTATCACCCTTGGGATAGTCATTGGGTAGGGACCTTCTGGTTGGAGATCTTATTGGTTATGTAACTTTTCCCCATAGATAGGTCTATCACCCTGGGATAGTCATTGGGTAGGGACTTTCTGGTTGGAGATTATTGGTTATGTACTTTCCCCATAGATAGGTCTATCACCCTTGGATGTCATTGGGTAGGGACTCCTCGGTGTGGAGATCTTATTGGTTATGTAACTTTCCCCATAGATAGGTCTATCACCCTTGGGTTAGTCATTGGGTAGGGACCTTTGGTTGGAGATCTTATTGGTTATGTAACTTTCCCATAGTAGGTCTACACCCTTGGGTAGTCATTGGGTAGGGACCTTCTTGTTGGAGATCTTATTGGTTATATAAATTTCCCCATAGATAGGTCCATCACCCTTGGGATAGTCATTGGGTAGGGACCTTCTGGTTGGAGATCTTATTGGTTATGTAAATTTCCCATAGATAGGTCCATCACCCTTGGGTTAGTCATTGGGTAGGGACCTTCTGGTTGGAGATCTTATTGGTTATTAACTTTCCCCATAGATAGGTCTATCACCCTTGGGTTAGTCATTGGGTAGGGACCTTCTGGTTGGAGCTCTATTGGTTATGTAACTTTCCCCATAGATAGGTCCATCACCCTTGGGTTAGTCATGGGTAGGGACCTTCTGGTTGGAGATCTTATTGGGTATGTAACTTTCCCCATAGATAGGTCCATCACCCCTTGGGATAGTCATTGGGTAGGGACCTTCTGGTTGGAGATCTTATTGGTTAGTAACTTCCCATAGATGGTCTATCACCCTTGGGATAGTCATTGGGTAGGGACCTTCTGGGTGGAGATCTTATTGGTTATATAACTTTCCCCATAGATAGGTCTCTATCACCTGGGATAGTAATTGGGTGTAGGGACCTCTGGTTGGAGATCTTATGGTTATGTAACTTTCCCCATAGATAGGTCTATCACCCTTGGGTTAGTCATTGGGTAGGGACCTTCTGGTTGGAGATCTTATTGGTATGTAACTTTCCCCAAGATAGTCTATCACCCTTGGGATGTCATTGGGTAGGGACCTTCTGGTTGGAGATCTTTTGTGTATGTAACTTTCCCCATAGATAGGTCTATCACCCTTGGATAGTCATTGGGTAGGACCTTCTGGTTGGAGATCTAATTGGTTATGAACTTTCCCATAGATAGGTCTATCACCCTGGGTAGTCATTGGGTAGGGACCTTCTGGTGGGAGATCTAATTGGTTATGTAACTTTCCCATAGATAGGTCTATCACCCTTGGGATAGTCATTGGGTAGGGACCTTTGGTTGGAGATCTTATTGGTTTGTAACTTTCCCCATAGATAGGTCTATCACCCTTGGGTAGTCATTGGGTAGGGACCTTCTGGTTGGAGATCTTATTGGTTATGTAACTCCCATAGATAGGTCTATCACCCTTGGGTTAGTCATTGGGTAGGGACCTTCTGGTTGGAGATCTTATTGGTTATATAACTTTCCCCATAGATAGGTCCATCACCCTTGGGATAGTCATTGGGTAGGGACCTTCTGGGTTGGAGATCTTATTGGTTATGTAACATTCCCCATAGATAGGTCCATCACCCTTGGGTTAGTCATTGGGTAGGGACCTTCTGGTTGGAGAGTCTTATTTAGTTATGTAACTTTCCCATAGATACGTCCATCACCCTGTGGGTTAGTCATGGGTAGGGACCTTTGGTTGGAGATCTTATTGGTTATGTAACTTTCCCCATAGATAGGTCCATCACCCTTGGGATAGTCATTGGGTAGGGACATAAAGGAGAAACCATGGTTCTGGTGTATGTGGATGAATCATAACGATGCATAGATTGGAACATGGGTAGGGAGGGAATATGGTTGTAAACAAGACCAAGCGGACCCGTGTCATGTGTTAACCTTCTGGTTGGAGATCTTATTGGTTATGTAACTTTCCCATAGATAGGTCCATCACCTTGGGTTAGTCATGGGTGGGACTTCTGGTTGGAGATCTTATTGGTTATGTAACTTTTCCCATAGATAGGTCTACACCCTTGGGTGTTCATTGGGTAGGGACCTTCTGGTTGGAGATCTATTGGTTATGTAACTTTCCCCATAGATAGGTTACACCTTGGGATAGCATTGGTTAGGGACCTTCTGGTTGGAGATCTTATTGGTTATGTACTTCCCCATAGATAGGTCTATCACCCTTGGGAGTCATTGGGTAGGGACTTCTGGTTGGAGATCTTATGGTTAGTAACTTTCCATAGATAGGTCCATCACCCTTGGGTTAGTCATTGGTAGGGGACTTCGGTTGGAGATCTATTGGTTATGTAACTTTCCCCATAGATAGGTCTATCACCCTTGGGTTAGTCATTGGGTAGGGACCTTCTGGTTGGAGATCTTATTGGTATGTAACTTTCCCCATAGATAGGTTCACACCCTTGGGGTAGTCATTGGGTAGGGACTTCTGGTTGGAGATCTATTGGTTATGTAACTTTCCCCATAGATAGGTCATCACCCTTGGTAGTCATTGGGTAGGGACCTTCTGGTTGGAGATCTTATTGTTATGTTACTTTCCCCATAGATAGGTCCATCACCCTTGGGTTAGTCATTGGGTAGGGACCTTCTGGTTGGAGATCTTATGGTTATGTAACTTTCCCCATAGATAGGTCCATCATCCGGGTTAGTCATTGGGTAGGGACCTTCTGGTTGGAGATCTTATTGGTTATGTAACTTTCCCCATAGATAGGTTATCACCCTGGGGTATAGTCATTGGGTAGGGACCTTCTGGTTGGAGATCTTATTGGTTATGTAACTTTCCCCATAGATAGGTCTATCACCTGGGTTAGTCATTGGGTAGGGACCTTCTGGTTGGAGATCTATGGTTATGTAACTTCCCCAAGATAGGCCATCACCCTGGGTAGTCATTGGGTAGGGACCTTCTGGTTGGAGATCTTATTGGTTATGTAACTTTCCCCATAGATAGGTCTATCACCCTTGGGTTAGTCATTGGGTAGGGACCTTCTGGTTGGAGATCTATTGGTTATGTAACTTTCCCCATAGATAGGTCTATCACCTTGGGTTGGGTAGTATTGGGTAGGGACCTTCTGGTTGGAGATCTATGGTTTTATGTAACTTTCCCATAGATAGGTCTATCACCCTTGGGATAGTCATTGGGTAGGGACCTCTGGTTGGAGATCTTATTGGTTATGTAACTTTCCCCATAGATAGGTCTATCACCCTTGGGTATCATTGGGTAGGGACCTTCTGGTTGGAGATCTTATTGGTTATGTAACTTTCCCCATAGATAGGTCTATCACCCTTGGGGAGTTCATTGGGTAGGGACCTTCTGGTTGGAGATCTTATTGGTTATGTAACTTTCCCCATAGATAGGTCTATCACCTGGGTTAGTCATTGGGTAGGGACCTTCTGGTTGGAGATCTTATTGGTTATGTAACTTTCCCCATAGATAGGTCATCACCTGGGTGTAGTCATTGGGTAGGGACCTTCTGGTTGGAGTCTTATTGGTATGTAACTTCCCCATAGATAGGTCCTATCACCTTGGGTATGTCATTGGGTAGGGACCTTCTGGTGGAGGATCTTATTGGTTATGTAACTTTCCCATAGATAGGTCCATCACCCTTGGGTAGTCATTGGGTAGGGACCTTCTGGTTGGAGATCTTTTTGGTTATGTAACTTCCCCATAGATAGGTCATCACCTTGGGTTAGTCATTGGGTAGGGACCTTCTGGTTGGAGATCTTATTGGTTATGGAACTTTCCCCATAGATGGTCATCACCCTTGGGTTAGTCATTGGGTAGGGACCTTCTGGTTGGAGATCTTATTGGTTATGTAACTTTCCCCATAGATAGGTCATCACCCTTTGGAGTCATTGGGTAGGGACCTTCTGGTTGGAGATCTTATTGGTATGAACTTTCCCCATAGATAGGTCTATCACCCTGGGTTAGTCATTGGGTAGGGACCTTCTGGTTGGAGATCTTATTGGTTATGTAACTTTCCCCATAGATAGGTCCATCACCCTTGGGTTAGTCATTGGGTAGGGACCTTCTGGTTGGAGATCTTATTGGTTATGTAACTTCCCATAGAAGGTCCATCACCCTTGGGTTAGTCATTGGGTAGGGACCTTCTGGTTGGAGATCTTATTGGTTATGTAACTTTCCCCATAGATAGGTCTCACCCTTGGGTAGTATTGGGTAGGGACCTTCTGGTTGAGATCTATTGGTATGTAACTTCCCCATAGATAGGTCATCACCCTTGGGTTAGTCATTGGGTAGGGACCTTCTGGTTGGAGATCTTATTGGTTATGTAACTTTCCCCATAGATAGGTCTATCCCCTTGGTAGTCATTGGGTAGGGACCTTCTGGTTGGAGATCTATTGGTTATGTAACTTTCCCCATAGATAGGTCTATCACCCTTGGGTAGTCATTGGGTAGGGACCTTCGGTGGAGATCTTATTGGTTATGTAACTTTCCCCATAGATAGGTCCATCACCTTGGGTTAGTCATTGGGTAGGGACCTTCTGGTTGGAGATCTTATTGGTTATGTAACTTTCCCCATAGATAGGTCCATCACCCTTGGGTTAGTCATTGGGTAGGGACCTTCTGGTTGGAGATTATTGGTTATGTAACTTTCCCCATAGATAGGTCATCACCCTTGGGATAGTCATTGGGTAGGGACCTTCTGGTTGGAGATCTTATTGGTTATGTAACTTTCCCCATAGATAGGTCCATCACCCTTGGGTAGTCATTGGGTAGGGACCTTCTGGTTGGAGATTATTTGGTTATGTGAACTTTCCCCATAGATAGGTCATCACCCTTGGGTTAGTCATTGGGTAGGGACCTTCTGGTTGGAGATCTTATTGGTATGAACTTTCCCCTAGATAGGTTCATCACCCTGGGGATAGTCATTGGGTAGGGACCTTCTGGTTGGAGATCTTATTGGTTATGTAACTTTCCCCATAGATAGGTCCATCACCTTGGGATAGTCATTGGGTAGGGACCTTCTGGTTGGAGTCATTATTGGTATGTAACTTCCCCATAGATAGGTCCATCACCTTGGGTTAGTCATTGGGTAGGGACCTTCTGGTTGGAGATCTTAATTGGTTATGTAACTTTCCCCATAGATAGGTCCATCACCCTTGGGTTAGTCATTGGGTAGGGACCTTCTGGTTGGAGATCTTATTGGTTATGGAACTTTCCCCATAGATAGGTTCCAATCACCCTTGGGAAAGTCATGGGTAGGGACCTTCTGGTGTGGAGATCTATTGGTATGTAACTTTCCCCATAGATAGGTCATCCCACCTTGGGTTAGTCATGGGTAGGGACCTTCTGGTTGGAGATCTTATTGGTTATGTAACTTTCCCCATAGATAGGTCATCACCCTTGGGATAGTCATTGGGTAGGGACCTTCTGGTTGGAGCTTATTGGTTATGTAACTTTCCCATAGATAGGTCCATCACCCTTGGGATGTCATTGGGTAGGGACCTTCTGGGTGGAGATCTTATTGGTTATGTAACCTTTCCCCATAGATAGGTCCATCGCCCTTGGGTTAGTCATTGGGAGGGACCTTCTGGTTGGAGATCTTATTGGTTATGTAACTTTCCCCATAGATAGGTCTATCACCCTTGGGTTAGTCATTGGGTAGGGACCTTCTGGTTGGAGATCTTATTAGGTATTGTAACTTCCCCATAGATAGTCCATCACCCTGGGTTAGTCATTGGGTAGGGACCTTCTGGTTGGAGATCTATTGGTTATGTAACTTTCCCCATAGATAGGTCATCACCCTGGGATAGTCATTGGGTAGGGACCTTCTGGTTGGAGATCTTATGGTTATGTAACTTTCACTATAGATAGGTCCATCACCCCTTGGGTTAGTCATGTGGTAGGGACCTTCGGGTTGGAATCTTATTGGTTATGTAACTTTCCCCATAGATAGGTCTATCACCCTTGGGTTAGTCATTGGGTAGGGACCTTCTGGTTGGAGATCTTATTGGTTATGTAACTTTCCCCATAGATAGGGTCATCACCCTTGGGATAGTCATTGGGTAGGGACCTTCTGGTTGGAGATCTTATGGTTATGTAACTTTCCCCATAGATAGGTCCATCACCCTTGGGATTAGTCATTGGGTAGGGACCTTCTGGTTGGAGATCTTATTGGTTATGTACCTTTCCCCATAGATAGGTCCATCACCCTGGGTTAGTCATTGGGTAGGGACCTTCTGGTTGGAGATCTTATTGGTTATGTAACTTTCACTATAGATAGGTCCATCGCCCTTGGGTAGTCATTGGGTAGGGACCTTCTGGTTGGAGATCTTATTGGTTATGTAACTTTCACTATAGATAGGTCCATCACCCTGGGTTAGTCATTGGGTAGGGACCTTCTGGTTGGAATCTATTGGTTATGTAACTTTCCCCATAGTAGGTCTATCACCCTTGGGTTAGTCATTGGGTAGGGACCTCTGGTTGGAGATCTTATGGTTATTTAACTTTCCCATAGATAGGTCTATCACCCTTGGGTTAGTCATTGGGTAGGGACCTTCTGGTTGGAGTCTTATGGTTATGTAACTTTCCCATAGATAGGCCATCACCCTTGGGTTAGTCATTGGGTAGGGACCTTCTGGTTGGAGATCTTATTGGTTATGTAACTTCCCCATAGATAGGTCTATCACCCTTGGGTTAGTCATTGGGTAGGGACCTTCTGGTTGGAGATCTTATTGGTTATGTAACTTTCCCCATAGATAGGTCCATCACCCTTGGGTTAGTCATTGGGTAGGGACCTTCTGGTTGGAGATCTTATTGGTTATGTAACTTTCCTCATAGATAGGTCTATCACCCTTGGGATAGTCATTGGGTAGGGACCTTCTGGTTGGAGATCTTATTGGTTATGTAACTTTCCCCATAGATAGGTCTATCACCCTTGGGATAGTCATTGGGTAGGGACCTTCTGGTTGGAGATCTTATTGGTTATGTAACTTTCCCCATAGATAGGTCTATCACCCTTGGGATAGTCATTGGGTAGGGACCTTTGGTTGGAGATCTTATGGTTATGTAACTTTCCCTAGATAGGTCTATCACCCTTGGGTTAGTCATTGGGTAGGGACCTTCTGGTTGGAGATCTATTGGTTATGTAACTTTCCCATAGATAGGTCTATCACCCTTGGGATAGTCATTGGGTAGGGACCTTCTGGTTGGAGTCTTATTGGTTATGTAACTTTCCCCATAGATAGGTCTATCACCCTTGGGATAGTCATTGGGTAGGGACCTTCTGGTTGGAGATCTTTGGTTATGTAACTTTCCCATAGATAGGTCTATCACCCTTGGATAGTCATTGGGTAGGGACCTTCTGGTTGGAGATCTTATGGTTATGTAACTTTCCCCATAGATAGGTCTATCACCCTTGGTTAGTCATTGGGTAGGGACCTTCTGGTTGGAGATCTTATTGGTTATGGAACTTTCCCCATAGATAGGTCTATCACCCTTGGGTTAGTCATTGGGTAGGGACCTTCTGGTTGGGATTTATTGGTTATATAACTTTCCCCATAGATAGGTCCATCACCCTTGGGATAGTCATTGGGTAGGGACCTTCTGGTTGGAGATCTTATTGGTTATGTAACTTCCCCATAGATAGGTCCATCACCCTTGGGTTAGTCATTGGGTAGGGACCCTGGTTGGGAGATCTTATTGTTAGTTAACTTTCCCCATAGATAGGTCTATCACCCTTGGGTTAGTCATTGGGTAGGGACCTTCTGGTTGGAGATCTTATTGGTATGTAACTTTCCCATAGATAGGTCCATCACCCTTGGGTTAGTATTGGGTAGGGACCTTCTGGTTGGAGATCTTATTGGTTATGTAACTTTCCCCATAGATAGGTCCATCCACCCTTGGGATAGTCATTGGGTAGGGACCTTCTGGTTGGAGATCTTATTGGTTATGTAACTTCCCCATAGATAGGTCTATCACCCTTGGGATAGTCATGGGTAGGACACTTCTGGTTGGAGATCTTATTGGTATATAACTTTCCCCATAGATAGGTCTATCACCCTTGGGATAGTAATTGGGTAGGGACCTTTGGTTGGAGATCTATTGGTTATGTAACTTTCCCCATAGATAGGTCTATCACCCTGGGTTAGTCATTGGGTAGGGACCTTCTGGTTGGAGATTTATTGTATGTAACTTTCCCCATAGATAGGTCTATCACCCTTGGGATAGTCATTGGGTAGGGACTTCTGGTTGGAGATCTTATTGGTATGTAACTTTCCCCATAGATAGGTCTCATCACCTGGGATAGTCATTGGGTAGGGACCTTCTGGGGGAGATCTAATTGGTTATGTAACTTTCCCCATAGATAGGTCTATCACCCTTGGGATAGTCATTGGGTAGGGACCTTCTGGTTGGAGATCTAATTGGTTATGGAACTTCCCATAGATAGGTCTATCACCCTTGGGATAGTCATTGGGTAGGGACCTTCTGGTTGGAGATCTATTGGTTATGTAACTTTCCCCATAGATAGGTCTATCACCCTTGGGTTAGTCATTGGGTAGGGAACTTCTGGTTGGAGATTTATTGGTTATGTAACTTTCCCCATAGATAGGTCTATCACCCTGGGTTAGTCATTGGGTAGGGACCTTCTGGTTGGAGATCTTATTGGTTATATAACTTTCCCCATAGATAGGTCCATCACCCTTGGGATAGTCATTGGGTAGGGACCTTCTGGTTGGAGATCTTATTGGTTATGTAACTTTCCATAGATAGGTCCATCACCCTTGGGTTAGTCATTGGGTAGGGACCTTCTGGTTGGAGATCTTATTAGTTATGTAACTTTCCCATAGATAGTCCATCACCCTTGGGTTAGTCATTGGGTAGGGACCTTCTGGTTGGAGATCTTATATGGTTATGTAACTTTCCCCATAGATAGGTCCATCACCCTTGGATTAGTCAGTGGTAGGGACCTTCTGGTTGGAGATCTTATTGGTTATGTAACTTTCCCCATAGATAGGTCTCATCCTTGGGTTAGTCATTGGGTGGGACCTTCTGGTTGGAGATCTTATTGGTTATGTAACTTTTCCCTAGATAGGTCTATCACCCTTGGGTTAGTCATTGGGTAGGGACCTTTGGTTGGAGATCTTATTGGTTATGTAACTTTCCCCATAGATAGGTCTATCACCATGGGATAGTCATTGGGTAGGGACCTTCTGGTTGGAGATCTTATTGGTTATGTAACTTTCCCCATAGATAGGTCTATCACCCTTGGGATAGTCATTGGGTAGGGACCTTCTGGTTGGAGATTTATTGGTTATGTAACTTTCACTATAGATAGGTCCATCACCCTTGGGTTAGTCATTGTGTAGGGACCTTCGGGTTGGAAAATTATTGGTTATGTAACTTTCCCCATAGATAGGTCTATCACCCTTGGGTTAGTCATTGGGTAGGGACCTTCTGGTTGGAGATCTTATGGTTATGTAACTTTCCCCATAGATAGGTTTATCACCCTTGGGATAGTCATTGGGTAGGGACTTCTGGTTGGAGACTTATTGGTTATGTAACTTTCCCCATAGATAGGTCCATCACCCTTGGGATAGTCATTGGTTAGGGACCTTCTGGTTGGAGATCTTATTGGTTATGTACCTTTCCCCATAGAAGGTCCATCACCCTTGGGTTAGTCATGGGTAGGGACCTTCTGGTTGGAGATCTTTGGTTATGTAACTTTCCCCATAGATAGGTCCATCATCCTTGGGTTAGTCATTGGGTTGGGACCCTTGGTTGGAGATCTTATTGGTTATGTAACTTTCCCCATAGATAGGTCTATCACCTTGGGTTAGTCATTGGGTAGGGACCTTCTGGTTGGAGATCTTATTGGTTATGTAACTTTCCCCATAGATAGGTCTATCACCTTGGGTTAGTCATTGGGTAGGGACCTTCTGGTTGGAGATCTTATTAGTTATGTAACTTTCCCCATAGATAGGGCCATCACCCTTGGTTAGTCATTGGGTAGGGACCTTCTGGTTGGAGATCTTATTGGTTATGTAACTTTCCCCATAGATAGGCTATCACCCTTGGGTTAGTCATTGGGTAGGGAACTTCTGGTTGGAGATCTTATTGGTTATGTAACTTTCCCCATAGATAGGTCCATCACCCTGGGGTTAGTCATTGGGTAGGGACCTTCTGGTTGGAGATCTTATTGGTGTTATGTAACTTTCCCCATAGATAGGTCTATCACCCTTGGGATAGTCATTGGGTAGGGACCTTCTGGTTGGAGATCTTATTGGTATGTAACTTTCCCCATAGATAGGTCTATCACCCTTGGGATATCATTGGGTAGGGACTTCTGGTTGGGATCTTATTGGTTATGTAACTTTCCCCATAGATAGGTCTATCACCCTGGGATATTCATTGGGTAGGGACCTTCTGGTTGGAGATCTTATTGGTTATGTAACTTTCCCCATAGATAGGTCTATCACCCGTGGTAGTCATTGGGTAGGGACCTTCTGGTTGGAGATCTATTGGTTATGTAACTTCCCCATAGATAGGTCTATCACCCTTGGGATAGTCATTGGGTAGGGACTTTCTGGTTGGAGATCTTATTGGTTATGTAACTTTCCCCATAGATATGTCTATCACCCTTGGGATAGTCATTGGGTAGGGACCTTCTGGTTGGAGATCTTATTGGTTATGTAACTTTCCCCATAGATAGGTCTATCACCCTTGGGATAGTCATTGGGTAGGGACCTTCTGGTTGGAGATCTTTTTGGTTATGTAACTTTCCCCATAGATAGGTCTATCACCCTTGGGTTAGTCATTGGGTAGGGACCTTCTGGTTGGAGATCTTATTGGTTATGTAACTTTCCCCATAGATAGGTCTATCACCCTGGGTTAGTCATTGGGTAGGGACCTTCTGGTTGGAGATGTTATTGGTTATATAATTTCCCCATAGATAGGTCCATCACCCTTGGGATAGTCATTGGGTAGGGACCTTCTGGTTGGAGATCTTATTGGTTATGTAACTCCCATAGATAGTCCATCACCCTGGGTTAGTCATTGGGTAGGGACCTTCGGTTGGAGATCTTATTGGTTATGTAACTTTCCCCATAGATAGGTCCATCACCCTTGGGTTAGTCATTGGGTAGGGACCTTCTGGTTGGAGATCTATTGGTTATGTAACTTTCCCATAGATAGGTCCATCACCCTTGGGTTAGTCATTGGGTAGGGACCTTCTGGTTGGAGATCTTATGGTTATGTAACTTTCCCCATAGATAGGTCCATCACCCTTGGTTAGTCATTGGGTAGGGACCTTCTGGTTGGAGATCTTATTGGTTATGTAACTTTCCCCATAGATAGGTCCATCACCCTTGGGTTAGTCATTGGGTAGGGACCTTCTGGTTGGAGATCTTATTGGTTATGTAACTTTCCCCATAGATAGGTCCATCACCCTTGGGTTAGTCATTGGGTAGGGACCTTCTGGTTGGAGATCTTATTGGTTATGTAACTTTCCCCATAGATAGGTCTATCACCCTTGGGTTAGTCATTGGGTAGGGACCTTCTGGTTGGAGATCTATATGGTTATGTAACTTTCCCATAGATAGGTCTATCACCCTTGGGTTAGTCATTGGGTAGGGACCTTCTGGTTGGAGATCTTATTGGTTATGTAACTTTCCCATAGATAGGTTCATCACCCTTGGGTTAGTCATTGGGTAGGGACCTTCTGGTTGGAGATCTTATTGGTTATGTAACTTTCCATAGATAGGTCATCCACCTTGGGATAGTCATTGGGTAGGGACCTTCTGGTTGGAGATCTTATGGTTATGTAACTTTCCCCATAGATAGGTCTATCACCCTTGGGATAGTCATTGGGTAGGGACCTTCTGGTTGGAGATCTTATTGGTTAGTAACTTTCCCATAGATAGGTCCATCACCCTTGGGTTAGTCATTGGGTAGGGACCTTCTGGTTGGAGATCTTATTGGTTATGTAACTTTCCCCATAGATAGGTCTATCACCCTTGGGATAGTCATTGGGTAGGGACCTTCTGGTTGGAGATCTTATTGGTTATGTAACTTTCCCCATAGATAGGTCCTATCACCCTTGGGATAGTCATTGGGTAGGGACCTTCTGGTTGGAGATCTTATTGGTTATGTAACTTCCCCATAGATAGGTCCATCACCCTTGGGTTAGTCATTGGGTAGGGACCTTCTGGTTTGGAGATCTTATTGGTTTATGTAAACTTTCCCCATAGATAGGTCATCACCCTTGGATTAGTCATGGGTAGGGACCTTCTGGTTGGAGATCTTATTGGTATTAACTTTCCCCATAGATAGGCCATCACCTTGGGATAGTCATTGGGTAGGGACCTTCTGGTTGGAGATCTTATGGTTATGTAACTTTCCCCATAGATAGGTCCATCACCCTTGGGTTAGTCATTGGGTAGGGACCTTTGGTTGGAGATCTTATTGTTATGAACTTTCCCCATAGATAGGTCCATCACCCTTGGGTTAGTCATTGGGTAGGGACCTTCTGGTTGGAGATCATTGGTTATGTAACTTTCCCATAGATAGGTCCATCACCTTGGATAGTCATTGGGTAGGGACTTCTGGTTGGAGATCTTATTGGTTATGTAACTTTCCCCATAGATAGGTCCATCACCCTTGGGATAGTCATTGGGTAGGGACCTTCTGGTTGGAGATCTTATTGGTTATGTAACTTTCCCCATAGATAGGCACTACTAGTGAGAATTCAACAATTTATTAGTGAAAACAACAAACGAAGTTTTGGGAACGTTATATCTCTGCTTTGATACCCGAGGAAGGGAAATCGCGTTCTGTTGGACCCAGTATCGGGCAGGGAATGACTGACCAGGAAATGACATCTACCTCTTCCCATTCCCACATATCCCAGAGATATTTGTATTCACCTAGCGTTGCTCTGTTTGTCTTCCCGTCACGCTAAATTCCCCAGTATGAGCAAAGTAATGTAAACACCTGTTTAAAAGCCTTTTATTTTCTCCTTGAGTGAATTTCCCAACATTTAGTGAGATTCACAGCCACGGCGCTGGTTAGATGAGGAATCATGGTCAGTAAGCGGGACTTTAACTCATTGTTTGCGACAATTTGCGCTTTACATGAATATTTAACGCCAGAGCCGCACAGCCGTTGGAGAATGTCCGTTCGGAAGATGTGCCCAGCGCAGGGAGGATGTTCCCAGTTGTTTTTTGTGGCAGTGAAATGATTTTTACAGAAGCTGAGAAACAAAATCCCATTTCAGTTGAATTATGGGAAAGATTTCATTGTACATTTGGCAGTGAAGTTTATGAATCATGACAGATTTACACATAAAATACACAGAGGAAAATCCCTGTATAGCTACGGGTTTAACAGGAAAATCCCAGAGATCTCAGTGTACAAACATTCATATTCCTCAGTTCGTTGACATCATAGACACCTAGATGATGTCACTGTGGGAGCCAATAGAAGGAAAGATATATTGTAGGTTACAAACATACATGTGTTCCAGGCTGGAGGGTCCTATAACGTGTTTCTACACATATCACTTTTTTTGTGCTGTTTTCTTTTGTTATTTACAGTGAGCGGATCACAAAGTAATGTGGTTTATAATTATAATTATTAATATCTAAAGGGATGTGTGCTAATAAAGGGCACGTTCACCCCTCAAATGAAAAATGATATAAATGCAGATTTTCCTTCCCTCTGCCTCTCAAAAGTTTCTGCCTCCTCAGAGGAAACTTGTAGGGCAATAACATTGAGTCATAGGCTGTGATGTCATCGGTTACATCCGTGACTGACAGCTGATAACCGGGAGAACCAGGAAGCAGAAATGTAACCCTTTGAGATATAGAAATGTCGGGTGATCTCATTTCTACCGCTGATTTATTTTTCAATTTTCCATCAGGAAACTGTAAAAAAAAACTGTTGGGTTTTCGGCTGGCCAAGTCCGTTCGATCGTCGACCGAATCGGCAATCGAACGTGAAAACCAATGATGATTTTTCAATATTTTATGGACCACGCACTCGCTCGCTGTGAACTGTCGGATGTGGCTACTTTTGCTGCGATCCATAGTCCTTTGTCCTGGCCGACCGGTCAGAAGTGTGAACGGTCGGTCGGGGTTAAGTGTCTTATGGTGTGATCGCAGTTCCAAGTGTGCGAATATAATACACGGTACTCATGGGGTAGAGGGGACTTTGTAAGGCGGTTAATTTAGTTTTCAATGGAATCAATGTCTAAATTCAGCTGTCACCGTGTATTAGTGATTATCAGTGACGGTTTATTACGTATGTTCAATAGATGTAACAATCAGATCTCGTGTTTTCCATGGGGGATTTTAAACTCTCCATTTCTCCCAATGACCACCAGGTGGCACTAAATGAACCAGTTTTCCCTAAATTAACACCCCCCCCCCCCAAACTACATTTCATTTCTGGTGCCCTCGGCCGCCTATAAATTAAACCGTGATAATAAATTGATGCTTAAAATGAAATTTTATGAATTAATTTTCAAAGGAGGAATTTTTTTTTTTGTTCCATCTGCAGATGGATTTAGAATAATTTATTCTGTGATGGGTTAGTAGCTGATTCTCTATTAGTAATTTCAGGGTTTGATTGGAGAAGCTGAAATGTTTGTCCCCATGGCTCGTGGGTGGTTGTAGGTGATGCTCCTGAGTTACACCCTTGGAGGTTGTTTTTTGTTGTTTACCATCGTTTGCTTTGGCGCCACCTACAGGATGAGCTGTCAGATCTCAAAATTTACACCAAATCCCAGAAATTGATCAACTTCCAACATTACAAAGAACATCAGCAATATAATGAAAACACTGAACAGGTCATGTCCATCAGTTACTGAGAAGTAAGTTCTGTATATTTATAAACGTGCGGTATCATTAGCAATACGGCACCTTTATAAATATAACCTTCAGAAAGAATATAGACAGCTGGAGACCCTGGTATAGGACAGAGAAAAATATATAAACCCCCCTAAGTTAAGCTTCGTACACACGTTGGATAATTGTCGTAAGATGCAGCTGACGAACGAGCAATCGCACACTATTCGTATGAAAATATAGCACCAACGATCGTCAAAGACCAACGACCGTCGACTATTGGCGGCTTTTTCAGACGATCAGCCTGGCGGATTTGTTCTGCCAATTATCGTATATTTGTACATGGTCGGCAGATTATCGTTAACGTTCTACGGAAAAATATATAAAAGGCGCATGCGCTGCTTTTGTAATTGCGCGATGATACAAATGTTACGTTACGTACGAACGTCTACGTCTAACGACTATCGTTGTGACTATTGTTGGTGTGTGTACAGATGTCGTTTCAATTATGAGGATTAACGATAATGTCGTTAAACTTTTGTCGGCTGCATCGTACGGAAATTATCCAACGTGTGTACGAGGCTTTAGCCATACACGGAGATGTTCTTCCAATCGGATTTACAATTGAGTGCGATGATCAGAAATCCGTGTACGGGGGATCAACAGGAATGATTTTATCTCACACTAGCAGGTTACTACAAGTTACTATGATGTAGAAACCTGAGAATATTTTTATGTGACATCAGATTTAAATGGGGGTTAAGATTTGGTTTGATTGGATATTACTGAATATTCATCCAGCTGGATTGGATTGTAAGAAAAGTAGATTGTAAGGTGAGTGGCCAAGTTTAGTGATCTGTTCTGTGTATTAATACCTGGTGGTACCATATAGTGGGATTTAGTTTGTTTCTGTGTAATTGGGGATGTGAACTGTCAGGGTTCCTGTTATGATGAGATGGTTTAGGGCTAAAGGTCTCCCCTTATGGGAAATATGTGAAAGGCAGAGAATTTATCACAGTGCTGAGATTATTAACCCCATCCTTATCACAGTGCTGAGATTATTAACCCCATCCTTATCACAGTGCTGAGATTATTAACCCCTTCCTTATCACAGTGCTGAGATTATTAACCCCTTCCTTATCAATGTGCTTAGATTATTAACCCCTTCCTTATTGCAGTGCTGGGTTTATTAACCCCTTCCTTATCACAATGCTGAGATTATTAACCCCTTCCTTATCAATGTGCTTAGATAATTAACCCCTTCCTTATTGCAGTGCTGGGTTTATTAACCCCTTCCTTATCACAATGCTGAGATTATTAACCCCTTCCTTATCACAGTGCTGAGATTATTAACCTCTTCCTTATCACAGTGCTGAGTTTATTAACCCCTTCTGTATCACAGTGCTGAGTTTATTAACCCTTTCCTTATCACAGTGCTGAGATTATTAACCTCTTCCTTATCACAGTGCTGAGATTATTAACCCTTCCTTATCACAGTGCTGAGATTATTAACCCCCTCCTTACCACAACGCTGAAATTATTAACCCCTTCCTTATCACAGTGCTGAGATTATTAACCCCTTCCTTATCACTGTGCTTAGATTATTAACCCCTTCCTTATTGCAGTGCTGGGTTTATTAACCCCTTCCTTATCACAATGATGAGATTATTAACCCCTTCCTTATCACAGTGCTGAGATTATTAAACCCCTTCCTTATCACAGCGCTGAGTTTATTAACCCCTTCTGTATCACAGTGCTGAGTTTATTAACCCTTTCCTTATCACAGTGCTGAGATTATTAACCCCTTCCTTATCACTGTGCTTAGATTATTAACCCCTTCCTTGTTGCAGTGCTGGGTTATTAACCCCTTCCTTATCACAACGCTGAAATTATTAACCCTTCCTTATCACAGTGCTGAGATTATTAAACCCCTCTTATCACTGTGCTTAGATTATTAACCCCTCCTTATTGCAGTGCTGGGTTATTAACCCCTTCCTTATCACAATGATGAGTTTTTATATAACCCCTTCCTTATCACAGTGGCTGGATGATTAACCCCTTCTGTATCACAGTGCTGAGTTTATTAACCCTTTCCTTATCACAGTGCTGAGATTATTAACCCCTTCCTTATCACTGTGCTTAGATTATTAACCCCTTCCTTGTTGCAGTGCTGGGTTTATTAACCCCTTCCTTATCACAACGCTGAAATTATTAACCCCTTCCTTATCACAGTGCTGAGATTATTAACCCCTTCCTTATCACAGTGCTGAGATTATAAACCCCTTCCTTATCACTGTGCTTAGATTATTAACCCCTTCCTTATTGCAGTGCTGAGTTTAACCCCTTCCTTATCACAATGCTGAGATTATTAACCCCTTCCTGATCACAGTGCTGAGATTATGAACCCATTCCTTATTGCAGTGCTGAGTTTATTAACCCCTTCTGTATCACAGTGCTGAGATTATTAACCCCTTCCTGATCACAGTGCTGAGTTTATTAACCCCTTCCTTATCACAGTGCTGAGATTATTAACCCCTTCTTTATTGCAGTGCTGAGTTTATTAACCCCTTTCATATCACAATGTTGAGATTATTAACCCCTTCCTTATCACAGTGCTGAGATTATTAACCCCTTCCTTATCACAGTGCTGAGTTTATTAACCCCTTCTGTATCACAGTGCTGAGATTATTAACCCCTTCCTGATCACAGTGCTGAGTTTATTAACCCCTTCCTTATCACAGTGCTGAGATTATTAACCCCTTCTTTATTGCAGTGCGAGTTTATTAACCCCTTTCATATCACAATGTTGAGATTATTAACCCCTTCCTTATCACAGTGCTGAGATATTAACCCCTTCCTTATCACAGTGCTGAGTTTATTAACCCCTTCTGTATCACAGTGCTGAGTTTATTAACCCCCTCCTTATCACAGTGCTGAGTATTATTAACCCCTTCCTTATCACAATGCTGAGATCATTAACCCCTTCTGTATGACAGTGCTGAGGTTATTAACCCCTTCTGTATCACAGTGCTGAGATTATTAACCCCTTCTGTATCACAGTGCTGAGTTTATTAACCCCTTCCTTATCATAGTCCTGAATTTATTAACCCCTTCTGTATCACAACGCTGAGATTATTAACCCCTTCCTTATTCTCTCTATAATACATTATTACAGTTATATCCTCTCTCTCTTCTATCATACATTATACAGTTATATCCTCTCTCTCTCTCTTTCTCTAGAATCTTATAAACAGTTATATCCTCTCTCTCTATAATAAATTATACAGTTATATCCCCTCTCTCTATATTACAATATACACAGTTATATCCTCTCTCTTTAATACATTATACAGTTATATCCTCTCTCTCTATATTACATTATACACAGTTATATCCTCTCTCTATATTACATTATACACAGCCATATCCTCTCTCTATAATACATTATACACAGTTATATCCTCTCTCTCTATAATAAATTATACAGTTATATCCTTTATTGGTTATGTAACTTTCCCCATAGATAGGTCCATCACCCTTGGGTTAGTCATGGGTAGGGACCTTCTGGTTGGAGATCTATTAGTTATGTAAACTTTCCCATAGATAGTCCATCACCCTTGGGTTAGTCATGGGTAGGGACCTTCTGGTTGGAGATCTTATTGGTTATGTAACTTTCCCCATAGATAGGTCCATCACCCTTGGATTAGTCATGGGTAGGGCTTCTGGTTGGAGATCTTATTGGTTATGTAACTTTCCCCATAGATAGGTCCATCATCCTTGGGTTAGTCATTGGGTTGGGACCTTCTGGTTGGAGATCTTATTGGTTATGTAACTTTTCCCATAGATAGGTCTATCACCCTTGGGTTAGTCATTGGGTAGGGACCTTCTGGTTGGAGATCTTATTGGTTATGTAACTTTCCCCATAGATAGGTCTATCACCATTGGATATTCATGGGTAGGGACCTTCTGGTTGGAGATCTTATTGGTTATGTAACTTTCCCCATAGATAGGTCTATCACCCTTGGGATAGTCATTGGGTAGGGACCTTCTGGTTGGAGATCTTATTGGTTAGTAACTTTCACTATAGATAGGTCCATCACCCTTGGGTTAGTCATTGTGTAGGGACCTTCGGGTTGGAAATCTTATTGGTTATGTAACTTTCCCCATAGATAGGTCTATCACCCTTGGGTTAGTCATTGGGTAGGGACCTTCTGGTTGGAGATCTTATTGGTTATGTAACTTTCCCCATAGATAGGTTCATCACCCTTGGGATAGTCATTGGGTAGGGACCTTCTGGTTGGAGATCTTATTGGTTATGTAACTTTCCCCATAGATAGGTCCATCACCCTTGGGATGTCATTGGTTAGGGACCTCTGGTTGGGAGATATATTGGTTATGTACCTTCCCCATAGATAGGTCCATCACCCTTGGGTTAGTCATTGGGTAGGGACCTTTGGTTGGAGATCTTATTGGTTATGTAACTTTCCCCATAGATAGGTCCATAATCCTTGGGGTAGTCATTGGGTTGGGACCTTCTGGTTGGAGATCTTATGGTTATGTAACTTTCCCCATAGATAGGTCTATCACCTTGGGTTAGTCATTGGGTAGGGACCTTCTGGTTGGAGATCTTATTGGTTATGTAACTTTCCCCATAGATAAGGTCTATCACCCTTGGGTTAGTCATTGGGTAGGGACCTTCTGGTTGGAGATTATTAGTTATGACTTTCCCCATAGATAGGCCCATCACCCTTGGGTTAGTCATTGGGTAGGGACCTTCTGGTTGGAGATCTTATTGGTTATGTAACTTTCCCCATAGATAGGTCATCACCCTTGGGTTAGTCATTGGGTAGGGACCTTCTGGTTGGAGATCTTATTGGTATGTAACTTTCCCCATAGATAGGTCCATCACCTTGGTTAGTTCATTGGGTAGGGACCTTCTGGTTGGAGATCTTATGGTTATGTAACTTTCCCCATAGATAGGTCTATCCACCTTGGGATAGTCATTGGGTAGGGACCTTCTGGTTTGGAGATCTTATGGTTATGTAACTTTCCCCATAGATAGGTCTATCACCCTTGGGATATTCATTGGGTAGGGACCTTCTGGTTGGAGATCTTATTGGTTATGTAACTTTCCCCATAGATAGGTCTATCACCCTTGGGATATTCATTGGGTAGGGACCTTTGGTTGGGATCTTAATTGGTTATGTAACTTTCCCATAGATAGGTCTATCACCCTTGGGTAGTCATTGGGTAGGGACCTTCTGGTTGGAGATCATTGGTTATGTAACTTTCCCCATAGATAGGTCTATCACCCTTGGGATAGTCATTGGGTAGGGACTTTTGGTTGGAGATTCTGAGGATGGTAACTTTCCCATAGATATGTCTATCACCCTTGGGATAGTCATTGGGTAGGGACCTTCTGGGTGGAGATTATTGGTTATGTAACTTCCCCATAGATAGGGCTATCACCCTTGGGATAGTCATTGGGTAGGGACCTTCTGGTTGGAGATCTTTTTGGTTATGTAACTTTCCCATAGATAGGTCTATCACCCTGGGTTAGTCATTGGGTAGGGACTTCTGGTTGGAGATCTTATTGGTTATGTAACTTTCCCCATAGATAGGTCTATCACCCTTGGTTAGTCATTGGGTAGGGACCTTCTGGTTGGAGATGTTATTGGTTATTATAATTTCCCCATAGATAGGTCCATCACCCTTGGGATAGTCATTGGGTAGGGACCTTCTGGTTGGAGATCTTATTGGTATGTAACTTTCCCCATAGATACGTCCATCACCCTTGGGTTAGTCATTGGGTAGGGACTTCTGGTTGGAGATCTTATGGTTATGTAACTTTCCCCATAGATAGGTCCATCACCTTGGGTTAGTCATTGGGTAGGGACCTTCTGGTTGGAGATCTTATGGTTATGTAACTTTCCCCATAGATAGGTCCATCACCCTTGGGTTAGTCATTGGGGTAGGGAACCTTTGGTTGGAGATCTTATGGTTATGTAACTTTCCCCATAGATAGGTCCATCACCCTTGGGTTAGTCATTGGGTAGGGACCTTCTGGTTGGAGATCTTATTGGTTATGTAAACTTCCCCATAGATAGGTCCATCACCCTTGGGTTAGTCATTGGGGTAGGGACCTTCTGGTTGGAGATCTTATGGTTATGTAACTTTCCCCATAGATAGGTCCATCACCTTGGGGTGTCATTGGGGGGACCTTCTGGTTGGAGATTTATTGGTTATGTAACTTTCCCCATAGATAGGTCTATCACCCTTGGGTTAGTCATTGGGTAGGGACCTTCTGGTTGGAGATCTTATTGGTTATGTAACTTTCCCCATAGATAGGTTATCACCCTGGGTTAGTCATTGGGTAGGGACCTTCTGGTTGGAGATCTTATTGGTTATGTAACTTTCCCCATAGATAGGTCCATCACCCTTGGGTTAGTCATTGGGTAGGGACCTTCTGGTTGGAGATCTTATTGGTTATGTAACTTTCCCATAGATAGGTCTATCACCCTGGGATAGTCATTGGGTAGGGACCTTCTGGTTGGAGATCTTATTGGTTATGTAACTTTCCCCATAGATAGGTCTATCACCCTTGGGATAGTCATTGGGTAGGGACCTTCTGGTTGGAGGATCTATTGGTTATGTAACTTTCCCATAGATAGGTTCATCACCCTTGGGTTAGTCATTGGGTAGGGACCTTCTGGTTGGAGATCTTATTGGTTATGTAACTTTCCCCATAGATAGGTCTATCACCCTTGGATAGTCATTGGGTAGGGACCTTCTGGTTGGAGATCTTATTGGTTATGTAACTTTCCCATAGATAGGTCTATCACCCTTGGGATAGTCATTGGGTAGGGACCTTCTGGTTGGAGATCTTATTGGTTATGTAACTTTCCCATAGATAGGTCCATCACCCTTGGGTTAGTCATTGGGTAGGGACCTTCTGGTTGGAGATCTATTGGTTATGTAACTTTCCCCATAGATAGGTCTATCACCCTTGGGTTAGTCATTGGGTAGGGACCTTCTGGTTGGAGATCTTATTGGTTATATAACTTTCCCCATAGATAGGTCCATCACCCTTGGGATAGTCATTGGGTAGGGACCTTCTGGTTGGAGATCTTATTGGTTATGTAACTTTCCCCATAGATAGGTCCATCACCCTTGGGTTAGTCATTGGGTAGGGACCTTCTGGTTGGAGATCTTATTAGTTATGTAACTTTCCCCATAGATAGGTCCATCACCCTTGGGTTAGTCATTGGGTAGGGACCTTCTGGTTGGAGATCTTATTGGTTATGGAACTTTCCCCATAGATAGGTCCATCACCCTTGGATTAGTCATTGGGTAGGGACCTTCTGGGTGGAGATCTTATTGGTTATGTAACTTTCCCCATAGATAGGGCATCACCCTGGGATAGTCATTGGGTAGGGACCTTCTGGTTGGAGATCTTATTGGTTATGTAACTTTCCCCATAGATAGGCAACTAAGTGAGAATTCAACAATTTATTAGTGAAAACAACAAACGAAGTTTTGGGAACGTTATATCTCTGCTTTGATACCCGAGGAAGGGAAATCGCGTTATGTTGGACCCAGTATCGGGCAGGGAATGACTGAACAGGAAATGACATCTACTCTTCCCATTCCCACATATCCCAGAGATATTGGTATTCACCTAGCGTTGCTCTGTTGTCTTCCCGTCACGCTAAATCCCCAGTATGAGCAAAGTAATGTAAACACTGTTTTAAAAGCCTTTATTTTCTCCTTGAGTGAATTTCCCAAATTTAGTGAGATTCACAGCCACGGCGCTGGTTAGATGAGGAATCATGGTCAGTAAGCGGGACTTTAACTCATTGTTGCGACAATTTGCGCTTTACATGAAATTTAACGCCAGAGCCGCACAGCCGTTGGAGAATGTGTTCGGAAGATGTGCCCAGCGCAGGGAGGATGTTCCCAGTTGTTTTTTGTGGCAGTGAAATGATTTTTACAGAAGCTGAGAAACAAAATCCCATTTCAGTTGAATTATGGGAAAGATTTCATTGTACATTGCAGTGAAGTTTATGAATCATGACAGATTTACACATAAAATACACAGAGGAAAATCCCTGTATAGCTACGGGTTTAACAGGAAAATCCCAGAGATCTCAGTGTAAAACATTCTATTCTCAGTTCGTTGACATCATAGACACCTAGATGATGTCACTGTGGGAGCCAATAGAAGGAAAGATATATTGTAGGTTACAAACATACAGTGTTCCAGGCTGGAGGGCCTATAACGTGGTTCACACATATCACTTTTTTGTGCTGTTTTCTTTTGTTATTACAGTGAGCGGATCACAAAGTAATGTGGTTTATAATTATAATTATTAATATCAAGGGATGTGGTGCTAATAAGGGCACGTTCACCCCTCAAATGAAAAATGATATAAATGCAGATTTTCCTTCCCTCTGCCTCTCAAAAGTTTCTGCCTCTCAGAGGAAACTTGTAGGGCAATAACATTGAGTCATAGGCTGTGATGTCATCGGTTACATCCGTGACTGACAGCTGATAACCGGGAGAACCAGGAAGCAGAAATGTAACCCTTTGAGATATAGAAAGTCGGGTGATCTCATTTCTACCGCTGATTTATTTTCAATTTTCCATCAGGAAACTGTAAAAAAAAAACTGTTGGGTTTTCGGCTGGCCAAGTCCGTTCGATCGTCGACCGAATCGGCAATCGAACGTGAAAACCAATGATGATTTTTCAATATTTTTGGACCACGCACCGCTCGCTGTGAACTGTCGGATGTGGCTACTTTTGCTGCGATCCATAGTCCTTTGTCCTGGCCGACCGGTCAGAAGTGTGAACGGTCGGTCGGGGGTTAAGTGTCTATGGTGTGATCGCAGTTCCAAGTGTGCGAATATAATACACGGTACTCATGGGGTAGAGGGGACTTGTAAGGCGGTTAATTTAGTTTTCAATGGAATCAATGTCTAAATTCAGCTGTCACCGTGTATTAGTGATTATCAGTGACGGTTTATTACGTATGTTCAATAGATGTAACAATCAGATCTCGTGTTTTCCATGGGGGATTTTAAACTCTCCATTTCTCCCAATGACCACCAGGTGGCACTAAATGAACCAGTTTTCCCTAAATTAACACCCCCCCCCCCCCAAACTACATTTCATTTCTGGTGCCCTCGGCCGCTATAAATTAACCGTGATAATAAATTGATGCTTAAAATGAAATTTTATGAAATAATTTTAAAGGAGGAATTTTTTTTTTTTCCATCTGCAGATGGATTTAGAATAATTTATTCTGTGATGGGTTAGTAGCTGATTCTCTATTAGTAATTTCGGGTTTGATTGGAGAAGCTGAAATGGTTGTCCCCATGGCTCGTGGGTGGTTGTAGGTGATGCTCCTGAGTTACACCTTGGAGGTTGTTTTTGTTGTTTACCATCGTTTGCTTTGGCGCCACCTACAGGATGAGCTGTCAGATCTCAAAATTTACACCAATCCCAGAAATTGATCAACTTCCAACATTACAAAGAACATCAGCAATTAATGAAAACACTGAACGGTCATGTCCATCAGTTACTGAGAAGTAAGTTCTGTATATTTATAAACGTGCGGTATCATTAGCAATACGGCACTTTATAAATATAACCTTCGAGAAAGAATATAGACAGCTGGAGACCCTGGTATAGGACAAGAGAAAAATATATAAACCCCCCTAAGGTAAGCTTGTACACACGTTGGATAATTGTCGTAAGATGCAGCTGACGAACGAGCAATCGCACACTATTCGTATGAAAATATACACCAAAGATCGTCAAAGACCAACGACCGTCGACTATTGGCGGCTTTTTCAGACGATCAGCTGGCGGATTTGTTCTGCCAATTATCGTATATTGTACATGGTCGGCAGATTATCGTTAACGTTCTACGGAAAAATATATAAAAGGCGCATGCGCTGCTTTTGTAATTGCGCGATGATACAAATGTTACGTTACGTACGAACGTCTACGTCTAACGACTATCGTTGTGACTATTGTTGGTGTGTGTACAGATGTCGTTTCAATTATGAGGATTAACGATAATGTCGTTAAACTTTTGTCGGCTGCATCGTACGGAAATTATCCAACGTGTGTACGAGGCTTTAGCCATACACGGAGATGTTCTTCCAATCGGATTTACAATTGAGTGCGATGATCAGAAATCCGTGTACGGGGGATCAACAGGAATGATTTTATCTCACATAGCAGGTTACTACAAGTTACTATGATGTAGAAACCTGAGAATATTTTTATGTGACATCAGATTTAAATGGGGGTTAAGATTGGGTTGATTGGATATTACTGAATATTCATCCAGCTGGATGGATTGTAAGAAAAGTAGATTGTAAGGTGAGTGGCCAAGTTTAGTGATCTGTTCTGTGTATTAATACCTGGTGGTACCATATAGTGGGATTTAGTTTGTTTCTGTGTAATTGGGGAGTGTGTGAACTGTCAGGGTTCCTGTTATGATGAGATGGTTTAGGGCTAAAGGTCTCCCCTTATGGGAAATATGTGAAAGGCAGAGAATTATCACAGTGCTGAGATTATTAACCCCATCCTTATCACAGTGCTGAGATTATTAACCCCATCCTTATCACAGTGCTGAGATTATTAACCCCTTCCTTATCACAGTGCTGAGATTATTAACCCCTCCTTATCAATGTGCTTAGATTATTAACCCCTTCCTTATGCAGTGCTGGTTTATTAACCCCTTCCTTTAACAATGCTGAGATTATTAACCCCTTCCTTATCAATGTGCTTAGATAATTAACCCCTTCCTTATTGCAGTGCTGGGTTATTAACCCTTCCTTATCACATGCTGAGATATTAACCCCTTCCTTATCAAGTGCTGAGATTATTAACCTCTTCCTATCACAGTGCTGAGTTATTAACCCCTTCTGTATCACAGTGCTGAGTTTATTAACCCTTCCTATCACAGTGCTGAGATTATTAACCTCTCCTTATCACAGTGCTGAGATTATTAACCCTTCCTTATACACTAGTGCTGAGATTTTAACCCCCTCCTTACCACAACGCTGAAATTATAACCCTTCCTTATCACAGTGCTGAGATTATTAACCCCTTCCTTATCACTGTGCTTAGATTATTAACCCCTTCCTTATTGCAGTGCTGGGTTTATTAACCCCTTCCTTATCACAATGATGAGATTATTAACCCCTTCCTTATCACAGTGCTGAGATTATTAACCCCCTCCTTATCACAGTGCTGAGTTTATTAACCCCTTCTGTATCACAGTGCTGAGTTTATTAACCCTTTCCTTATCACAGTGCTGAGATTATTAACCCCTTCCTTATCACTGTGCTTAGATTATTAACCCCTCCTGTTGCAGTGCTGGGTTTATTAACCCCTTCCTTATCACAACGCTGAAAATATTAACCCCTTCCTTATCACAGTGCTGAGATTATTAACCCCTCCTATCACTGTGCTTAGATTATTAACCCCTTCCTTATGCAGTGCTGGGTTTATTAACCCCTTCCTTATCACAATGATGGTATTAACCCTTCCTATCACAGTGCTGAGATTATTAACCCCTTCCTTATCACAGTGCTGAGTTTATTAACCCCTTCTGTATCACAGTGCTGAGTTTATTAACCCTTTCCTTATCACAGTGCTGAGATTATTAACCCCTTCCTTATCACAGTGCTGAGATTATAAACCCCTTCCTTATCACTGTGCTTAGATTATTAACCCCTTCCTTATTGCAGTGCTGAGTTAACCCCTTCCTTATCACAATGCTGAGATTATTAACCCCTTCCTGATCACAGTGCTGAGATTATGAACCCATTCCTTATTGCAGTGCTGAGTTATTAACCCCTTCTGTATCACAGTGCTGAGATTATTAACCCCTCCTGATCACAGTGCTGAGTTTATAACCCCTTCCTTATCACAGTGCTGAGATTATTAACCCCTTCTTTATTGCAGTGCTGAGTTATTAACCCTTTATATCACAATGTTGAGAGTATATAACCCCTTCCTATCACAGTGGTGAGATTATTAACCCCTTCCTTATCACAGTGCTGAGTTTTTAACCCTTCTGTATCACAGTGCTGAGTTTATTAACCCCCTCCTATCACAGTGCTGAGGATTATTAACCCCTTCCTTATCACAATGCTGAGATCAACCCCTTCTGTATGACAGTGCTGAGGTTATTACCCCTTCTTGTATCACAGTGCTGAGATTATTAACCCCTTTGTATCACAGTGCTGAGTTTATTAACCCCTCCTTATCATAGTCTGAATTATAACAACCCATTCTGCTATCACTAACGCTGAGATTATTAACCCCCTTCCTTATCTCTCATAATACTTATACAGTTATTATCCTCTCTATATCTATAAATATACAGTTATATCCCTCTCTATCTTTTCTCTATAATACATTATACACAGTTATATCCTCTCTCTCATAATTAAATTACACAGTTATATCCCCTCTCTCTATATTCAATATACACAGTTATATCCTCTCTCTTTAAACATTATACAGTTATATCCTCTCTCTATATTACATATACACAGTATATCTCCTCTATATACATTATACACAGTCCATCCTCTCTCTATAATACATTATACACAGTTATATCCTCTCTCTCTATAATAAATTATACAGTTATTCCTCTTCTATCTATTACATAAGTTAATCCTCTCTCCTCCTCTCTCTATATACATTATAAACAGTTATATCCTCCTCTCTATAATACATTATACAGTTATATCCTCCTCTCTCTATATTCAATAACACAGTTATATCCTCTCTCTATAATACATTAACAGTTATATCCTCTCTATCTAGATTACATTACACAGTTATATATCTCTCTCTATACTAGAACATTATACACAGTGTTATTCCTCTCTCTATAATACATTATACACAGTTATATCCTCTCTCTCTATAATAAATTATACAGTTATTTCCTCTCTCTCTATAATACATTAAACACAGTTATATCCTCTCTCTTTAATACATTATACAGTTATATCCTCTCTCTCTATATTACATTGTACACAGTTATATCCTCTCTCTATAATACATTATACAGTTATATCCTCTCTCTCTATAATACATTATACAGTTATATCCTCTGTTTAATAATGTCACAAATTCTTTTATTTGTGTTTTTTAGTTATTGGTCTATTTTCCTCACTCTTTGGGGATCAGGGTGATTCAATAAAAGTTCCTATCGTTTAAAATGGTGCTAATGTTGCCCCAACCAATCAGATGTTAGCTTTCAAATGTTAAATAAGATCTGATTGGTTGGGGCAAAATTAGCACCATTTTTAATGATAAGAACTTTTATTGAATCTCCCTGATAGTTTATCTGCCAAGATTAGCTCCAATTACTGTATCTAGTGAAATGATCCCTAATCTGCTACTTAGAGTAGGACAACAGGGCCCCAGCAACAATGAAGGGGCCACACTACCCATGTCTGTAGGGGAATCTCCCCATGTAGAACCGAGAATGGTTAAAATTCTGCAGGGCCCCAATTGCATTATGTGTGAGTGTAAATAAAATTCAATGAGACACAATCCCATATTAATAATTTATATTATCCCCAAACCAACGCCAAACATTCCATCCCCAACACTGTCCCTTTAAGAGGTTGGAATTTGAAACCGATACAGTCCATGGCTAAGCCATACTGAGCCCCAGCGGGTACCAGACGTCTTTATCCAGATCCACGGGATCCACGGGGATGTTCACCGATGCCACAAATTCCCCTTTACTTTTCACCACCAGTTTCACAATGTGTTGGGCGAGATGAGACACGTAGAATGTCACCTGAAAGCCAAGCGTTAAAGGGAGTGATTGTACGAATCCTTTAAAACAACTACAAATCCCATGATCCTCCCCACTCACAATCTCATTATAGATGGGGGATGTGGATTTGCCTTTGGACCTGATCTTTCTAGCTGGTGATTGATAAGGATCTGGTAACAGTGAAACCTCAATATCGGCGCTGGGGGAGGAGCCATCGGACAGGTGCTGAGGAAAAGAATGTTAGATATCTGATAGACCGATAATAACTGGTGCTTTAATGGAGCTGCCATGCTGACTTACAAAAGGAGGAGCCATTGACATGTATTTAAATTGTTTCCTTTTCCATTAAAATAGATTTTTTTTATGTAGATTGCAAGCTCTGTGGTCAAAAGACTTACTACGTTCCTGAGGTGCTTGATAAGGACAGAGAGAGTTTGGTTCTTGAAGGACATTTGAAGCTGCACCCTGGGCCTGGGATCTGGATCTGTTATCGAGAGAATTAGTTCTAGATTAGCCCAATAAATGAATGTTGTCCCACCCACTTAGATTGTAAGCTCTCCGGGGCAGTGATGTCATTCCTAATGGGTCAAGGCATGCTGCACTTATATCAATTAATCCATCATTTATATACATGTTCTTAACCGATGTATGAAATTGTATTTAAAGGACAACTTCACCCTCATAAGAACATCTTTTAGAAAGAACGGCCTCTATATATATATATATGTATATCCTATCACTAATGTACATCGCTACATTATAAATGAATATTATCTGTACATCTGGCATTTCCTCCAGTCACACAGCGAACTAGTTACACATCACCTGCCATAACATCTTATACACTAAGCTAAGTGCGCCGAGTCGTTCAACCACTTCCCAGGCTACAGAATGTACGGCGATCACTTCCCCGTATACAGAACGGCGATCACTTCCCCGTATACAGAACGGCAATCACTTCCCTGTATACAGAACGGCGATCACTTCCCGTATACAGGGGCGATCACTTCCCCGTATACAGAACGGCGACACTTCCCCGTATACAGAACGGCGATCACTTCCCCGTATACAGAACGGCGATCACTTCCCCGTATACAGAACGGCGACACTTCCCCGTATACAGAACGGCGATCACTTCCCCGTATACAGAATGGCGATCACTTCCCCGTATACAGAACAGCGATCACTTCCCCGTATACAGAACGGCGACACTTCCCCGTATACAGAACAGCGATCACTTCCCCGTATACAGAACGGCGACACTTCCCCGTATACAGAACGGCGATAACTTCCCCGTATACAGAACGGCGATCACTTCCCCGTATACAGAAACGGCGATCACTTCCCCGTATACAGAACGGCGATCACTTCCCCGTATACAGAACGGCGATCACTTCCCCGTATACAGAACGGCGATCACTTCCCCGTATACAGAACGGCGACACTTCCCCGTATACAGAACGGCGATCACTTCCCCGTATACAGGGGCGATTACATTTACTTATTGTGGATTGTGACCCAGTAATTTGTTGTTACTTTTTACTGACCCACTGCAGTTAGAAAACATTTGTGTTTATAATGTAACCCTCTCCCCTACAATGTGACTTCCTCTCCTGAGTCCTGACAAACCATAAGAGACGAGATGTGGGTTGGTACTTACCCCCTATACTGGGTGATACCCGGTGTCTGTCTTCTCCGAAATACGTTAGTATCTTTTCACTCTGTAATAAACATACATCGGCTGATTACGGTAAGAGAACATTTCTACATACGCCAGGAAAACGTTTTGAATTTGGACCAGACGGACAAATGGACGATCTGTGTCTCTATCATCCAAATGCTGTTTGGCTACTGACCGATTATCTATTAAATGATTTATGGAGATGAATAAGAAGATTAAAAAGTTTCCTCCGCCATCCTCCATATTCCTATCAGCATCAGTAGAACATCTATGACCTTGTGTGTTCTTTAGAGGTCGATGGATACCCAGTGCCATTGAGACAAGCTGGAGTTTATAGTCCATGTTAATACGGTTTCTGGCTTCTCTCCAGTTTACCTATCAGTAATCTGCTGGACAGGAGATCAAGTCTCGAATCAATTCATCTCACGGCCCATTGGACATGTCACTCGGACCCACTGATTTTACCTAAAAGCTGAAAATTGTCTCTCAACCTTTTATCCTTCTGGAGCCGTTTTCATGACTCTCTGGGGTTTGTTTCCTGGATGGGAAACACTGGGCTGAATTATATCGATATGTGCGTGTACCGGCCCGAAACACGATTCTACCCATGTAGACATTTTGAACATGTCTAAATTCATCTACAGTCTGTCTATAGGTTCACGTGTGTGATCGTGGTTGCCGACCCGAGACGCGCGATGTGTAAGCACTTCTGTTTGCGGTGATAATCATGCGGTTTATTGGCAGTTTGTTGTTGCTGATTCGGCTGACAAAGTTCCCATACACACCGCGATCATCACCCGAAACGGCAGTTCATACACATTGTGGGAGTGAATTATCTCTGTCCATACACGGCACGATTGTCCCCCGACACGAGCGCTCAGGTCGCCCCCCCCCCCCGTGATCACACGCGTGTACGAAGCTTTACCTTTTCATTGATCTTCCGGATCCCAGCAATAGCCGCCTTTTTAATGAAGGATTTGGGACTGGCTGGGTCCACGGACGTGATGCTTTTTGCCATTTCTGACAGAGACGTATTGGCCAAAATGTGGATCATATTGTTCAACTTCACCGGGAAACACTGGAGACTTTCCTCTATTTTCCTAAATGTCAAAACAAAATAATTATTAATTACTATTATTATTATTATTATTATTATTATTATTATTATTATTATTATTACTAATACTATTACTAATATAATTAAGATTACTATAATTAATATTATCATCATCTTTATTATTTATTATTACTTTCACTATTATTATTACTACTACTCTTCTAATAATTATCAGTTATTATTAATAAATAGATAGTAGGACACATTAGGGAACTGATGTAACGGTGTTTGGGTGAGTAAGACAGAGATGTGTTGGAGTTGCCATATGGATAGTAGAAGTTGGTGATAGACTAGCAGAGGGAATAGCTATAGAGTGGGGTAGATTAAATGGAAAAATAAATTAACCAAGAAAATATTTCATTTGTCTTTATTGTGAAAATCTATTGCTGGAGACACTGCCGGTGCACCACTAGGGGGTGCTATTTCCCATGTGTTATGTGCTAACAGCGCCCCCTAGCAGTGACCCTGATATTGCGTGTTATTGTCTCTGTTATGGATTCACCTGGTGAAATAACTGGTGGCCTCTGGGTCGGAGTCCTGGGGTCGCAGGTTATTGTGCAGGTACCGCAAATCCTCCACGTCGTACAGTTCAGGAATCCCGGCTTGGAGCATCTGCCCGAGGGATCAGGATGGAGACAGTCACATGGTTTATAACATTGGAGAATCAAATGTTAAAGGACAAGTTCAACCCTCAAATAATAAATGATTTCTAGGTAAATCACTTGCCAAAACACAATAGTTAGAAATCTGAGAGATAGTAGAGAATTGTACGGTGTTAGCCATTGATTTTAGCCAAATCTGAGAGATGTAAGACTAACCTGTTATGTAGCAAAATGTTATTTTCTCCCTTCCCTCTGCCTCTCAAATGGTTTCTGCCTCTCCAAGTTCTTTTACAAGGTTGGGCGTGCTCAGAAGGGGCCTCTAGGGGAATAGCATTCAGCCATTGGCTGTGATGTCATCTGTCACAAACTGCCTGACAGGAAGTAGAAAGAGAGGTAACAGAACATTTCAGGTTAGTCTTACATCTCCCACAGTTCTAACTATTGCAGTTTTGAGGTTTGGTGGATGATTTAACTTATATACAATTTTTATTTGAGGAAGAGAATTACACTCCAGCAGTAGTTTGTAGGCTCCTCCCTCTCCTTAATTTACATATGTCAGTGGCAATGACCATGGGAGGAGCCACAAAGAAATCATTTACTACATGTAGTAGGTTTAATTCTCCAGGCTGGAAGTCCCTGATACATAAATAAACCCCCTGATCTCACCCAGTGTTATGGTACAACCCACCGTTGGTACTCACCAGTTCCACCATATTAACCAGCAGGTGACTGTGTCGGCGAATGAGATTGTAGGCGCGACAGCAAAGTTCCACGAACTGCTGAGCACGAATGAGGTTCTTGCCGCCCTCGGTGATGAAATATTCCATCTCGGTTGTGAATATGAAGGGAGTTCGATCCCTGGGACAGGAAGGAGGCGGAAAAAATCCCTTTAAACTTTGTCTATTTTGCAGTATGACAATATGGCAGCTCCCATCCACATGTGTAAATGTACATTCCATCACACAAATATTTATTAATATACCCCCCCCAACCCATAATAAAATAACCCATTAATTCCCATAATCGGTCACAGGGGTATCTGGGTTCTAAAAGGAAAGGATTTTACATTGGAAATTTCACAATATTAAAGTGAAAAACTATAAAAATGTCATCATTCCAGCTCAATCTCCACCCATTACTGTGCTGTTCTCTATAGACCATTTCTGGGAGCCATGGTAGGAGGAGCCTGTAAACGAGCCAATTAGGAGACTCTTATCAGATTAATTACTAGTGAGGTTGGTAAATGAACCTGGGAGATTTCTGATTGGACATGATGTGACAGGATGTGATTGGCTGATCCAGGGTTAATTCCATCTCTCTCTCTAGATATATTTTCCATGTGACAGGAAATCGGTGAAAGTAACGACCTCTGAACTCCCAAGGTCCCTTTGTGCCACTGACTTGGAACGAGGGGGATAGACAGGGTTAATCTTCCCGTCTGTACTGGGGACCCCCAATCCGCACATTGATTTATTATTTATTTCTTAATAGATTTCTCTTCCCACAAACCTTTTTATATTTCCGAATTTTTGTGCGTGACCCAGGAACTTCCCGAAATCGATGTGGAACATACGCCCCTCGTCCGTCACCATAATGTTATCGTTGTGCCTGTCACACACACCCAGAATAAAGGTAACGACGCACCAACCAGCGCAGGAGAACAGGAAGTTTTCAGTCGCCTACAGAATAAAATGGAGAGAAACTGAGCATCGCTGTAACGGATTGTGACCCACGGCGCCTCGAATGGTGAAATGAGTATCGACAACAAGCATGGCAGCTCCATGGATACAAATAATTGTATCCAGCAGCCCATTTAGTGACACATGTTCCAGTATAAACTGCACAATCCTACAATGAATATCTTTATATCTCTATATACAGATTATTCAACTGACTGACTGATCAATATCGCTATTCCCTGGAGTATGAGATACACATACAGCGTGTATTTACACAATCACACCCATTCCCAGTAAAAAGACAAATTCAATAAAACTTCTTATCGTTTAAAATGGGGCTAATTGTGCCCCAACCAATCAGATCTTATGTAACATTTGAAAGCTAACATCTGATTGGTTGGGGCACAATTAGCCCCATTTTAAACGATAAGAACATTTATTACATCTCCCTGTATTAGAAAATTAATATCTCTTACAAATGGTAAATGATGATCAGGTTAGACTTTATTTATTAACTTTTTAGAAATAAAAAATAACCTGGGACTGATTATCCCTACCTCCCAATATTGATTTGTTGAGGAGCGACAGCACATTTAGTATTCATCTGCCAGGTTAGTGTCCTGGACCTTCCTGTATTAAAGATAAGGCTGAAGCACCCAGGAAGACTGGCAGAAGGATTTTTCTTTGTGCTACGGCTCCTCCTACAAATGGTTTTGGGAGGTTAGAGTTACCAACCCAACCTCCCTGCCCCAGGTACTTTTCATTCATTCATTTCAACTGTTTATACGCACTGTAGTTCTCCTTTAAGGGGATTCTATTTAACTACACTTCACCAGTTCCATAGCTCCAACAGAGATTCTAGACAAAGTTGAAGCGGGTAAATCCCTGGTAATTGGATTACTGTGATGTTAACCATTAACACGCCAGTTTTACTGTATTACCCAATATGATTCCAGATAGACAGGTAGACTGAGGAGCAGATATCGCCGAGCTACATAGATTGTCTTTGAACTACATTGATACTTTATTTTCAAGGCCTGAAACCAAGTTTATAAATTAGGGACATTCCAGTCTTTGGATGACAGAGGATGCTGGGAATTGTAGTTCACAATTAGCTATAAGGTTTGATGTCTCCGCATCGCTCAGCTTCAATATTAACTATAAAAGCACCTGAAATTATGGCAGTTGATTGACTGTCACCGCCTGTCAATCTCCTCAATAAGAAAGGAGGAGCTAAATGGGGAGGGGTTGGGGGCAAATTTATTCAAATGTGTGGGTGGGGAATATTACCCATAATCCCCCTGACTGAGGCAAGAGGTCGAGAACCATTTCCCAATTCGCCAACTTAATCCCCCATTCTGATCATTTCTCACCTTCTCATAATCGCAGGGAAGGGGGTGATTGCGCCTGAACCATTTCTTTATCGATCGCTCATTTAGGGGCCCGAGAATTCCCGACTGCGAGTGGATCTTGGCCAGAGTCGTGGCATTTGGCACCATCTCGATAAGCCCTGCAGAGTGAGGACACAGTAAGGGTAAATGGTAATTCATGGTAAAGGTCAAAGGCCATTAACGGTAAGCATTAAGGGTAATTCACGGTAAGGGTAATTCACGGTAAGGGTAATTCACGGTAAGGGTTAATGGTGATTCACAGCAAGGGTTAATTTTACCTGACGGTTAGGGTTAATGTTAATTCATGGTAAAGGTAAAAGGCCATTAACAGTAAGCGTTAAGGGTAATTCACGGTAAGGGTAATTCACGGTAAGGGTAATTCACAGTAAGGGTTAAAGGTAATTCACAGTAGGGGTAATTCACAGTAGGTTTAAGGGTAATTGACAGTAAGGGTTAATGGTAATTCACGGTAAGGGTTAATACTACACACCCAGTAAATACCTGACCACAGGGAGGTGCTAGACTGGGGGGCAGTCAAACAGGTAACCCCATTGGGCCCCATTTGTACCTTGTTTCTTGCCAGTGGAGAGACATTTATATGTGACCATCTCCATGTCTAGACCTTCATGGAGCCAAATTCTGTCAATAATTCCAATGATTTGCAGAACCAACATGTCCTGTCGTAGATCATCCCCGACCTTTACAGGGGAAGAAACGGACATTAGATTGTAAGGTCTGTGTCCTAGTTCATCACTGACCGTGTTAAAGGGCCACAGTGGATTTATTTTTAAAAGAAAATACCTTATAAATGACGTTGGTTTCCTTTCCCATGGGGTCGCTGTTGAGAAAGGAGATTTTCAGGGGGGAGGCGTTAGATTTAAAGAAAGAACAGGCCTGGAAGGAGACAATGAGGTTAGAGGTGACACAGGAATAAACTCTCAGCGCTACTGATACAGATATAGCCTCCTCCCAGACTACTACCCTCTCTAGGACACTCTAGTACTTTCTCTAGGACACTCTAGTACTGGTCTATATAGACCACTCTAGTATTTCTCTATTCTCTAAGACACTAGTACTTTCTCTAGGACACTCTAGTACTTTCTCTAGTATTCTCTAGGACACTAGTACTTTCTCTAGGACACTCTAGTACTTTCTCTACTTTCTCTAGGACACTCTAGCACTTTCTCTAGGACACTCTAGTACTTTCTCTCGTATTCTCTAGCGACACTAGTACTTTCTCTAGGACACTCTAGTAGTACTTTCTCTAGGACACTCTATTACTTTCTCTAGGACACTAGTACGCTCTCTGTTACTCTCTAGGGCACTCTAGTACTCTCTCTAGTACTCTCTAGGACAATCTAGTACTTCTTTTTAGTACTCTCTAGGACCCTGTAATACTTTCTCTAGTACTCTCTCCAGGACACTATAGTGCTTTCTCTAGTACTCTCTAGGACATACTTACACTGGGGTCGACCCCCTTCACTACAATCGCTGGGTCCAGTGGGAGTCGGCAGGATCGAACCTTCTGAAAGAAACGTTCCAGTTTGTGTAGATTTGATTGCAGGGTCTCCTACAAGTGACACAGGGAACAGAGTTTGCCAAATCCCAAAATTGGGAATTCCCGATATAACATCCCGTCCCCACATACCCAATGGGAATTATGCAGAGACTGAGTTCATTTCCAGGCTCCCATTGTAGGTAATGGGCAGCAATGGCCCAACGCAAATAAACCTCAGTGCCATAGACTAGAGCTGGGCCCCGAATAATTCAGTGTCAGATGCTGAGAATTGTAGTTGAACAACATGTGAAGGGACAAAGTCTAAATAGAATAATGATAATAAACCATCACGTTCTATAAATCTATCAATGACGATGTTTGGACGAATGGCCCCCTAGGGGTTTGGACCCCAATATCCCAGCCTCTGTTAATTCCCTTTAAACCTGAACCCTACAAAGTCAGGAGCCTTAGGGCTAGGGCCACCCGATCACGTGACTTGCGTTTGCCACACTAGTGTGCTGCGATATTCCGTGCAATCCCATGCGCACTAAGGAATCCAACAAATCCCCCAGGGCACAAAGAGTTAATACCAGGGAGTGATGGGGGTTATTTAGTTAAAGTGGCAGGGGGTACGTATTTAAAGTGACAGGGCTTAGTTATTTAAAGTGACGGGGGTGGAAGTTTTAATTCCGAATCTCGTTATAACGTGTTAATAAATTAAATCTGAATCTTTCGAAAATTAGATTGAAAGTTGACGTCTGTTTCATTTAATCTAATAACCTGTAACCCTTTGATTACTGGAGGGAAATGATAAAAGGAACTTGCTGAGTGTTTTATTTAGATGAGGAGCTGCCATGTGGTTCACTCATTGCTCTGGAGTCCTTCATCTTCCCACTACACAAGGAACATGGCAAAGATCAGTCCATTGAACCCCAAGATGAAAGACCAAGTCTCTCCAGTGGTCCCAACTGTGCCTGAGGCTTTGAAAATCTCCAGACAAAATCTTCTCAAGGACAATCTCATCACACAGTCTATGGGCTCTGTGACCTTCAATCTCATCACACAATTAACCCTTTACATTCCACGGGACAATCCCATCATACATAATGATTATTATAACTACTATTTCCTATAGCAGCACATACACCAGACACACATGGTCTATATGATGGATGCTGAACTATATCTCTCATCTGCTGGGGGGTCTGTTGTGTTCAGGGGTTAATAATAAAATGGATTCGAATGGTTAATTAATGACAATAATAAAAAAAACAGGATTGTTTAACCCAATGGTGACCATTTACAACCAATAAGAATGAGCCTTAGTGCTAGGAATGCTGGGATATTTTTATATTAATATTTATAAAAACCCATCCAGTCCCATCCCAATTTCCCTATCGGGTGGAGGAACCCAGAATTTGAGGCTTGTGCCCCCCTTCCCTGCCATGTACCCTGATCCCAGTCTGTGTCTTTAATGGATTCTCTCCATTGGCTGGAGGTTGCTGGTGCTACACTGGTTACTTAGTAACAAGATTCACTTCTATTCCGTGGGATAAAATCTTTCCAGAAAGTTTCTTTTTCCATCGGAATGTGTGTATTTTATTGTTAATGGAAATCAATGTAAAACCCTTTAATTCTGCAATATAAAAGGGAAAGTGGTGCTAGGCAATGTCCCCATTAAAGAAAGTAACGCGTGCGATGTTCCCGCAATGGTCGAACACCTGTTTCACACATGTATGGGTCATAGGTAGTTTTTTGGGGGGGTTACAGGTGCCCAGAATCCCCTCTTCTGCTGTGATTGTTATCTGCAGTTCTCAGAAAGTCCAAGGAATGTCAGTGTGAAAGGGGATTAAACCAATGGGGATTAAACCAATGGGAGACCAGTTACAGACATAGACAGTAAGTGTTACCTGTATGGGGACAGGGGGGAAACTGGATACACAGTAACACAAATGGAGGCTTTTAACCTTATAATAATGTCCTGGTAATAGAACGAACTGGACCGTAGAACAAATATTTATATGAAATATATGATTTGCACCTAGCAAAGGGAGACACAAGTTTACACAATGAGATATTAACGTCCCTATAGTTTTTATATTGTCATGGGGCCTCTTATATTATCAAATAAGGTAGGGACAAGGAGAGTAGCTTTTAAAAGGGGGTCTAGCTAATATTTTGGCAATGCCATTATGGCTGCCCCTGTTAAACCTTTCAGGAATCCCTCCCTTCGAAACCACCCTGGGAGTGGTCAGCATTGTTAAGAGCCAACCAGTACACTATCCTATGTGTGGGCCCAGATTCATTATCACAAGATACAAAATGTCATTCAGGGCAACGTCTGGTTCCCTCCTATTCCGAATGGGCATAGTTTAACCAGAGTACCCATTCCTGTGGTGTTTTGTCTCTGTTTCCGTTATTTCTAGGTGTGTATAACTTCCCCATTGGAAGGGACCCCAGGTTATTTGTATTATATAAACATTTCCATTGATATTACCGTTACTAGAGAAATGTCCATTGTAATAACCAGACTGGCGTTTGGCTTCAGGCGCGTTTTTCCCTTTTTCTGGTATATCCGTAGGATGGAGAGGAGGTTTTTGCTTTGAAAATTCCTCATTCAGGGCTTTACCGACACAGAATGGAGGGTTCCCAGTAACGTGTGAAATAAACCTCGATAGTGAGATGTTGCCTGGCATCTGATAGCAACCTGCAAGGTCCATAACAATCACTTAACAAGCAATATACCAACCTACATACAGGGTTAATGTGGCCCCTTACCCATAGCTATGGATAAGTCAGGGTTAAGTTAAGATTTACTATAACCTGCCCATACTGAGTTACTGATATTAATATATAAGTTCTGGTTTATCCAAAGATACTTTCTCATTAAGCTGGATATTTTGCTTTGCTATGGATCAACTGTTAGGTATGGTTAATGAGTAGGGTATGTAACTGTTATACAGACATTATGGGTAGGGTATAAAGGTTGGACTAGATGGACGTATGTCTTTATACAACCTCCAATACTATGTTACTATGTAACTGTATACAGAATTATGGGTAGGGTATAAAGGTTGGACTAGATGGACGTATGTCTTTATACAACCTCCAATATTATGTTACTATGTAACTGTTATACAGACATTATGGGTAGGGTATAAAGGTTGGACTAGATGGACGTATGTCTTTATACAACCTCCAATACTAGTTACTATGTAACTGTTATACAGACATTATGGTAGGGTATAAAGGTTGGAGACGGACGTATGTCTTTATAAACCTCCAAACTATGTTACTATGTAACTGTTATACAGACATTAGGTAGGGTATAAAGGTTGGACTAGATGGACGTATGTCTTTATACAACCCCAACACTATGTTACTATGTAACTGTTATACAGACATTATGGGTAGGGTTATAAAGTTGGACTAGATGGACGTATGTCTTTATACAACCTCCAATACTATGTTACTAGTAACTGTTATACAGACATTATGGGTAGGGTTAAAGGTTGGACTAGATGGACGTATGTCTTTATACAACCCCAATACTATGTACTATGTAACTGTTATACAGACATATGGGTAGGGTATAAAGGTTGGACTAGATGGACGTAGTCTTTTACAACCTCCAATACTATGTTACTATGTAACTGTTATACAGACATTATGGGTAGGGTATAAGGTTGGACTAGATGGACGTATGTCTTTATACAAACTCCAATACTATGTTACTATGTAACTGTTATAGACAATTATGGGTAGGGTATAAAGGTTGGACTAGATGGACGTATGTCTTACACCTCCAATACTATGTTACTGTGAACAGTTATACAGACATTATGGGTAGGGTATAAAGGTTGGACTAGAGGACGTATGTCTTATACAACCTCCCATACTATGTTACTATGTAACTGTTACAGACATTATGGGTAGGGTATAAAGGTTGGACTAGATGGAAGTATGTCTTTATACAACCTCCAATACTATGTTACTAGTAACTGTTATACAGACATTATGGGTAGGGGTATAAAGGTTGGACTAGATGGACGTATGCTTTATATACACCTCCAATACTATGTTACTGTGTAACTGTTATATAGACATTATGGGTAGGGTATAAAGGTTGGACTAGATGGAAGTATGTCTTTATACAACCTCCAATACTATGTTACTATGTAACTGTTATACAGACATTATGGGTAGGGTATAAAGGTTGGACTAGATGGATGTATGTCTTTATACAACCTCCAATACTCTGTTACTATGTAACTGTTATACAGACATTATGGGTAGGGTATAAAGGTTGGACTAGATGGATTAATGGCAAATATTAGGCATGAAATATATAGAAGAACCTGACCCGCAGAGCTTGCTATTGAAATTGGACAGATCTTCTTACCAAAACAATCTGTGTGCAAACTGGATACTCTGTATGAGCGATGTAATAACAGTCCACTAATGGACTATCCAGGTCCCATTCAAACTTCACAGCCTAAAGGGGAAATAAATTGTCAGTAGACCCCAGTAGAATAGGAGAAAATGGGTTTTATTTACACTGGTATCTGGTATTGGAAATATGACGCTCCCACCATATGATAAATGTGTAATGTAATAGCTGTATATGTATTTATAACTGTGAATGGTTCCATGTGATTCCAGGTCCATTACTCTCTGTCAATAAATTTGGTCTGTTCTGCCCATTTATCCAGGGAGTTCTGTGGTTGAAAAATAGATTAATCACCTGAGACATCTCCATAATACTCTGGAGAATAACGTGCAGAATGGGGGGGGGGTTTGGATAAAGATTTAAAATAACAATTAAGGGTCCTGCGTGGTTGCACTGATGAATGGGGTGGGAGGTGTCACTTGTGGGGTCCCTGATAGGACTCACCTGGACCATCTGGGCAGGACATCCAACATATTGTATTTGACAGGTTTTTCAATTTGTTGACAAGCAACATTGCGAATATCCGATCAGAAAAGCTGGAGAAATAAGAAACATACAGTATTATTATATTATTACTACTACTACTACTACTCTATACTACAACTACTACACTATCTATTATATATTATTATGTTTGTTATTATTATTATTAGTATTATTATTATTATTATTATTATTGTTGTTGTTAGTTATTATTATTATAATTGTTATTATTTGATATGTTATTTGTTTATTACTATGTATTATTATTATCTATTAGTATTATTTTATATTAATTATAATAACCCTCATTATAGTATAAACAATATTACCATATAAATCCTGTTCCTCTGTCCCTGTATACATAGTTACTGTGTGTAGGTCAGGGGGTCAGTACTGTGGACGTAGATGTAATAAAGGGTAATTGAATTGTTAAAGGTATAACCCTCATTATAGATAAACAATATTACCATAAATCCTTGTTCCTTTCTGTCCCTGTATACATAGTTACTGTTGTAAGGTCAGTGGTCAGTACTGTGGACAGTAGATGTAATAAAGGGTTAATTGATATGTTACAGGTATAACCTCATTATAGTATAAACTATTACCATATAAATCCTTGTTCCTTTCGTCCCTGTATACATAGTTACTGTGTGTAAGTCAGTGGCAGTACTGTGGACAGTAGATGTAATAAAGGGTTAATGATATGTTACAGGTATAACCCTATTATAGTATAAACAATATACCATAAATCCTTGTTCCTTTCTGTCCCTGTATACATAGTTACTGTGTGTAAGGTCAGTGGTCAGTACTGTGGACAGTAGATGTAATAAAGGGTTAATTGTATGTTACAGGTATAACCCTCATTTAGATAAAACAATATTACCATATAAATCCTGTTCCTTCTGTCGTATACATAGTTACTGTGGGTAAGGCAGTGGTCAGTACTGTGGACAGTGGGTGTAATAAAGGGTTAATTGATATGTTACAGGTATAACCTCATTATAGTATAAACAATATACCATATAAATCCTTGTTCCTTCTGTCCCTGTATACATAGTTACTGGTGTAAGGTCAGTGGTCAGTACTGTGGACAGTAGATGTAATAAAGGGTTAATTGATAGTTACAGGTATAACCCTCATTATAGTATAACAATATTACCATAAATCCTTGTTCCTTTCTGTCCCTGTATACATAGTTACTGTGTGTAAGGTCAGTGGTCAGTACTGTGGACAGTAGGTGTAATAAAGGGGTTAATTGATAGTTACAAGGTATAACCCTCATTATAGTATAAAAACAATATACCATATAAATCCTTGTTCCTTTCTGTCCTGTATACATAGTTACTGTGTGTAAGGTCGTGGTCTGTACTGTGGACAGTAGATATAATAGGGTTAATTGATATGTACAGGTATAACCCTCATATAGTATAAACAATATTACCATATAAATCCTTGTTCTTCTGTCCCTGTATCATAGTTACTGTGTGTAAGGTCAGTGGTCAGTACTGTGGACAGTAGAGTAATAAAGGGTTAATTGATATGTTACAGGTATAACCTCATTATAGTATAAACAATATACCATATAAATCCTTGTTCCTTTCTGTCCCTGTATACATAGTTACTGTGTGTAAGGTCAGTGGTCAGTACTGTGGACAGTAGGTGTAATAAAAGGGTTAATTGATATGTTAAAGGTATAACCCTCATTATAGTATAAACAATAATACCATATAAATCCTGTTTCTTTCGTCCCTGTATACATAGTTACTGTGTGTAATGTCAGTGGTCAGTACTGTGGACAGTAGATGTAATAAAGGTTAATGATATGTTTACAGGTATACCCTCATTATAGTATAAACAATATTACCATATAAATCCTTGTTCCTTTCTGTCCCTGGATACATAGTTACTGGTGAAGGTCAGTGGTCCGAACTGGGGACAGTAGTGTAATAAAGGGGTTAACCCCTGTTGGTAAAGATATGACTATGGTTTACAAATATCGCCCCCTGCTGGTAAAGATATGACTATGGTTTAGAAATACTGCCCCCTGTTGGTAAAGATATGACTATGGTTTAGAAATACTGCCCCCTGTTGGTAAAGATATGACTATGGTTTAGAAGTACTGCCCCCTGTTGGTAAAGATATGACTATGGTTTAGAAATACTGCCCCCTGCTGGTAAAGATATGACTATGGTTTAGAAATATCGCCCCCTGCTGGTAAAGATATGACTATGGTTTAGAAATACCGCCCCCTGTTGGTAAAGATATGACTATGGTTTAGAAATACCGCCCCCTGCTGGTAAAGATATGACTATGGTTTAGAAATACCGCCCCCTGCTGGTAAAGATATGACTATGGTTTAGAAATACCGCCCCCTGTTGGTAAAGATATGACTATGGTTTAGAAATACCGCCCCCTGTTGGTAAAGATATGACTATGGTTTAGAAATACCGCCCCCTGTTGGTAAAGATATGACTATGGTTTAGAAATTCCACCCCCTGCTGGTAAAGATATGACTATGGTTTAGAAATACTGCCCCCTAGGAGACACATGGAACCAGAAAACTCAGGGAATGGAGAACATGGAACCACGATAAAACTCAGGGAATGGAGACACATGGAACAGATAAATCAGGGAATGGAGACACATGGAACCAATAAACTCAGGAATGGAGAACATGGAACCAGATAAACTCAGGGAATGGAGACACATGGAACCAGATAAACTCAGGGAATGGAGACACATGGAACCAGATAAACTCAGGGAATGAGACACATGGAACCAGATAAACTCAGGGAATGGAGACACATGGAACCAGATAAACTCAGGGAATGGAGACACATGGAACCAGATAAACTCAGGGAATCGAGACACATGGAACCAGATAAACTCAGGGAATGGAGACACATGGAAAAGATTAAACTCAGGGAATGGAGACACATGGAACCAGAAAACTCAGGGAAGGAGACATGGACAGATAAACTCAGGGAATGGAGACAACATGGAACCAGATAAACTCAGGGAATGGAGACACATGGAACCAGATAAACTCAGGGAATGAGAACATGGAACAGATAAACTCAGGGAATGGAGACACATGGAACCAGATAAACTCAGGGAATGGAGACACATGGAACCAGATAAACTCAGGGAATGAGACACATGGAACCAGATAAACTCAGGAATGGAGACACATGGAACCAGAAAACTCAGGAATGGAGACACATGGAACCAGATAAAACTCAGGGATGGAGACACATGCGTAAACGATCAGACATGGAACCAGTAATCAGGGAAGGAGACACATGGAACCAGATAAACTCAGGGAATGGAGACACATGGAACCAGATAAATCAGGGAATGGAGACACATGGAACCAGATAAACTCAGGGAATGGAGACACATGGAACCAGATAAACTAGGGAAATGGAGACAACATGGAACAAGATAACTCAGGGAATGGAGACACATGGAACCAGATAAACTCAGGGAATGGAGACACATGGAACCAGATAAACTCAGGGAATGAGGACACATGGAACCAGATAACTCAGGGAATGGAGACACATGGAACAGATAAACTCAGGGAATGAGACACATGGAACCAGATAAACTCAGGGAATGAGCACACATGAACCAGATAAACTCAGGGAATGGAGACACATGGAACCATATAAACTCAGGGAATGGAGACACATGGGACCAGATAAACTCAGGGAATGGGACACATGGACCAGATAAACTCAGGGAATGGAGACACATGGAACCAGATAAAACTCAGGGAATCGAGACACATGGAACCAGATAAAACTCAGGGAATCGGAGACACATGGAACCAGATAAAACTCAGGGAATGGAGACACATGAACCAGATAAACTCAGGGAATGGAGACACATGGAACCAGATAAACTCAGGGAATCGAGACACATGGAACCAGATAAACTCAGGGAATGGAGACACATGGAACCAGATAAACTCAGGGAATGGAGACACATGGAACCAGATAAACTCAGGGAATGGAGACACATGGAACCAGATAAACTCAGGGAAATGGAGACACATGAACAGATAAACTCAGGGAATGGAGACACTGGAACCAGATAAACTCAGGGAATCGAGACACATGGAACCAGATAAACTCAGGGAATGGAGACCACATGGAACCAGATAAACTCAGGGAATGGAGGACACATGGAACCAGATAAACTCAGGGAATGGAGACACATGGAACCAGATAAACTCAGGAATAGAGACACATGGATTGGGGGAATGGAGACACATGGATTGGAGAAGGGGGTGACACATAGATGTGGGGATGTGACTCTGTTATTAGTATGTTAAATTGGTGGAACTTACCGTACGGACCAGTGTGGAATCTTTGCTCATGTGAATCCTGAGTTGAATTGATGTTGCTCTCTGTAGGTTTGTGTGACAGCGAAAGGTAAAGTCACTAAAATAGAGAAATTTCTTACAGATAGAGAATAATGACCATTGTTAATGGTAGAGAAATGGGACATATATATCGGTAAATTATATGTAATCAGAAAATCAGTAAATTAGTTCTGTGAGTTTCCAGTCTGTTCCTATCTGCTGGTAGCACAGCGCCCTCTGCTGGAGATTAACAGTAAGTGGGCTCATAGGTTCACAGAAAAATGTTTCTCCATTAATGAATGAAAAAGGTTTTAATGTTGTAAATAAATTAAAGTGAATAAATAACAATGTAACCAATTGTATCTAACGATCCTTTCCTGCTACAAAGAAAATTTATTTTGGTTACCCATCACCTCTGCTCTATTTGCTGATGATATCACTACTATATCAATACTGCCCCCTGCTGGTAAAGATATGACTATGATTTAGAAATACTGCCCCCTGTTGGTAAAGATATGACTATGGTTTAGAAATACTGCCCCCTGTTGGTAAAGATATGACTATGGTTTAGAAATACTGCCCCCTGTTGGTAAAGATATGACTATGGTTTAGAAATACTGCCCCCTGCTGGTAAAGATATGACTATGGTTTAGAAATATCGCCCCCTGCTGGTAAAGATATGACTATGGTTTAGAAATGCCGCCCCCTGTTGGTAAAGATATAACTATGGTTTAGAAATACCGCCCCCTGCTGGTAGAGATATGACTATGGTTTAGATATGCCGCCCCCTGCTGGTAAAGATATGACTATGGTTTAGAAATACCGCCCCCTGCTGGTAAAGATATGACTATGGTTTAGAAATACCGCCCCCTGCTGGTAAAGATATGACTATGGTTTAGAAATACCGCCCCCTGCTGGTAGAGATATGACTATGGTTTAGAAATTCCACCCCCTGCTGGTAAAGATATGACTATGGTTTAGAAATACTGCCCCCTGTACCAAACAGGGGGCGATATTTCTAAACCATAGCCAATCTTTACCAGCAGGGGCAGTTCAAGTTATTTTCTAAACATAGTCATTCTTACCAGCAGGGGGCGATATTTGTAAACTCATACAAGGGGTTCTACATATCTATCTTTACCAACAGGGGGCAGTATTTCTTAAACCATAGTCATATCTTTCCAAAGGGGGGCAGTATTTCTAAACCATAGTCATATCTTTACCACAGGGGGCGATTATTTAAACCATAGCATATCTTTACCAACAGGGGGCGTATTTCTAAACCATAGTATATCTTTACAAAGGGGGCGTATTTCTAAACCATAGGCATATCTTTACCAGAGGGGGCAGTATTTTTAAACCATTGTCATATCTTTACCAACAGGGGGCGATATTTCTAAACCAAGTCAATCTTTACCCAGGCGGGGCGATATTCTAACTAGCATCTTTACAGCAGGGGGCAGTATTTCTAACCCCTAGTCATATCTTACCAAGCAGGGGGCGTATTTGTAAAACATAGTCATATCTTTACCACAAGGGGCGGTATTCTAAACCATAGTCAATCTTTTACCAACAGGGGGCGATATTCGAAACCATAGTCATATCTTTACCAGCAGGGGGCGATATTCTAAACCATAGTCATTCTTTACCAGCAGGGGGCGGTATTTCTAAAACTCATAGCCATCGTTACCAGCAGGGGGCAGTTTCTAAACCATAGTCATATCTTTACAACAGGGGCAGTTTCTAAACCATAGTCATATCTTTACCAACAGGGGCGATATTTCTAAAAACATAGTCATATCTTTCCAACAGGGGGCGATATTTCTAAACCATAGTCAATCTTTACCAACAGGGGGCGATATTTCAAAACATAGTCCTATCTTACCAAAGAGGGCGGTATGGTTATTTAAACCATAGTCATATCTTACCACAGGGGGCAGTATTTCTAAACCATAGTCATATCTTTACCAACAGGGGCGGTATTTCTAAACCATAGTCAACTTATCCAGCAGGGGGGCAGTTATTTCTAAACCATAGTCATATCTTACCAGCAGGGGGCGATATTTCTAAACCATAGTCATATCTTTACCAGCAGGGGGAAATATTTCTAAACCATAAGTCATATCTTTACCAACAGGGGGCAGTATTTACTAAACCATAGTCATATTTACCAACAGGGGGCAGATATTTTCTAAACCATGTCATATCTTTACCAACAGGGGGCGTATTTCTAAACCATAGTCATATCTTTACCAAACAGGGGGCGATATTTTAAACCATAGTCATATCTTTACCAACAGGGGGCGTAAGTTCTAAACATAGTCATATCTTTACCAAACAGGGGGACGTATTTAAACCATAGTATATCTTTCACAGGGGGAGCAGTATTCTAAACCATAGTCAATCTTTACAGCAGGGGGCGATATTTCTAAACATAGTTATATTTACTCAGACAGGGGGCAGTTTTCTAAACCATAGTTCATTCTTTACCACACGGGGGCGTATTTCTAAACCATAGTCATATCTTTACCGCACGGGGGCCAGTATTCTAAACCATAGTCATATCTTTACAACAGGGGCGTATTTTAAACCATGTCATATCTTACCAACAGGGGCAGTATTTCTAACAACACATAGTCATATCTTTGCCAGGGGGCAGTATTTCTAAACATAGTCATATCTTTACCAGCAGGGGCAGTATTCTAACAAGTCATTCTTGCCAACAGGGGGAGTATTTCTAAACCATAGTCATATCTTTACCAGCAGGGGGGCATATTTCAAACCATAGTCATATCTCTTACAGCAGGGGCGGGTATATTTCTAAACCATAGTCATATCTTACCACAGGGGGCGGTATTTCTAAAAAACATTAGTCTATATCTTTTACCAGCAGGGGAGTATTTCTAAACCATAGTTATTCTTACCAAGCAGGGGGCGTTTCAAACCATAGTCATATCTTTACCAGCAGGGGGCGATATTTCTAAACCATAGTCATATCTTTATCCAACACGGGGGCAGTATTTCTAAACCAAGTCAGATCTTTACCAAACAGGGGGCAGATTACTAAACCATGTCATATCTTACCAGCCCCAACACAATCTACAGCCAACACACCCATCACAATGTACAACTGACATACTCCATCATCCCAACACAATCTACAGCCAACACATCCATCACCCTCAGCACAATTTAAAACTGACAAACCCCATTACCCCCAACATAATCTACATCTGACACACCCCATTTTTCTACAACAATGTTGAGCTAACACAATCTATGACTGACGCCGAAGTAGTACACTGATCAACTCCACACTGTAAGCACATACTGTCTGTATAGACTGTAGTAGGCACTCACACTGACACACTTAGCACACACACACACACACACATACACACACACACACACACACACACACACACACACAACATCATTGTGTTGCCAGTGTTCCACAATTCCACACTATTAAATCACACACAGTTATATTACACACAATCTGATAGACACAATGTGACAGAGAGTCAGAAGGAAGAGGAGGTTGGGACTGGTAGAACCTTCATTATCCATTAACCAGAACTGCTCCTGCTGCCCCCAAACAGTAAGGAAAGTTCACTGTCGCTGGGCAGTCGGATCTGCTGGCCCTCCAGATGTTTTGAAAACTGCAACTCCCAGCATACCCTGGGTGCCTTCGGCTGTGGGGAATGCTGGTAGTTGTAGTTTTCAAACATCTGGAGGCCTACAGATTGGACTTCCCAGTAATAAAATCCCTGTGTCACATGGTGAAGGGATAGGAATATTTTAACCCCTGGAGGGCCAGGTCTGGGATAAAAGCATCAAAAAAATGATTTAAAGGGAAACTAACACAATTTATTTATTTATTATCCAATAACACCCGCCTCTTGCTTTTTATTGGCAGATCCACCACACACGATCCACCAATCAGCAGGCAGAGAAGAGCTACTGCAAGTTGAGCAGGTCCCTATGTACGAGTGAAAGGTCTGTGCACAGCACTGAACCCTATGGAGTGTATTTAAATAAATATACACAGGGAAAGACCAAGGACCCCCCCTACAGGTGAGAAGTAGAGTTTAAACACAACATTTCAGGAAAAGCCTCTGTCAGGTGTTAACAATTACAACTACCCACAATGTGCTTACAATCTAATCTCTTTATGTACACATACAACCTATCAGTATGTCGTTCTGATTGTGGGGGAAACCGGAGTGCCCGGAGGAAACCCACGCAAGCACGGGGAGAACATACAAACTCCTTGTAGATGTGTCCAAGGGTGGAATCGAACTCAGGACTACAGCGCTGCAAGGGATCAGTGCTAATCACTGAGCCACCGTACTGACCATACATATTTCAATAACAGGACTCCCTGTTATTACATATTACACATGGTTGATTACGGATATCCTCTAACGTGATATATTATATGTTATTACATATTACACATAAAGTGTTGGGGGTTAATAACGGGGACATGTTGGGTGGATTACAATAACGGGGAATGTTGGGGAGATTTACCAATAAAGGGGATGTGGGGGTTTACATCAAGGGGAACTGTTTGGGGCGTTCAATACAGGGCGAACGTGGGGGTTTTAAATAAAGGGGAATGTTAGGAGTTACAATAAAGGGATGTTATGGGGGTGAAATAAAGGGGAATGTGGGGTTAAATAAAGGCATGTTAGGGGGTTTACCATAAAGGGAATGTTGGGGGATGAGATTATGAACTGCAAATCTCTAAGGCTCCACTGTAACTTTCGAGTAATAACCGGTGTCTTTCTTTATTAAACATGTGATTTCCAGACTGAGACTTGACACAAGGAACCGGTTTTGCTGGAATCTACCAATGAAGAAAGCCACAAGACACAACAGATTTCTCTCCCGCAGGACACTTTTAATCAACTGAAATGTTTGTGTTTTCACTTTTGTGGTGTGTAGAGAGAACCTGGTGCTGACTTGGGGGGTTTACAGCGGACATGTTAAATGTAATATGAATAACTTACATATATATAACACTAAGAGGGTATCCAGTATATTCAATATCTACCATGGGTACTATGTAATAATATATAATATACCACGTTAGAGGATTATCCCAGTATTATTCAAATAATCTACCAGTGTAATAGTAATAACATATAAATATATCAAGTTAGCGGAATCCAGTATTATTCATAATCTACCATGGGTAATACTCTCCAAGTTCTTTTACAGGTGGGGGCGTGCTCAGAAGGGGCCTCTAGGGGAATAGCATTCAGCCATTGGCTGGATGTAGTCATCTGTCACAAACATGCCTGACAGGAAGTAGAAAGAGAGGTAACAGAACATTTCAGGTTAGTCTTACATCTCCCACAGTTCTAACTATTGCAGTTTTGAGGTTTGGTGGATGATTTAAACTTATATACAAATTTTTATTTGAGGAAGAGAATTACACTCCAGCAGTGTTTGTAGGCTCCTCCTCTCCTTAATTTATAGATCAGTGGCAATGACCATGGGAGGAGCCACAAAGAAATCATTTACTACATGTAGTAGGTTTAATTCTCCAGGCTGGAAGTCCCTGATACATAAATAACCCCCTGATCTCAACCAGTGTTAGGTACAACCCACCGTTGGTACTCACCAGTTCCACCATATTAACCAGCAGGTGACTGTGTCGGCGAATGAGATTGTAGGCGCGACAGCAAAGTTCCACGAACTGCTGAGCACGAATGAGGTTCTGCCGCCCTCGGTGATGAAATATTCCATCTCGGTTGTGAATATGAAGGGAGTTCGATCCCTGGGACAGGAAGGGGCGGAAAAAATCCCTTTAAACTTTGTCTATTTTGCAGTATGACAATATGGCAGCTCCCACCACATGTGTAAATGTACATTCCATACACAAAATATTATTAATATACCCCCCAACACCATATAAAATAACCCATTAATTCCCATAATCGGTCACAGGGGTATCTGGTTCTAAAAGGAAAGGATTTACATTGGAAATTTCACAATATTAAAGTGAAAAACTATAAAAATGTCATCATTCCAGCTCAATTCCACCCATTACTGTGCTGTTCTCTATAGACCATTTCTGGGAGCCATGGTAGAGGAGCTGTAAAGAGCCAATTAGGAGACTCTTATCGATTAATTACTAGTGAGGTTGGTAAATGAACCTGGGAGATTTCTGATTGGACATGATGTGACAGGATGTGATTGGCTGATCCAGGGTTAATTCCATCTCTCTCTTAGATATATTTTCCATGTGACAGGAATCGGTGAAAGTAACGACCTCTGAACTCCCAGGTCCCTTGTGCCACTGACTTGGAACGAGGGGGATAGACAGGGTTAATCTTCCCGTCTGTACTGGGGACCCCCAATCCGCACATTGATTATTATTTATTTCTAATAGATTTCTCTTCCCACAAACCTTTTTATATTTCCGAATTTTGTGCGTGACCCAGGAACTTCCCGAAATCGATGTGGAACATACGCCCCTCGTCCGTCACCATAAGTTATCGTTGTGCCTGTCACACACACCCAGAATAAAGGTAAGACGCACCAACCAGCGCAGGAGAACAGGAAGTTTTCGTCGCCTACAGAATAAAATGGAGAGAAACTGGGCATGCTGTAACGGATTGTGACCACGGCGTCGAATGGTGAAAGAGTATCGACAACAAGCATGGCAGCTCCATGGATACAAATAATTGTATCCAGCAGCCCATTTAGTGACACATGTTCCAGTTAAACTGCACAATCCTACAATGAATATCTTTTATCTCTATATACAGATTATTCAACTGACTGACTGATCAATATCGCTATCCTGGAGTATGAGATACACATACAGCGGGTTTACACAATCACACCCATTCCCAGTAAAAGACAAATTCAATAAAACTTCTTATCGTTTAAAATGGGGCTAATTTTGCCCCAACCAATCAGATTTAGTAACATTTGAAAGCTAACATCTGATTGGTTGGGGCACAATTAGCCCCATTTTAAACGATAAGAACATTTATACATCTCCCTGTATTAGAAAATAATATCTCTACAAATGGTAAATGATGATCAGGTTAGACTTATTTTATAACTTTTGAAAAAAAAAATAACCTGGGACTGATTATCCCTACCTCCCAATATTGATTTGTTGAGGAGCGACAGCACATTGTATTCATCTGCCAGGTTAGTGTCCTGGACCTTCCTGTATTAAAGATAAGGCTGAAGCACCCAGGAAGAATGGCAGAAGGATTTTTCTTTGTGCTACGGCTCCTCCTACAAATGGTTTGGGAGGTTAGAGTTAAAACCCACCTCCCTGCCCCAGGTACTTTTCATTCATTCATTTTAACGTTTATACGCACTGTAGTTCTCCTTTAAGGGGATTCTATTTAACTACACTTCACCAGTTCCATAGCTCCAACAGAGATTCTAGACAAAGTTGAAGCGGGTAAATCCCTGGTAATTGGATTCTGTGATGTTAACCATTAACACGCCAGTTTTACGTATTACCCAATATGATTCCAGATGGCTAGACTGAGGAGCAGAAGATATCGCGAGCTACATAGATGTCTTTGAACTACATTGATACTTTATTTTCAAGGCCTGAAACCAAGTTTATAATGGGACATTCCAGTCTTTGGATGACAGAGGATGCTGGGAATTGTAGTTCACAATTAGCTATAAGGTTTGATGTCTCCGCATCGCTCAGCTTCAATATTAACTATAAAGCACCTGAAATTATGGCAGTTGATTGACTGTCACCGCCTGTCAATCTCCTCAATGAAAGGAGGAGCTAAATGGGGAGGGGTGGGGGCAAATTTATTCAAAGTGTGGGGTGGGGATATTACCCATAATCCCCCTGACTGAGGGCAAGAGTGAGAACCATTTCCCAATTCGAACTTAATCCCCCATTCTGTCATTTCTCACCTTCTCCTAATCGCAGGGAAGGGGGTGATTGCGCCTGAACCATTTCTTTATCGATCGCTCATTTAGGGGCCCGAGAATTCCCGACTGCGAGTGGATCTTGGCCAGAGTCGTGGCATTTGGCACCATCTCGAAAGCCTGCAGAGTGAGGACACAGTAAGGGTAAATGGTAATCATGGTAAAGGTAAAGGCCATTAACGGTAAGCATTAAGGGTAATTCACGGTAAGGGTAAGTTCACGGTAAGGGTTAATGGTGATTCACAGCAAGGGGTAATTTTACCTGACGGTTAGGGTTAATGTTAATTCATGGTAAAGGTAAAAGGCCATTAACAGTAGCGTTAAGGGATTCACGGTAAGGGTAATTCACGGTAAGGGTAATTCCCAGTAAGGGTTAAAGGTAATTCACAGTAGGGGTAATTCACAGTAGGTTTAAGGGTAATTGACCGTAAGGGTTAATGGTAATTCACGGTAAGGGTTAAACTACACACCAGTAATACCTGACCACAGGGAGGTGCTAGACTGGGGGGCAGTCAAACAGGTAACCCCATTGGGCCATTTGTACCTTGTTTCTTGCCAGTGGAGAGACATTTATATGTGACCATCTCCCTGTCTAGACCTTCATGGAGCAAATTCTGTCAATAATTCCAATGATTTGCAGAACCAACATGTCCGTGTAGATCATCCCGACCCTTTACAGGGGAGAAACGGACATTAGATTGTAAGGTCTGTGTCCTAGTTCATCACTGACCGTGTTAAAGGGCCACAGTGGATTTATTTGTTTAAAAGAAAATACCTATAATGACGTTGGTTTCCTTTCCCATGGGGTCGCTGTTGAGAAAGGAGATTTTCAGGGGGAGGCGTTAGATTAAAGAAAGAACAGGCCTGGAAGGAGACAATGAGGTTAGAGGTGACACAGGAATAAACTCTCAGCGCTACTGATACAGTATAGCTCCTCCAGACTACTACCCTCTCTAGGACACTCTAGTACTTTCTCTAGGACACTCTAGTACTTCTCTAGGCACTCTAGTACTTTCTAGGAACTCTAGTATTCTCTAGTATTCTCTAGGACACTAGTACTTTCTCTAGACACTCTAGTACTCAGGATCTAGTACTTTCTAGCACTTTTTCTCTAGGACACTCTAGTACTTTCTTAGTATTCTCTAGGACCACTAGTACTTTCTCTAGGAACTCTAGACCTTCTTTCTCTAGACACTCTAGTACTTTCTCTAGGACACTCTAGTACTTTCTCTAGTATTCTCTAGGACACTAGTACTTTCTCTAGGACACTCTAGTAGTACTTTCTCTGGAGTCTAGTATTTCTCGGACACTAGTACTCTGTTATCTCTAGGGCACTCTAGTACTTTCTCTAGGACACTCTAGTACTTTCTCTAATCTCTAGGACACTAGTACTCTCTAGGACACTCTAGAGTACTTCCCAGACACTCTAGTACTTTTCTAGGACACTTAGAGCTCTGTACTCTAGGCACTCATATCTAGGACACTCTAGTACTTTCTCTGATTCTCTAGGACACTGTACTTTCTCTAGGACACTCTATAGTACTTTCTCTAGGACACTCTTACTTTCTTAGGACACTAGTACGCTCTTGTACTCTATGGCACTCTAGTATCTCTCTAGTACTCTCTAGGACAATTAGTACTTTTTTAGTACTCTCTAGGACCCTAATACTTTCTCTAGTACTTCTCCAGGAACTATAGTGCTTTCTCTAGTACTCTCTAGGACATTCTTACACTGGGGTCGACCCCCTTCACTACAACGCTGGGTCCAGTGGGAGTCGGCAGGATCGAACCTCTGAAAGAAACGTTCCAGTTTTGTAGATTGATGCAGGGTTCCTACAAGTGACACAGGGAACAGAGTTTGCCAAATCCCAAAATGGGAATTCCCGATATAACATCCCGTCCCCACATACCAATGGGAATTATGCAGAGACTGAGTTCATTTCCAGGCTCCCATTGTAGGTAATGGGGCAGATGGCCCAACGCAAATAAACCTCAGTGCATAGACTAGAGCTGGGCCCCGAATAATTCAGTGAGATGCTGAGAATTGTAGTTGAACAACATGTGAAGGGACAAAGTCTAAATAGAATAATGATAATAAAACATCACGTTCTATAAATCTATCAATGACGATGTTTGGACGAAGGCCCCCTAGGGGTTGGACCCCAATATCCCAGCCTCTGTTAATTCCCTTTAAACCTGAACCCTACAAAGTCAGGAGCCTTAGGGCTAGGGCCACCCGATCAAGTGACTTGCGTTTGCCACACTAGTGTGCTGCGATATTCCGTGCAATCCCATGCGCACTAAGGAATCCAACAAATCCCCCAGGGCACAAAGAGAGTTAATACCAGGGAGTGATGGGGGTTATTTAGTTAAAGTGGCAGGGGGTACGTATTAAAGTGACAGGGCTTAGTTATTAAAGGGACGGGGGTGGAAGTTTTAATTCCGAATTCGTGTATAACGTGTTAATAATTAAACTGAATCTTTTGAAAATTAGATTGAAAGTTGACGTCTGTTCATTTAATCTAATACCTGTAACCCTTTTATTACTGGAGGGAAATGATAAAAGGAAATTGCTGAGTGTTTTATTTAGATGAGGAGCTGCCATGTGGTTACTCATTGCTCTGGAGTCCTTCATCTTCCCACTACACAAGGAACATGGCAAAGATCAGTCCATTGAACCCCAAGATGAAAGACAAGTCTCTCCAGTGGTCCCAACTGTGCCTGAGGCTTTGAAAACTCAGACAAAATCTTCTCAAGGACATATCATCACAACAGTCTATGGGCTCTGTGACCTTCAATCTCATCACACAAAAACCCTTACATTCCACGGGACATCCCATCATACATAATGATTATTATAACTACTATTTCCTATAGCAGCACATACACCAGACACACATGGTCTATATGTATGGGATGCTGAACTATCTCTCATCTGCTGTGGGGGTCTGTTGTGTTCAGGGTTAATAATAAAATGGATTTGAATGGTTAATTAATGACAATAATAAAAAAAACAGGATTGTTTAACCCAATGGTGACCATTTACAACCAATAAGAATGAGCCTTAGTGCTAGGAATGCTGGGATATTTTTATTAATATTTATAAAAAAACATCCCAGTCCCATCCCAATTTCCCTATCGGGTGGAGGAACCCAGAATTTGGGGCTTGGACCCCCCTTCCCTGCCATGTACCCTGATCCCAGTCTGTGTCTTTAATGGATTCTCTCCATTGGCTGGAGGTTGCTGGTGCTTACACTGGTTACTTAGTAACAAGATTCACTTCTATTCCGTGGGATAAAATCTTTCCAGAAAGTTCTTTGTTTCCATCGGAATGTTCTGTATTTTTATTGTTAATGGAAATCAATGTAAAACCCTTTAATTCTGCAATATAAAAGGGAAAGTGGTGCTAGGCAATGTCCCCATTAAAGAAAATTACACGCATGCGATTGTTCCCGCAATGGTCGAACACCTGTTTCACACATGTATGGGTCATAGGTAGTTTGGGGGGGGTTACAGGTGCCCAGAATCCCCTCTTTCTGCTGTGATTATTATCTGCAGTTCTCAGAAAGTCCAAGGAATGTCAGTGTGAAAGGGGATTACATCAATGGGGATTAAACCAATGGGAGACCAGTTACAGACATAGACAGTAAGTGTTACCTGTATGGGGACAGGGGGGAAACTGGATACACAGTAACACAAATGGAGGCTTTTAACCTTATAATTAATGTCCTGGTAATAGAACGAACTGGACCGTAGAACAAATATTTATATGAAATATTGATTTGCACCTGTAGCAAAGGGTAGACACAAGTTTACCCAATGAGATATTAACGTCCCTATAGTTTTATATTGTCATGGGGCCTCTTATATTATCAAATAAAGTGTAGGGACAAGGAGAGTAGCTTTTAAAAGGGGGTCTAGCTAATATTTTGGCACTGCCATTATGGCTGCCCATGTTAAACCTTTCAGGAATCCCTCCCTTCGAAACCACCCTGGGAGTGGTCAAGCATTGTTAATGAGCCAACCAGTACACTATCCTATGTGTGTGCCCAGATTCATTATCACACAGATACAAAATGTCATTCAGGGCAACGTCTGGGTTCCCTCCTATTCCTGAATGGGCATTAGTTTAACCCGAGTACCCATTCCTGTGGTGTTTTGTCTCTGTTTCCGTTATTTCTAGGTGTGTATAACTTCCCCATTGGAAGGGACCCCAGGTTATTTGTATTATATAAACATTTCCCATTGATATTACCGTACTCTAGAGAAATGTCCATTGTAATAACCAGACCTGGCGTTTGGCTTCAGGCGCGTTTTTCCCTTTTTCTGCGATATCCCGTAGGATGGAGAGGAGGTTTTCTTGCTTTGAAAATTCCTCATTCAGGGCTTTACCGACACAGAACTGGAGGGTTCCCAGTAACGTGTGAAATAAACCTCGATAGTGAGATTTGTTCCTGGCATCTGATAGCAACCTGCAAGGTCCATAACAATCACTTAACAAGCAATATACCAACCTACATACAGGGTTAATGTGGCCCCTTACCCATAGCTATGGATAAGTCAGGGTTAAGTTAAGATTTACTATAACCTGCAAATACTGAGTTACTGATATTAATATATATAGTTCTGGTTTATCCAAAGATACTTTCTCATATAAGCTGGATTATTTTGCTTTCCTATGGATCAACTGTAAGGTATGGTTAATGAGTAGGGTATGTAACTGTTATACAGACATTATGGGTAGGGTATAAAGGTTGGACTAGATGGACGTATGTCTTTATACAACCTCCAATACTATGTTACTATGTAACTGTTATACAGACATTATGGGTAGGGTATAAAGGTTGGACTAGATGGACGTATGTCTTATACAACCTCCAATATATGTTACTATGTAACTGTTATACAGACATTATGGGTAGGGTATAAGGTTGGACTAGATGGACGTATGTCTTTATACAACCTCCAATACTAGTTACTATGTAACTGTTATACAGACAATGGTAGGGTATAAAGGTGGACTAGACGGACGTATGTCTTTACAACCTCCAATACTATGTTACTATGTAACTGTTATACAGACATTATGGGTAGGGTATAAAGGTTGGACTAGATGGACGTATGTCTTTATACAACCTCCAATACTATGTTACGATGTAACTGTTATACAGACATTATGGGTAGGGTATAAAGGTTGGACTAGATGGACATATGTCTTTATACAACCTCCAATATTATTGTTACTATGTAAACTGTTACAGACATTATGGGTAGGGTATAAAGGTTGGACTAGATGGACGTATGTCTTTATACAAACTCCAATACTATGTTACTATGTAACTGTTATACAGACATTATGGGTAGGGTATAAAGGTTGGACTAGAGGACGTATTATTCTTTATAAACCTCCAATACTATGTTACTGTAACTGTTATAACAGACATTAGGGTAGGGTATAAAGGTTGGACTAGATGGACGTATGTCTTTATACAACCTCCAAACTATGTTACTAGTAACTGTTATACAAGCATTATGGGTAGGGTATAAAGGTTGGACTAGATGGACGTTAGTCTTTATACAACTCAATACTATGTTACTATGTAACTGTTATACAGACATTATGGTAGGGTATAAAGGTTGGACTAGATGGACGTATGTCTTTATACAACCTCCAATACTATGTTACTATGTAACTGTTATACAGACATTATGGGTAGGATATAAAGGTTGGATTAGATGGACCTATGTCTTTATACAATCTCCAATACTATGTTACTATATATAGACAGACATTATGGGTAGGATATAAAGGTTGGACTAGATGGACATACAGTATGTCTTTATACAACCTCCAATACCAAGTTACTATAAATTTGTTAGACAGACATTATGGGTAGGGTATAAAGTTTGAAATAGATTGACATGTCTTTATTCAACATCCATTACTATGTTACTATGTAACTGTTATACAGACATTATATGTAGGGTATGAAGCTTGAACTAGATTTACATATGTCTTTATACAACCTCCAATACCATATTACTATGTAACTGTTATACAGACATTATGGGTAGGGTATAAAGGTTGAACTAGATGGATGTATGTCTTTATACAACCTCCAATATTATTTTACTATGTAACTGTTGTACAGGCATTATGGGTAGGGTATAAAGGTTGGACTAGATGGACGTATGTCTTTATACAACCTCCAATACTATGTTACTATGTAACTGTTAAAGAGACATTGTGGGTAGGGTATAAAGGTTGGACTAGATGGATGTATGTCTTTATACAACCTCCAATACTCTGTTACTATGTAACTGTTATACAGACATTATGGGTAGGGTATAAAGTTTGGACTAGATGGATGTATGTCTTTATACAATCTCCAATACTATGTTAATGTGTACAGTTATACAGAACATTATGGGTAGGGTATAAAGGTTGGACTAGAGACGTATGTCTTTATACAACCTCCAATACTATTTACTATGTAACTGTTATACAGACATTATGGGTAGGGTAAATGGTTGACTAGATGGACGTATTTCTTATACAACCTCCAATACTATGTTACTATGTAACTGTTATACAGACATTATGGGTAGGTATAAAGGTTGGACTAGATGGACGTATGTCTTTATAAACCTCCAATACTATGTTACTGTGACTGTTATACAGACATTATGGGTAGGGTATAAAGGTTGGACTAGATGGACGTATGTCTTTATACAACCTCCAATACTATGTTACTATGTAACTGTTATACAGACATTATGGGTAGGGTATAAAGGTTGGACTAGATGGATGTATGTCTTTATAAACCTCCAATACTCTGTTATTTCATGTAACTGTATACAGACATTATGGGTAGGGTATAAAGGTTGGACTAGATGGATTAATGGCAAATATTAGGCATGAAATATATAGAAGAACCTGACCCGCAGAGCTTGCTATTGAAATTGGACAGATCTTCTCTTACCAAAACAATCTGTGTGCAAACTGGATACTCTGTAATGAGCGATGTAATAACAGTCTCACTAATGGACTATCCAGGTCCCATTCAAACTTCACAGCCTAAAGGGGAAATAAATTGTCAGTAGACCCCATAGAATAGGAGGAAAATGGGTTTTATTTTACACTGGGTATCTGTGTATTGGAAATATGACGGCTCCCACCCATATGTATAAATGTGTAATGTAATAGCTGTATATTGTATTTATAACTGTGAATGGTTCCATGTGATTCCAGGTCCATTTACTCTCTGTCAATACCTTTGGGTCTGTTCTGGCCCATTTATCCAGGGAGTTCTGTGGTTGAATAAATAGATTAATCACCTGATACATCTCCCATAATACATCTGGAGAATAACGCTGGCAGAATGGGGGGGGGGGGTTTGGATAAAGATTTAAAATAACAATTAAGGGTCCTGCTGTGTTTGCACTGATGAATGGGGGTGGGAGGTGTCACTTTGTGGGGTCCCTGATAGACTCACCTGGACCATCTGAGGCAGGACATCCAACATATTGTCATTTGACAGGTTTTCAATTTGTTGACAAGCAACATTGCGAATATTCCGATCAGAAAAGCTGGAGAAATAAGAAACATACAGTATTATTATAATTATTACTACTACTACTACTACTACTACTACTACTACTACTACTACTACTATTATTATTATTATTATTACTGTTGTTATTATTATTATTATTATTATTATTATTATTATTATTATTGTTATTATTATTATAATTTTTATTATTGATATTGTTATTATTGTTATTATTACTATTGTATTATTATTATTATTATTATTATTATTATTATACTATATTAATAATAACCCTCATTATAGTATAAACAATATTACCATATAAATCCTGTTCCTTTCTGTCCCTGTATACAAAGTTACTGTGTGTAAGGTCAGTGGTCAGTACTGTGGACAGTAGATGTAATAAAGGGTTAATTGATATGTTACAGGTATAACCCTCATTATAGCATAAACAATATTTACCCATATAAATCCTTGTTCCTTTCTGTCCCTGTATACATAGTACTGTGTGTAAGGTCAGTGGTCAGTACTGTGGACAGTAGATGTATAAAGGGTTAATTGATATTTTACAGGTATAACCCTCATTATAGTATAAACATATTACCATATAAACCTTGTTCCTTTCTGTCCCGTAATACATAGTTACTGTGTGTAATGTCAGTGGCAGTACTGTGGACAGTAGATGTAATAAAGGGTTAATTGATATGTTACAGGTATACCCTCATTATAGTATAAACAATATTACCATATTAAATCCTTGTTCCTTTCTGTCCCTGTATACATAGTTACTGTGTGTAAGGTCAGTGGTCAGTACTGTGGACAGTAATGTAATAAAGGGTTAATTGATATGTTACAGGTATAACCCTCATTATAGTATAACAATATTACCATATAAATCCTTGTTCCTTTCTGTCCCTGTATACATAGTTACTGTGTGTAAGGTCAGTGGTCATTACTGTGGACGTGGGTGTAAATAGGGTTAATTGAATGTTACAGGATAACCCTCATTATAGTATAACAATATTACCATATAAATCCTTGTTCCTTTCTGTCCCTGTATACATGTTACGTGTGTGTGTGTAAGGTCAGTGGTCAGTACTGTGGACAGTAGATTGTAATAAAGGGTTATTGATATGTAACAGGTTAACCCTCATTAGTATAAACAATATACCATATAAATCCTTGTTCCTTTCTGTCCCTGTATACATAGTTACTGTGTGTAAGGTCTGGGTCAGTACTGTGGACAGTAGGTGTAATAAGGGGTTAATTGATAGTTACAGGTATAACCCTCATTATAGTATAAACAAATATTCCATATAAATCCTTGTTCCTTCTGTCCCTGTATACATAGTTACTGTGTGTAAGGTCGGGTGGTCAGTACTGTGGACGTAGATAGTAATAGGGTTAATTGATATGTTACAGTAAACCCTCATATAGTATAAACAATATTACCATATAAATCCTTGTTTCCTTCTGTCCCTGTATCATAGTTACTGTGTGTAGGGTCAGTGGTCAGTACTGTGGCAGTAGATGTAATAAGGGTTAATTGATATGTTACAGGTATAACCCTCATTATAGTATAAACAATATACCATATACCCTTGTTCCTTTCTGTCCCTGTATACATGTTACTGTGTTGTAAGGTCAGTGGTCAGTACTGTGGACAGTGGTGTAATAAAGGGTTAATTGATATGTTACAGGTATAACCCTCATTATAGTATAAACAATATTACCATATAATCCTTGTTTCTTTCTGTCCCTGTATACTAGTTTACTGTGTTAGTCATGGTCAGTACTGTACGTAGATGTAATAAAGGGTTAATTGATATGTTCAGTATAACCCTCATTATAATATAACAATTACCATATAAATCCTTGTTCCTTTCTGTCCCTGTAACATAGTTACTGTGTGTAAGGTCAGTGGTCAGTACTGTGGACAGTAGATGTAATAAAGGGTTAATTGATGTTACAGGTATAACCCTCATATATATATAACAATATTA
>CM033471.1:3661958-3666958 GCA_019447015.1 Hymenochirus boettgeri | reverse complement strand
ATCTGGATTAAGGATCATATATAATATATACTGTATATATGATATAAAGGATAATCTATCAATATTACTGGTATTATGGATATAAAGGATAATATATAATAAATACTGTATACATGGATATAAAGGATAATATATAATATATACTGTATACATGGATATAAAGGGTAATATATAATATATACTGTATATATGGATATAAAGGATAGTATATAATATATACTGTATATATGGATATAAAGGATAATATATAATATATACTGTATATATGGATATAAGGTGGTAATATTAAATATACTGTAATAGGATATAAAGGTAATATTAATATATACTGTATATATGGATTAAAGGATAATATATAATATACTGTACTATAGGTATATAAAGGATATATATAATTTATAACTGTATCTATGGATATAAAGGATACATATATATATATACGTTATACATGGATATAAAGGAAAATATATATATATCTGTATTGGAATAAAGTGAATATAATATATCTGTATAGATGGATATAAAGGAAATATATAATATATACTGTATATATGATATAAAGGATTATATATATATATCTGTATAATGGATATAAGGTAATACTAATATTAACGTATATTGGATATAAAGGAAATATATATTATACGTATATATGGATATAAAGGTAATATATAATATATACTATATATATGGATATAAAGGATTATCATATAATATATACTGTATATATGGATAAAAGGAAATATATAATATTTACTGTATATATGGATATAAGGGTATAATAAAATACTGTATATAGGATATAAGGATATATATAATATATTACTGTATATATGGATATAAAGGATAATATAATATATACGTATACATGGATATAAAGGATAATATATAATATTACTGTATACATGGATATAAAGGATATTAATATATATATATACTGTAATATATGGATATAAAGGATAATATATAATATATACTGTTATATAGGATATAAAGGGTAATATATATATATATGTATATATTAAAGTATATATATATGGTAATATATAAATATATAACTGTATATATGGATATAAAGAAATAATATATAATATATACTGTATATATGGATATAAAGATATATATAATATATACGTGTATATATGGAATAAAGGACATATATAATATATACTGTATATATGGATATAAGGAAAATAAATAATATATACTTATATATTGGATATAAAGGATAATATATATATATACTGTATATATGGATATAAAGGATAATAATAATATATACTGTATATATGGTATAATAAATGATAATATATAATATATACTGTATATATGGATATAAAGGAAATATATATATATACTGTTATATATGGATAACGCAAATATAAAAAATTTATAATATTACTGTAATATTGGATATAAAGGATAATATATAATATATCTGTATAATGGATATAAAGGATATTATAAATATATACTGTAATATAGGATATAAAGGTATAAATATAATATATACTGTATATATGGATATAAAGGTAATATATAATAATATACGTATATATGGATATAAAGGATAATATATATATACTGTATATATGGTATAAAGGAATAATATATAATATATATCTATTCATATATGGATATAAAGGATAATATATATATATACTGTATATGGATATAAGGAAATATATATATATTACTGTATATATGGATATAAAGGGTAAATAGAATATAATACTTATCTATGGATATAAAGGATATATATATATATCCTGTATAGTTATGGATATAAAGGGATATATATAATATATACTGTATATATGGATATAAAGGGTAATATATAATTATACTGTATATATGGATAAAGGAAATATATATATATACTGTATATATGGATATAAAGGATAATAAATATTACTGTATATATGGATATAAAGGATAATATATAATATATACTGTATATATGGATATAAAGGGTAATATATAATATATACTGTATATATGGATATAAAGGGTAATATATAATATTACTGTATATATGGATATAAAGGGTAATATATAATATATACTGTATATATGGATATAAAGGGTAATAATATATATACTGTATATAGGATATAAAGGATAATATATAATAATATACTGTATATATGGATATAAGGTAATATATAATATACTTATATGGATATAAGTATATAGATATATACTGTATAATGGATAAGGATATACTATAATATATACTGGTATAATATATGGATTAAAGTATAATATTAATTATCTGTATAATGGATATAGAGGATATATATAATATATACGTATATATGGATATAAAGGTGTATAAAGATATATACTGTATACATGTATAATAATGGATAATATATAATATATACGTAATATCTGGATATAAAGGATAATATATAATATATACTGGTATATATGGATATAAAGGATATATATATAATATATACTGTATTATGGATATCTAAAGGAATAATATATTATATACTTTAATGGATATAAAGGTAATAGATATATATATACTGTATAATGGATATAAAGGATAATATATAATATATACTGTATATATGGATATAAAGGATAATATAATAATACTGTATATATGGATATAAAGGATAATATATAATATATACTGTATATATGGATATAAAGGATAATATATACTGTATACATGGATATAAAGGATATATATATATATACTGTATATATGGATAAAGGATAATAAATAATATATACGTATATGATATAAAGGATAATAATATAATATATACTGTACATATGGATATAAAGGATATATATAATAAATACTGTATACATGGATATAAGGACAATATATAATATATCTGTATAGATGGATATAAGGATAATATAATATATCTGTATAATGGATATAAAGGATAATATATCATATATACTGTATATATGGATATAAAGGATATATATAATATATACTGTATATATATGGATATAAAGATATATATAAATATATACTGTATATATGGATATAATATAGTATATAATATACTGTATATATGGATATAAAGGATAATATATAATATATACTGTATATATGGATATAAAGGATATTATATAATATATACTGTATACATGGATATAAAGGGTAATATATAATATATACTGTATATATGGATTTAAAGGATAATATATACTGTATACATGGATATAAAGGATAATAATAATATTACTGTATATATGGATATAAAGGATAATATATAATATATACTGTATACATGGATATAAAGGACTAATATATAATATATATCTTATATATGGATTTAAGGATAATAATAATAATACTGGTAAATGGATATAAAGGACAATATATAATATATACTGATACATGATATAAAGGATAATATATAATATATACTGTATATGGATAAGGATAATATAGTATATAATATATACATATATAGATACTGTATATGGATATAAAGATATATATAATATATACTGTATACATGGTATAAAGCTATATAATATATCTGTATATATGGATTAAAGGATAATATATAATATATACTGTATGAATGGATATAAAGGAATATATAATATATACTGTATACATGGATATAAAGGATTATATAATATATACTGTATAATAGAATTAAAGTATATTAATATATATACTGTATATGGATATAAAGGATATATATAATAATTCTGTATATATGGATATCACCGGATCCTATAATATATACTGTATATATGGATATAAAGGATAGTATATAATATATACTCTATATATGGATATAAAGGATAATATATAATATATACTGTATATATGGATATACTGTATAAGATGAATATATTAGCCCATTTTGTTTAATACGTTCCCCATATGTTGTATGTTTATATAAAGGATCTTTTGATGTTGTAATGGCTTTATTCACTATATACTGTACGCACATTATGTTACATCACATATAATGCAATTTTATGATGTTTGAAGGATACACAAAACACTACAGCACTTTTTTGAACAGTATATGGAGAATACACATTTATGGGACGTTTTCGCTGAGAAGAGTATGTATAGGGTTAATTTAACACTAACACATGCAATGGTTTTCTAGAAAAGTGGGTGGCACTATGGGTGTGGTCATGGCTATAAAAGGGTTTTGAGTCACTGTGTGTCACACTGGATTCTGATGAAGATGCTGCACGAAACGTTAATAAAACTCAGGGGCAAGCGCAGGATTTTCAAGGGGGGGATTCCTGAATGGTTTACCACCGAACAACCCCAGAAGGAAGTTCATGTCCAAATACATCCATATATTCTATTATATACCGTATGCATCATATAATAATATTATATATTCTGTACTTGCCATAATTATCATCACAGTTAGCCAAATATCACTTTGTTATAAAGTATCTTGTTAATAGTCAGATACCACCTCCAGGATTTCTAAATTCCTGCTCACTAACCCCATCACAGTGCAGTAGGTACAGTAAGTACTAAATATAAACCCAGTCTCAGCAATCACCTCAGGCACCTGCAGGGTTAATGTTGATACAGATCTCTATGCTGCTGTCAATCACAGGGCTGATTGGATACATTTATAAAACATACAAATGCTGCTTCTCACTCACAGCTCAATTAACAATGTAACAATCTATGTAACAATCTATGTAACAGTCTATGTAATCTATGTCTATGTAACCAATCTATGTAACAATCTATGTAACAGTCTATGTAACAGTCTATGTAACAATCGTATTGTATAACATGTCTATGTAACAGTCTATGTAACAGTCTATGTAACAGTCTATGTAACAGTCTATGTAACAATCTATGTAACAGTCTATGTAACAATCTACGTAGCAATGTAACAATCTATGTAACTGTCTATGTAACAATCTACGTAGCAATGTAACAATTTCTATAACCCCTCCCTCTTCTATCCCCTCCCATTTGTATAACCCTCCCTTTTCTAAATCTGACAAACATTTACCTGTCT
>CM033471.1:3619554-3661802 GCA_019447015.1 Hymenochirus boettgeri | reverse complement strand
GGATATCCTCTAACGTGATATATTATATGTTATTACATATTACACATGGTAGATTATTGAATAATACTGGGATATCCTCTAACGTGGTATATTATATATTATTACATATTACACATGGTAGATTATTGAATAATACTGGGATACCCTCTTATGTGGTATATAATATGTATATTATTACATATTACATTTACATGTCCGCTGTAAACCCCCCAAGTCAGCACCAGGTTCTCTCTACACAATCACAAAAGTGAAACACAAACATTTCAGTTGATTAGAAAGTGTCTGCGGGAGAGAAATCTGTTGTGTCTTGTGGCTTCTCATTGGGAGATTCCAGCAAAACCGGTTCCTTGTGTCAAGTCTCATCTGGAAATCACATGTTTAATAAATGAAAGACACAGGTAGTAAATCGAAAGTTACAGTGGAGCCTTAGAGATTTGCAGTTCATCAATATCATCCCCCAACATTCCCCTTTATTGTAACCCCCATAACATTCCCTTTATTAGGAGACACATGGAACCAGAAAAACTCAAGGGAATGGAGAACATGGAACCACGATAAACTCAGGGAATGGAGACACATGGAACAGATAAATCAGGGAATGGAGACAACATGGAACCAGATAAACTCAGGGAATGGAGAACATGGAACCAGATAAACTCAGGGAATGCGAGACACATGGAACCAGATAACTCAGGGAAAATGGGAGACACATGGAACCAGATAAACGTCAGGGAATCGAGACACATGGAAACCAGATAAACTCAGGGAATGGAGGACACATGGAACCAGATAAACTCAGGGAATGGAGAACATGGAACCAGATAAATAAACTCAGGGAATCGAGACACATGGAAACCAGATAAACTCAGGGAATGGAGAACACATGGAAAAGATTTAAACTCAGGGAATGGAGGACACATGTGGAACCAGAAAACTCAGGGAAGGAGAAACATGGAACAAGCAAAACTCAGGGAATGGGGGGGGAGACAACATGGAACCAGATAAACTCAGGGGATGGAGACACATGGAACCAGATCAAACTCAGGGAATCGAGAACATGGAACAGATAAACTCAGGGAATGGAGACACATGGAACCAGGATAAACTCGGGAATGGAGACACATGGAACCAGATTAAACTCAGGGATCGAGAACATGGAACCAGATAAAACCTCAGGAATGGAAGACACATGGAACCAGAAAACTCAGGAATGGAGACAACATGGAAACCAGATAAAAACTAGGGAATGGAGACACATGGAAACAGTAAATCGGGAAATCGAGAAACATGGAACCAGTAATCAGGGAAGGAGGACACATGGAACCAGAAAACTCAGGGAATGGAGACACATGGAACCAATTAAATCAGGGATGGAGACACATCGGAACCAGATAAACCTCAGGGGAAATGAGACACATGGAACCCAGATAAACTAAGGGAAATGGAGACAACATGGAACAAGATAACTCAGGGAATCGAGACACATGGAACCAGATAAACTCAGGGAATGGAGGACCACATGGAAACAGATATAAATAAACTCAGGGAATCGAGGACACATGGAACCAGATTAACTCAGGGAATGGAGACAACATGGAAACAGATAACTCAGGGAATCGAGACACATGGAACCAGATAAAATCAGGGAATCGAGCAACATGAACCAGATAAACTCAGGGAATGGAGACACATGGAACCAGATAACTCAGGGAATGGAGACCACATGGGACCAGATAAACTCAGGGAATGGCGACACATGGCACAGATTAAACTCAGGGAATGGAGACACATGGAACCAGATAAAACTCAGGGAATCGCAGACACATGGAACCAGATAAAACTCAGGGATCGGAGACACATGGAACCAGATAAAACTCAGGGAATGGAGACACATGAACCAGATAAACTCAGGGAATGGAGACACATGGAACCAGATAAACTCAGGGAATGGAGGACGAAGGACACATGGAACCAGATAAACTAGGGAATGGAGACACATGGAACCAGATAAACTCAGGGAATGGAGACACATGGAACCAGATAAACTCGGGAATGGAGACACATGGAACCATGATAAACTAGGGAATCGACGGACACATGGGAACAGATAAACTCAGGGAATGGAGACACTGGAACCAGATAAACTCAGGGGAATCGAGACACATGGAAACCAGATAAATCAGGGAATGGAGACCACATGGACCAGATAAACTCAGGGAACGAGACACAGGAACCAGATAAACTCAGGGAAATGGAGACACATGGACCAGATAAACTCAGGAATGGAGACACATGGATTGGGGAATGGAGACACATGGATTGGAGAAGGGGGTGACACATAGTGTGGGGATGTGACTCTGTTATTAGTATGTTAAATTGGGGAACTACCGACGGACCAGTGTGGAATCTTTGCTCATGTGATCCTGAGTTGAAGTGAGTTTGCTCTGGTAGGTGTGTGACAGCGAACGGTAAAGTCCTAAAATAGAGAAATTTCTTACAGAAGAGATAATGACCATGTTAATGGAGAGAAAGAAATGGGGGGACATATATAGCGGTTTGAAATGATATGTAATCAGAAAATCAGAAATTAGCTTCTGTGAGTTTCCAGTCTGTTTCCTATCTGCTGGTAGCACGCGCCCATCTGCGGAGATTAAACAGTAAGGGCTCATAGGTTCACAGAAAAATGTTTATCCATTAATGAATAAAAAGGTTTTAATGTTGTTGTAAATAATTAAAGTGAATATAAATAACAATGTAACCAATTGTATCTAACGATCCTTTCCTGCTACAAAGAAAATTTATTTTGGGTTACCCATCACCTCTGCTTATGTGATATGATGAATCACTACTATATAATACTGCCCCACTGCCGTAAAGATATGACTATGATTTAGAAATACTGCCCCCTGTTGGTAAGATATGACTATGGTTTTAGAAATTACTGCCCCCTTGTGGTAAAGATATGACTATGGTTTTAGGAAATTACTGAACACTGTGGTAAAGATATGACTATGGTTTTAGAAGTAATGCCCCCTGTTGGTTAAAGATATTGACTTATGGTTTAGAAATAATGCCCCCTGCTGGTAAAAGATATGACTAGTTTAGAAAATATAGCACCTGCTGGTAAAAATATGACGATGTTAGAAATGCCGCACCCTGTTGGTAAAGATATAACCTCTATGGTTTAGAAATACCGCCCCTGCTGGTGAGATAGGAACTATGGTTTAGACTATGCCGCCCCTGCTGGTAAGATATGACTATGGTTAGAAAAAATACCGCACCCTGATGGTAAAGGATATGACAGGGTTTAGAAATACCGCCCCCCCTGCTGGTAAAGAATGACTATGGTTTAGAAATACCGCCCCCTGCTGGTAGAGATAGGACTATGGTTAGAAATTCCACCCCCTGATGGGTAAAGATATGACTATGTTTGAAATACTGCCCCTGCTGTGGTAAAGATAGACTATGGTTTAGTAATTACTGCCCCTGTTGGTAAAGATATGACTGGGTTAGAAATACTGCCCCCTGTTGGAAAAGATATGACTATGGTTAGAAATATCGCCCCCCCTGCTGGGAAAGATATGACTATGGTTAGGAAATAACGCCCCCGCTGGAAAGATATAACTATGGTTAGAAATACCTCCCCTGTGGTAATAAGATATAAACGATGGTTTAGAAATACCGCCCCTGTGGTCAAGATATGACTAGGGTTTAGAAATACCGCCCCTGGCTGTAAAGATATGACTATGGTTTAGGAAATAACCGCCCCCTGCTGGTAAAGATAGACTATGGTTTAGAAAATACTGCCCCCTGTTGGCAAAAAGATATGACTATGGTTAGAAATTACTGCCCATGCTGGTAATTTTTCTAGGGACTATGGTTAAGAATACTGCCCCCTGTTGGCAAAGATATGACTATGGTTAGAAATACTGCCCATGCTGGTAAAAGATATGACTATGGTTTAAATATCGACCCCTGTTTGTAAAGATATGGACTATGGTTTAGAAATACTGCACCTGCTGTAAAGATATGACTAGGTTTAGAAATACGCCCACGTGTGGTAAGATATGACACTATGGTTTAGAAAATGCCCCCTGTCGATAAAGATAGAACTATGTTAGAAATATCGCCCCCCTGCTGTGTAAGATATGACTATGGTTTAGAAATACTGTTCCCTGCTGGTTAAAGATTGACTATGTTTAGAAAATTACCGCCCCCTGTTTGGTAAAGATAGACTATGCGTTTAGAAATATCGCCCCCTGTTGGTAAAGATAGGATATGGGTTAGAAATTCGTTGGCCCCAGTGGTAAAAGATAGGGAAACTAGGTTAGAAATACGCCCCCTGTGGTAAAGAGAGACCAATGGTTTAGAAATACTGCCCCTGTGGTAAAATAGGACTATGGTTTAGAAAACTGCCCCTGTTGTAAAGATATGACTTTGGTTTAGAACTATTGCCCCTGCTGGGTAAGATAGCTATGGTTTAGAAATATACCCCTGCTGGTAAAGATATGAATATGGTTAGAAATACTGCCCCCCTGCTGGTAAAGATTGGCTATGGTTTAGAAATACCGCCCCCTTTGGTTAAGATATGACTATGGTTTAGAAAAGACCGCCCCTGTGGTTAAAGATATGATAGTGGGTTTAGGAAATACTGCCCCCCTTTTGGGAAAGATATGACGATGGTTTTGAAATATCGCCCCTGTGGTAAATATATGACTCTCTGGTTAGAAATATCGACCCCTGTTGGTAAAGATATGACAATGTTTAGAAATATCGCCTCCTGCCGGGTAAAAGATATGACTATGGTTTAGAAATACTGCCACCCTGTTGGTAAAAGATATGACTATGGTTTAGAAATATGCCCCCTGCTGGTAAAGATGGCTATGGTTTAGAAATACCGCCCCCTGCTGGGTAAAGATATGACTATGGTTGAGAAATACGCCCCCTTGCTGGTAAAGATATGACGATGGTTTCGAAATATCGCCCCATGTTGGTAAAAGATTGACTATGGTTAGAAATCCGCCACCTGTGGTAAGATATGACTATGGTTTACAAATATCGCCCCATGATGGTTTAAAGATATGACATGGTTGAGAAATACGGGCCCCTGCTGGTAAGATTGGCTATGGTTAAACATATCGCCCCCTGCTGGGTTAAAGATATTGACTATGTTTTAAAATATCGCCCCTGTTGGGAAAAGATATGACAATGGTTTAAAAATACTGCCCCTGCTGGTTAAGATGGCTACGATGGTGTTAGAAATAAGCCCCCTGTTGGTAAAAGATATGACTATGGTTCAGAAATACCGCCCCCCTGTTGGTAAAGATATATGACTATGGTTTAGAAATATCGCACCCTGTTGGTAAAGATATTGACTATGGTTTAGAAATACTGCCCCCTATGGTAAAGATATGACTATGGTTTAGAAAATACTGCCCCCTGGTGGTAAAGATATGACTATGGTTTACAAATATCGCCCCCTGCGGGTCAAGTAAAGAATGAATATGGTTTAGAAATACTGCCCCCTCTGGTAAAGATTGGTAGGTTGAGAAAATACCGCCCCCTGCTGGTAAAGATATGAACTATGGTTTAGAAATATCGCCCTGCTGGTAAAGATATGGATATGGTTTAGAAATATCGCCCATGTGGTAAAAGATATGACTGTTTAGAAATACCGCCCCCTGTTGGTAAGTATGACTATGGTTTACAAATATCGCCCCTGATGGTAAAAGATATGACTATGGTTTAGAAAATACTGCCCCCTGTGGTAAAGATGGCTATGGTTTAGAAATATCGCCCCTTGCTGGTAAAGATATGACTATGGTTTAGAAATATTCGCCCCCTGTTGGTAAAGATATGACAATGGTTTAAAAAAATACTGCCCCATGCTGGTAAAAGATTGGCTATGGTGTAGAAATACGCCCTGTTGGTAAAGAATGACTATGGTCAGAAATACCGCCCCTGTTGGTAAAGATATGACTATGTTAGAAATATCGCCCCTGTTGGTAAAGCTATGACTATGGTTAGAAATAACTGCCCCTTTGGTAAAGTAAAGAATAGGACTTGGTTTTAGGAAATACTGACCCCCTGTTGGTAAAGATATGACTATGGTTTACAAATATCGCCCTGATGTTAAAGATATGCTATGGTTTTTAGAAATACTGCCCTGTTGGTAAAGATATGACTATGGTTTACAAATATCGCCCCTGCTGGTAAAGATATGGGACTATGGTTTAGAATTACTGCCCCGATTGGGTAAAGATATGACTATGGGTTAGAAATACTGCCCCTGGTGGTAAAGATTGACTATGTTTACAAAAATTATCGCCCCCTGTGGAAAGATATGCTATGGTTTAGAAATACTGCCCCCGTTGGTAAAGATCTGACTATGGTTACAAAGATCGCCCCCCCGGCTGTAAAGATATGACTATGGTTTTTAGAATACCGGCCCCCGTTGGTAAAGCTATTGGGGGGGGGGGGGGGGGGGAAACCTTCTTGGTTTAGAAATACGCCCCCTGTGTAAAGATATGACTTGGTTTTAGAAATACCCGCCCCCTGTTGGTAACGATATGGACTATGGTTTAGGAAATATCGCCCCATGTTGTAAGATATGACTTTGGTTTAGAAATACTGCCCCATGTTGGTAAAGCTATGACTCTGGTTTAGAAATATCGCCCCCCCCTGTTGGTAAGAATGACTTTGGTTTAGGAAGACTGCCCCATGTTGGTAAAGATATGACTATGGTTTAGAAAATAGCGCCCCCTGTGTAAAGATTCTAGGATATGGATTAGAAAAATATCGCCCCTTGTTGGTAAAAGATATGACAATGGTTTAGAAATCTCGCCCCCAGATGGTAAAGATATGACTATGGTTTAGAAATATCGCCCCCTGTTGGTAAAGATATGACTATGGTTTAGAAATACCACAATACTCACTTCTGTAAGAACTCATCACGGACACAGTACGCAGCAGGCAGCCAGACAGGGGGAGATAATGGTTATCAATGGCTCAGGATGCGGGGCCCGGAACTGTGCTGATGGGTAGGGGGCTGTATGGAGGGGTAGAGAGTCTGCAGCTGGGCGGTGGTGCTCCGGTTGTGAGGGGAGTTGCCCTAGTGGCAGGAGTAGAAGCCTGCCCCTGTGGATTTGGAGGGTACAGGTGCTGGATAGGGGGGGTACTGTGGCACCATTGGTGGGTGATTCTGCGTATCTGTTGTGATACTTTGGCAATAAAATCTTTCACAGGAACCGTATTGTAACCAAACCAAAACACAAGAACACAAAGAAAATTTAAATGAAAACAACAACAAATAACACAAGTTATTGTCCCTGGGGGTCCGTTATGGTGAGACAAAATGTATTAGCCACGTGATGACAAAACGTCTCCTACCTGCTGTTATGTCACAGTACGTGGTCCTGGTCTACTAGATCCATGGGGTGACCAGGACCAGATTCAGTGGACATCCCTACTTGAGCCATAAAGATGGAACCAATGGAACCAGTAAGGTTTCCCAGTGGGGCCTTTCCATATCACACCCAAACCAACACTGATTAGGGGGGTCTGGAGGTGGGTTTAGTGGAAGTTCACAGGATCACTTACCTTTCTCACTGTAGTTCAGGGGCAGATGATCCCCATGAACTGTTATTCTCAGATCTGATGCAGAGACGACACAACCAGGGAAATTCCCCACAACGCTCCAGATTTTCCCAGAGTTGGACACCGGGTCGGATGCGTCATATTGACGTCGGATTCTGTAACATGAAAATGTAACATTGGAAATCGTACAACTTCACAGAACCATCAACACTAAAGGAAAGCGGCACCTACGATTTCACCGCGTCACAGAACGCGACAAATGCCTTGTCAATATTCTCATTTGTGTCCAAAAGTTGAATCCGCCTTTGGCCAATCTGTACGATAATAAAGACATTCGGTAAGAGATAAGAATGATATATAGAATATTCCCCCAGGGCTCCCACCATTGGATTCCAGTCCAGTAATAATATAGAATATTAAACACTGGTGAACATGGAGATGTCTTAGTACAGGTCATTAAACTGATAAACCTTACCTTGGGTGCCCAGTCAGAAGGTTCTGGTTTCTGGGGAAAATGAGATCCAAACTGTGGGCCTGCCATGTCTATGGACTGATACATAGAGGGTGAACTAAGGGACATTGCTTTCCATTGGATCCCACCAGCCCTGGTGTTTTCTGATTGGGTTTCATAGAGCAAGTTATTAAATGCTGGGCCATGTGGATCGTGTGCCTCGGGACGCCAAGCCAATTCCATCTCCAGTCAACCTACAGGGTCTCTTAATCTGTTATTAATTGAAAATAATTGTTATGATAATGTACAGCGGATCCTCCAAGCAAGTCCCCAAAAATGTTCAAAGCCAATCCTGGTGTTACAACAGATGGTTCCGATTCTGGATTAGAAGACCAGGAGAATCTGATGAATGTGGATGAACAGGAAAGTTCTGATGATGTTCCTCAAGCCAGTTTGCTGATTGGAACTGATAGGAAGGTGCCATATTGTTTATGGGAGACACAAATGAGTCAAAACCTAGAGCCACATGTCCGCTTGGACCTGAAGATGGTGTAAGAGAAGCTTCGGCCCATACTGGACATTAAGATTGGGGAATCCTGGAGTTTGTGTGTTGGATTATTATGTGGATCAATAACTGCAAAACCAATATGGTTGACCAGATTCATTGTTGCTTCAATTTAATTCCCTGGTTTCCGTAGACATTGTAGAAGTTGAAGATAAAGATGAACAAGCGACTGAAAGAGATAGGCGATATGTCAGATTGTCAGTTTGATTTAGATGGCGGAGAGACCACATAATCTTCATCTTGTCCTATGGAACCAGACCCACTGACCCCCATCATCCCAACAAAAATGTATACCAACACCCACACAACCTACAACCTACATCTCCATCATCCCAACTAATCTAAAACCGACACATCCCATCCCAAGTACAACCAACACACTCCATCACCCGTAAACAATCTACAGCCAACACACCCATCAAATGTTCAACTGGCACAATCAATCATCCCAACACAATCTGCAACTGACACACCCTCTCAATGTAACCCAACACTCTCAATCCCCCAACACAATCTACAGCCAACATACCCATCACAATGACAACGGACCACACTCCATCATCCCAACACAATCTACAGCCAACACATCCATCACAATGTACAACCTACATACTCCATCATCCCAACACAATCTACAGCCAACACACCCATCACAATGTACAACCTACATACTCCATCATCCCAACACAATCTACAGCCAACACACCCATCACAATGTACAACCTACATACTCCATCATCCAACACGATCTACAGCCAACAAACCCATCACCATGTTCAACTGACACTCCATCATCCCAACACAATGTACAGCCAACACATCCATCACGATGTTCAACTGACACACTCCATCATCCCAACACGATCTACAGCCAACACATCCATCACGATGTTCAACTGACACACTCCATCATCCCAACACGATCTACAGCCAACAAACCCATCACAATGTTCAACTGACACACTCCATTATCCCAACACAATTTACAACTGACACACCCCATCCCAATGTACAACCAACACACTCCATCATCCCAACACAATCTAAAACCAAACACACCATCACAAGACAACCGCCAACTCCATCATTATCATACACAATGTACAAACGACAATCCATACAAATTACAACCAACACACTCCATCATCCCACACAATCTACAGCAACACAACCATCACCCTCAGCACATTTAAAACGGACACACCCATTTAACCAAAATACTACATCTGACACACCCCCTTTTCCTATAACAATGTTGAGCTGACACAATCTATTACCACAGCACAATGTACAACTGACACTCACACATGGTACACTGTCTGTATAGACTGTAGTAGGCACTCACACTGACACACTTAGCACACACACACACACACATTTACACACACACACACACACACACACACACAACATCATTGTGTTGCCAGTGTCCAAATTCCACACTATTAATCACACAACAGTTATATACAAACAATCTGATGAGACACACAATGTGACAGAGAGTTCAGAAGAAGAGGAGGTTGGGACTGGTAGAACCTTCATTAGCCATAACCAGAGAACTGCTCTGCTGCCCCCCCAAAACAGTAAGGAAAGTTCACTGTCGCTGGGCATTAGGAATTGCTGTCCTCCAGATGTTTTGAAACTGCCACTCCCAGGCATACCCTGGGTTGCCTTAGGGCATGTGGGGAATGCTGGTAGTTGTAGTTTCAAACATCTGGAGGCCTACAGATTGGACTTCCAGTAATAAAAATCCCTGTGGTCACATGTGAAAGGATAGGAAATTTAACCCCTGGGAGGGCATGTCTGACGATGGGATAAAAAGCATCAAACAAATGATTTAAAAATAGGGAAAACTAAACACATTATTTATTTATTATCCAATAACCACCCGCCTCTTCGTGTTATTGGCAGATCCACCACACACGATCACCCAATCAGCAGGCAGAGAAGAGTACATGCAAGTTGAGCAGGTCCCTATTACGAGGTGAAAGGTCTGTGACAGCACTGAAACCCCTTATGGAGTGTATTTAAATAAATATTAACAGGGAACGACCAGGACACCCCCTACAGGTTGGAGAAGGAGAGTTTACACCACAAAATCAGGAAAAGCTCTCTGTCAGGTGTTAACAATTACAACTACCACAATGTGCGTACAAATCTAAATCTCTTTATGGACACATACAACCTATCAGTATGTCGTTAGTGAGTGTGGGGAACCGGGCGGCCGGCGGAAAACCCACGAAAGCACGGGGAGAGGGGGAGAACATAACAAAAACTCCTGGTAGATGTGTCATAGGGTGGAATCGAACTCGTACTACAGCGCTGCGAGGTATCCAGTGCTATCACTGAGCCACCGTACTACAATACATAGTTCACTAACAGGACTCCCTGTTATTACATAATTACACATGGTTGATTACGGATATCCTCTAACGTGATAATTAGATGTTATTACATATTACACAGTTAGATTATTGAATATATACTGGGATTACCCTCTAAGTGGAATATATTATATTATCATTACAGATTACAATCGTTAGAATTAGTGATAATTACTGGGTACCCTAACGTGATATATTATATATCATTAATTATTATACATGTTAGATTATTGAATAATACTGGATACCCTCTAACGTTGATATATATAATCTTAAATAACACATGTTGAGATATTGAAGTGAATTAATACTGGGATACCCTCTAACGTGATCTTTATAATCATACATATTATACATGTTAAATTATTGAATAATACTGGGATATACTTAAGTGATATATTATATATTTTTTTTATTACATATTAAACATGTTGATATGAATAATATTCGGATATCCTCTAAGACGTGATATCGTATATATCATTACATATTACACATGGTAGATTATTGAATAATACTGGGATATCATCAACGTGATATATTATATATCATTACATATTACACATGGTAGATTATTGAATGAATACTGGAAACCCCTAAGTGTATATTATATATTATATATCATTTACATATACACATGGTAGATTATTGAAAATTACTGGGATACCCTCTAACGTATATATTATATATTATTAACCATATTACACATGTTAGATTATTGAATAATACGGGGATAGCCTCTTATGTGGTATATTATATGTATTATTATTACATTTATTAAATTTACATGCCGCTGTAAACCCCAAGTCAGCACCAGGTCTCTTACACAATCACAAAAGTGAAAACACAAACATTTCAGTTTGATTCGAAAGTGTCTGCGGGAGGGAGAAAATCTGTATGAGGGTCTTGTGGCTTCTCATTGGGAGATCCAGCAAAAACGGTTCCTTTGTGTAAAGTTCTCATCTGGAAATCACATGTGACTAAATGAAAAGACACAGGTAGTAAAATCGAAAGTTACAGGGAGCTTAGAGATTGCAGTTCATCAATATCATCCCCCCCAACATTCCCCTTTTTATTGTAACCCCCATAACATTCCCTTTATTTAAACCCCCAACATTCCCCTTTATTGTAACCCCCATAACATTCCCTTTATTGTAATCTCTCTAACATTCCCCTTTATTTAAACCCCCAACGTTCCCCTTTATTGTAATCTCCCCAACATTCCCCTTTATTTAAACCCCCAACATTCCCCTTTATTGTAATCTCCCCAACATTCCCCTTTATTGTAATCTCCCCAACATTCCCCTTTATTTAAACCCCCAACATTCCCCTTTATTGTAATCTCCCCAACATTCCCCTTTATTTAAACCCCCAACATTCCCCTTTATTTAAACCCCCAACATTCCCCTTTATTTAAACCCCCTGCCACTGGAGGGTGAAGTACCTGACGTACCTGACTTCAGTTCAGCCATCATTGCTATGACAGTATCTTGGTATCACTCACCTGAGTGTGTCTGGTTGTATTGGAACAGCAAAGACTCGTCTCCTGGATTGGAGGAAGAGATCAGGATTACATGGGGATACAATGTTACACTGCACAATGAGAAAGAGTCACCATCTGTACCTTCAAGATGCCCGCTTGTGACACTGTAACTTACTGTAACAAGTAAGAGAGACAGACAGACAGACAGCAGTGTTTGTTACGCAGTCAGCGAGAGCCACATTGTAACTGGCACCAGCTGGTCCCTCCCATTCCTTCTATTGACTTTCCTGTTTTTATCATTTCCCTTAACACAAGGTCTGTAACCCAGGAACATAATAAACCAAGGAAACTTTCTGTTGGCCGACACTCCACTAACCATATTCTCTGTAATTGGCCCAGTGCCTATAGAATAAATGTCAAGTTCCCTGACCTGTGACATGGTCTGAGAGATTTTGGACCCACAGTTTGAATTTAGGGTCCAGATAATTAACCTGGACATAATGAGATTTTATTATCCAAATATATTCAACCTTAGAAATAGAAACTTACCCCAGTTCGCAATGGGACCTTCTATTGTGTCTGCGAGGAAAGGAAATGTCAAACTTCATTCATCCTGAGTTCGATTCCACCCTTGGACACATCGGCAAGGAGTTTGTATGTTCTCCCCGTGCTTGCGTGGGTTTCCTCCGGGCACTCCGGTTTCCCCCACAATCATAAAGACATACTGATAGGTTGTATGTGTACATAATGTGATTAGATTGTAAGCTCTTCGGGGCAGGGCCTGATGTGAATATATACATGTAGGGGGCGATGCAATAAATTTCGTAATCGCAATCTACCAGCACTTGTTCCCGCAATGTATTCACCACTTGACCATTAATACATTGCGGTAAGTTGCGACCTAAGTTTGCTCAGCTTTAAAAATACAATAAAAAAGTGTTAATTTTTATGCAAAAAGCCAGCACAAAATGTATTGCTTCGCTGCACAAAGTCAAAAAAATTGCGACACGGGCAGCACAAAACCCTTACTAACACATTAGTACATTGGTTAGCGTGAATTTATCGCTTATTTTTCCGTTAGTGCGGGATATTACATCTCCCTGGTAATTGTAAAGCGCTACGGAAGATGTTGGTGCTATATAAATCCACAATAATAATAATAATAATGATGATGATGATGATAATAATAATATTAATAATAATAATAATAATAATAATAATAATAATAACGATGATGATGATGATGATAATACTAATAATAATATTACAGTTAATCATTATACACCAGGAATGTTTGTATAAACCCAGTGTATCCCATATATAAAATAGAATGTAATGACCATTTGTTTGGTAATAGACCATAAGGCCATAGTCTCCTTAAAAAGTTCATTAGTTTATAATCCTGCATAGTGTTCAAATCCATAACTTTTAGTCTTTAGTCTTTGTGTAAGGAAAACACATTGTACCTGTGAGACACTAATTCTACCTCCTGCGCTGGACTCTAGGGGGTAAAACCTCACGTGTCTGTTTACAGACAGCGTTCGAGTTTCTACAAACAAGGAATGTTACAAGTTACTGGGACTGATACATAAAGTAGAGTTGGGAAAGGGTTTGTCACTGTGAGAACGGTAAAGCTATGGAACTGTCTTCCAGTGGACGTTGTTATGGCAGGTTCATTGGTCAGTCCCCCAACATTCCCCTTTATTGTAACCCCCATAACATTCCCTTTATTGTAATCTCTCTAACATTCCCCTTTATTTAAACCCCCAACGTTCCCCTTTATTGTAATCTCCCCAACATTCCCCTTTATTTAAACCCCCAACATTCCCCTTTATTGTAATCTCCCCAACATTCCCCTTTATTGTAATCTCCCCAACATTCCCCTTTATTTAAACCCCCAACATTCCCCTTTATTTAAACCCCCAACATTCCCCTTTATTTAAACCCCCAACATTCCCCTTTATTTAAACCCCCAACATTCCCCTTTATTTAAACCCCCTGCCACTGGAGGGTGAAGTACCTGACGTACCTGACTTCAGTTCAGCCATCATTGCTATGACAGTATCTTGGTATCACTCACCTGAGTGTGTCTGGTTGTATTGGAACAGCAAAGACTCGTCTCCTGGATTGGAGGAAGAGATCAGGATTACATGGGGATACAATGTTACACTGCACAATGAGAAAGAGTCACCATCTGTACCTTCAAGATGCCCGCTTGTGACACTGTAACTTACTGTAACAAGTAAGAGAGACAGACAGACAGACAGCAGTGTTTATTACGCAGTCAGCGAGAGACACATTGTAACTGGCACCAGCTGGTCCCTCCCATTCCTTCTATTGACTTTCCTGTTTTTATCATTTCCCTTAACACAAGGTCTGTAACCCAGGAACATAATCAACCAAGGAAACTTTCTGTTGGCCGACACTCCATTAACCAATCAGAAGTTGTTCAACATTCTCTGTAATTGGCCCAGTGCCTATAGAATAAATGTCAAGTTCCCTGACCTGTGACATGGTCTGAGAGATTTTGGACCCACAGTTTGAATTTAGTGTCCAGATAATTAACCTGGACATAATGAGATTTTATTATCCAAATATATTCAACCTTAGAAATAGAAACTTACCCCAGTTCGCAATGGGACCTTCTATTGTGTCTGCGAGGAAAGGAAATGTCAAACTTCATTCATCCTGAGTTCGATTCCACCCTTGGACACATCGGCAAGGAGTTTGTATGTTCTCCCCGTGCTTGCGTGGGTTTCCTCCGGGCACTCCGGTTTCCCCCACAATCATAAAGACATACTGATAGGTTGTATGTGTACATAATGTGATTAGATTGTAAGCTCTTCGGGGCAGGGCCTGATGTGAATATATACATGTAGGGGGCGATGCAATAAATTTCGTAATCGCAATCTACCAGCACTTGTTCCCGCAATGTATTCACCACTTGACCATTAATACATTGCGGTAAGTTGCGACCTAAGTTTGCTCAGCTTTAAAAATACAATAAAAAAGTGTTAATTTTTATGCAAAAAGCCAGCACAAAATGTATTGCTTCGCTGCACAAAGTCAAAAAATTTGCGACATGGGCAGCACAAAACCCTTACTAACACATTAGTACATTGGTTAGCGCGAATTTATCGCTTATTTTTCCGTTAGTGCGGGATATTACATCTCCCTGGTAATTGTAAAGCGCTACGGAAGATGTTGGTGCTATATAAATCCACAATAATAATAATAATAATGATGATGATGATGATAATAATAATATTAATAATAATAATAATAATAATAATAATAATAATAACGATGATGATGATGATGATAATACTAATAATAATATTACAGTTAATCATTATACACCAGGAATGTTTGTATAAACCCAGTGTATCCCATATATAAAATAGAATGTAATGACCATTTGTTTGGTAATAGACCATAAGGCCATAGTCTCCTTAAAAAGTTCATTAGTTTATAATCCTGCATAGTGTTCAAATCCATAACTTTTAGTCTTTAGTCTTTGTGTAAGGAAAACACATTGTACCTGTGAGACACTAATTCTACCTCCTGCGCTGGACTCTAGGGGGTAAAACCTCACGTGTCTGTTTACAGACAGCGTTCGAGTTTCTACAAACAAGGAATGTTACAAGTTACTGGGACTGATACATAAAGTAGAGTTGGGAAAGGGTTTGTCACTGTGAGAACGGTAAAGCTATGGAACTGTCTTCCAGTGGACGTTGTTATGGCAGGTTCATTGGTCAGTTTAATAAAAAGCTGGATGAGTTTCTACAAACAAGGAATGTTACAGTTACTGGGATTGATACATAAAGTAGAGTTGGGAAAGGGTTTGTCACTGTGAGAACGGTTAAAGCTATGGAACTGTCTTCCAGTGGAGTTGGTATGGCAGGTTCATTGGTCAGTTTAATAAAAAGCTGATGGTTTCTACAAACAAGAATGTTACAAGTTACTGGGATTGATAATAAGTAGAGTTGGGAAAGGGTTTGTCACGTGAGAACGGTAAAGCTATGGAACTGTCTTCCAGTGGACGTTGTTATGGCAGGTTCATTGGTCAGTTTAATAAAAAGCTGGATGGTTTCTACAAACAAGGAATGTTACAAGTTACTGGGATTGATACATAAAGTAGAGTGGGAAAGGGTTTGTCACTGGTGAGAACGGTAAAGCTATGGAACTGTCTTCCAGTGGACGTTTGTTTATGGCAGGTTCATTGGTCAGTTTAATAAAAAGTGGATGAGTTTCTACAAACAAGAATGGTACAAGTTTACTGGGATGATACATAAAGTAGAGTTGGGAAAGGGTTTGTCACTGTGAGAACGGTAAAGCTATGGAACTGTCTTCCAGTGGACGTTGTTATGGCAGGTTCATTGGTCAGTTTAATAAAAAAGCGATGAGTTTCTACAAACAAGGAATGTTACAAGTTATGGTATTGATACATAAGTAGAGTGGGAAAGGGTTTGTCACTGTGAGAACGGTAAAGCTATGGAACTGTCTTCCAGTGGATGTTGTTATGGCAGCAGGTTCTGGTCAGTTAATAAAAAGCTGGATGAGTTTCTACAAACAAGGAATGTTACAAGTTACTGGTATTGATCATAAAGTAGAGTTGGGAAAGGGTTTTCACTGTGAGAAGGTAAAAGCTATGGAACTGTCTTCAGTGGACGTTGTTATGGCAGGTTCATTGGTCAGTTTAATAAAAGCTGGATGAGTTTCTACAAACAAGGAATGTACAAGTTACTGTATTGATACATAAAGTAGAGTTGGGAAAGGGTGTTGTCACTGTGAGAACGGTAAAGCTATGGAACTGTCTTCCAGTGGACGTTGTATGGCAGGTTCATGGTCAGTTTAATAAAAAAGCTGGATGGTTTCTACAAACAAGGAATGTTACAAGTTACTGGAGTGATACATAAAGTAGAGTTGGGAAAGGGTTGTCACTGTGAGAAGGTAAAGCTATGGAACGTCTTCCAGTGGACGTTGTTATGGCAGGTTCTTGGTCAGTTTAATAAAAGATGGATGAGTTTCTACAAACAAGGAATGTTACAAGTTACTGGTATTGATCATAAAGTAGAGTTGGGAAGGGTTTGTCACTGTGAGAATGGATAAAGCTATGGAAATGTCTTCCAGTGGACGTTTATGGCAGGTTTCTTGGTCAGTTTAATAAAAAGCTGGATGAGTTTCTCAAACAAGGAATGTTACAAGTTTGTGGTATTGATACATAAGTAGAGTTGGGAAGGGTTTTTCACTGTGAGAACGGTGGTAAAGTATGGAACTGGTCTCCAGTGGACGGTGTTATGGCAGGTTCATTGGTCAGTTAATAAAAGCTGGATGGGTCTACAAACAAGGAACGTTACAAGTTACTGGTATTGATACATAAAGTAGAGTTGGGAAAGGGTTTGTCACTGTGAGAACGGTAAAGCTATGGAACTGTCTTCCAGTGGACGTTGTTATGGCAGGTTCATTGGGTCAGTTTAATAAAAAGCTGGATGAGTTTTACAAACAAGGAATGTTACAAGTTACGGGATTGATACATAAGTAGAGTTGGGAAAGGGTTGTCCCTGTGGAACGGTTTAAAGCTATGGAACGTCTTCAGGGACGTTGTTATGGCAGGTTCATTGGTCAGTTTAATAAAAGCTGGATGAGTTTCTGCCAAACAAGGAATGTCAAGTTACATGGTATGATACATAAAGTAGAGTTGGGAAAGGTTTGTCACTGTGAGAAACGGTAAAGCTATGGAACTGTCTTCCAGTGGACGTTGTTATGGCAGGTTCATGGTCAGTTTAATAAAAAGCGGGATGGTTTCTCAAACAAGGAAGTACAAGTTCTGGATTGATACATAAAGTAGAGTTGGGAAAGGGTTTGTCACTGTGAGAACGGTTAAAGCTATGGAACTGTCTTCCAGTGGGACGTTGTTATGGAAGGTTCATTGGTCAGTTTAATAAAAAGCTGGATGAGTTTCTACAAACAAGGAATGTTACAAGTTACTGGTATTGATACATAAAGTAGAGTTGGGAAAGGGTTTTTCACTGTGAGAACGGTAAAGCTATGGAACTGTCTTCCAGTGGACGTTGTTATGGCAGGTTCATTGGTCAGTTTAATAAAAAGCTGGATGGGTTTCTACAAACAAGGAACGTTACAAGTTACTGGGATTGATACATAAAGTAGAGTTGGGAAAGGGTTTGTCACTGTGAGAACGGTAAAGCTATGGAACTGTCTTCCAGTGGACGTTGTTATGGCAGGTTCATTGGTCAGTTTAATAAAAAGCTGGATGAGTTTCTGCAAACAAGGAATGTTACAAGTTACTGGTATTGATACATAAAGTAGAGTTGATCCAGGGAAATTTCCCATTGCCACTTGGAGTCAGGAAGGAATTTTTTCCCCTTCATAAATTTGGTGGGGTTTTTTGCCTTCCTCTGGATCAACAGTTAGGCAGGAAATAAGGATATTGCTAGATGGGTTGGACTGGATGGACGTATGTCTTTATTCAACCTGAAATACTATATTATACTATACAAAGTGTTTCATTACACATGGACTAAAGGGTAAGTTATCTGTTTAGAAACTATGCAGGATTATATATAAAAGTACATATAAAAATTATACAGACAATCTGACATAGAAACCAAATTGTCCTTGTATAAAATTGGCAGATAACCAAAAAAAAATATATATATTCTCCACTAGAGGGCGCTGCTTGCTTTCGTTCTTTGTAATTTCTGTAGAAAACTCATTTTAGCTCACAGTTTAACTCCTCACTGACCAGCTCACTGTCCCATTGAAACATTCTGAGCAGTGAGATACCAAGGAGCTCGACACAAGACTCAGTAGAGAAGGGGTTAAATAGTGTTGGCAAATTCACCTTAAAAATTCACATTTATTCAGAGATCACAGAAAAACTGCTGCATTGTGTACAAATTCTCAATTCTCCCTGATAAGTGATTGTTAAAGGGGAACTGTGGTCTATACATGTTTTTTCATTTAATAGAATAGAAATTAGCCAGGGGTCATGTCTGTAGCTGCAGTTTAACCAGCCACGTATAGGTTAATTATTTTTGCTAGCAAGGAACTTAACTACTTCATGGCCAGTACTCTGACAGCAACTCCACCCAGGACGGTAATTGGAAAGGATTTATATCTGGAAACTCTGATATCAATCCTTTACCACAAACGTTAAGATATAACCCCGCAACCATAAATCACTGATTGTTAATGAGAATAAACAGTTGCTGCATTATTAAGACCACGTCGTGAAATAACACCCATGGTGGTCAATTGCCTGACATTACCGCACGGTATCGGAATTTTGCGTTGCGGTTTGTAATTTACGGTAACAATCTGTCATTTTAAGGCTCAATTTCGAACTTTTCTAAATACATTGGCTAGTTTGAATGGAGAGAGATCTATTAATAATTATTAACCTCCCATACAGTATTTCCTAACAATAATAATGATAATTAATCATTCGTAATATAATATTACTGTACAGTGCTGTGTCCACTAACAGAACATCCCAGAGTGACCATCTGGTGTCAGTGAGATCTGATCCTGTGCCTCGTTCCTACAATTACAGTCAGGGCAGGGAAGGGTTTATTATTATACGTTCTCCATAGGAGACTCCAGCTCTGGGATCTGAAAGGGTTAATAATCGACTTATGGGCTCAGGATACCAGGAAAGGAAAATCACACCAGCACAAACCCCAATTATTGAGGGGGGCACAGTACCCTCCAGTGTTATGTATCCTGGCTGTGTGTACAGTACAGGGAAAGAGCACAGTGATACTACCACGCTGATCTCATGTAATAAATGATTACCTTGAAGCTGCCATACTGCTACAAACTGCAGGGCACCATGGGATATCATATGAGAAGAATTAACTCTCAACTTAACCCTTTGCTGTCCACCAATATCTTAGGCATCCCTGCAGTCAAAGGGTGGTTATTAGGGTTCACCTGGGAGTTAAAAGGTTGTTTATGAACTACCACAATACTCCCGTCTTCTAATTCACACTCCCATGATTCCCAGTGAGACCTACTAGGGTGAAAACCTGAGTGCAGAGGGGAAACCTGCTAAGGATGATGGGAGGTGTAGTAAGTCTGTACCTGACAATGAATCGGTGGACACTAAGATCTGGTCTTGGTTATTGTCGGTCTGTAGGCCCAGAGTTTATTAATAACCTTCTGTCTATCACGGGACCATCCACCCAGGTTATTTATAGACATGACATCCCCCAGGGTTAAAGGTTCTCAGGGGGTCCTGGCCAGGAATAGAACAAATCTAGATGGATCATTGGTGGGTGGAAATTCCATTTAATACACAGTAAATATATGGCGAGTGATGTCACCCCCGACATTCCAGGTGTAGAGCGGCATTAAGTAGATTGTAAGCTCTATGGGGCAGGAACCTCTTTCCTCATGTTACATGTTTTAAACACTTGTATATTTAGTGATGCTCATACTTATTTATATATTTATATAGTTATTTGCTGTCTCCCTTGTACGACTTTTTTGTATTCTATATTGTACAGCGCTGCGTCCTCTATTGGCTCTATATATATAAACATATACACACATACTGTATAATCTGTATTGTTATAATGTACAGCGCTGTGTACCCAAGTGGCTTCTATCTTATAAAAAACATATAACACCACATACTGTTATATCTGTATTGTTATAATGTACAGCGCTGTGTACCCAAGTGGCGCTATATAAATAAACATATACATACATACTGTATAATCTGTATTGTTATAATGTACAGCGCTGCGCCCCCTAGTGGCGATATATAAACATATACATATATACTGTATAATCTGTATTGTTTTCTCTACGATGGGAAAAAAAAGTTATTAGGCAGAAATTAAAGCCCAGTGTCATTCTGGGAAACAAGGGGTTAAATGTTTATAATAATATATAGGGAGTCTCACCTTAAACACACACACCTGTAATAACATCCCCTCTTATAATGTACACCCAGTCACCCCTTCCTTATTGCACACACATATCCCCCCATAATCACATATTTTAAAACATTCCCCTCTTATATAAGGTTACCCAGTCAACCCCATTTTCTGCAGCCCCACATCACCCCAAATAAAATACCCTCCAACACTCCCTGTAATATATTGTTCACCCAGTCACCCCCTTACTGCACCCTCATATTCCCCTATACTAATATGAACTGCCTCTCCTGTCCTTTCTATCACACCTGCTTCAATTGGTGAGTTTGACTCAAAATACCAAAAGTAAAATGATGCAAAATGCAAAGGTCCCTATCACCCTCTAGTGGTAATAAGGAGTAATAGCACATTGTAATCTGGGATTCACATTCAATGGAAATTCTCCTTGTAATGTGGAATAGTTTGTATATAAATCATTGATCTAGATGGACAGACAGATGTTGTCAGATGCTGTAGCTAGACAGACATACAGACATTTATGGCAGGTTCCTTCTTAAGTTACAGCACAGGGTCCTGTCTCAACATGTCAGTAGAGGGCGATAGAGAGACGGTGAAGCCATTTGTGAATATTGGTTAAAACCATTTCCCAGCAAGTGTCTAATAGCAGAATCCATGGGCCCTAAGTTCACAGGGGCCCTTGTTCAGGGAGAAAGCTGGATTGTCGTATAGAGTTGTAGTTTGGGAACACGTTGCGGTTTCATGATATTGGATAATTTTTCTCTAACTAGGAATAGTTCATTGGCCCTGCGGGGGGGGGGGTTCACGTTTATTACCCAACCATCTGTTCCGTTTTATGTTTTTTAAAGGGGAATCGCGCCCTTTCCAGTTATCATTGAAGTTCCCAGCGCGGGGCAGGTGGAGTTAATGTGACGTTAACCACGCAGTAAATCAGCAGATGTTCCTATGACAGGACCGAGGCCTCCATGATGATCTATCGGCTGCAATCGCGCTCATTAAAACAAGGGCACTTGGCAAAGTGAAAATTACTAGTCATGTAGAGTAACCGCAATGATTCACGGTTCGGCATTTAGGGAATAATTAACCAGAGCTGCTGCGTTCGGTTTCTGTAAAGACACCGGTGAGGATCTCGCCCGACTACCGCAGATCCCCAAAGAGAAGTATGAATTAATGGCAATAAGATGAAACAGACTGAAAATAATTCAACAACAAAAGGTCACGGATGAGAGAGACAAACTCAGCAATAACTGGAAGTTTATTCGATGGGAGTTTGGTTAAACTGACACAAAGGATTATGGGGGATGTCAGGTTGCTCCACACTGGGCAAGGATACGGGAGGACATTGTGTGCACATGGGTAGCAGGACTTTCCTCCACCCCACTATAGAGTCTCTCTCTGCTCCTCACCCCCAAATGTTCCCATCAGGCCAGTCAATGGAACCTCTACACCCAGTTCTCTTATTTCCATAGACAGTCGGGTGGTTGTGAGGTCCCATTTAGTGTTCCAAATAGATCTGTGGAAAGTGTAGGGAGCTTTTTGGGAAAAGGGAAATGAGGGTCGGGACAGAGAAAGGAACAAACAGAAAAAGTCAAAACTTTAGGGGAAAAGAGAGAAAGAAACTTGGGTAGAGAAAATTGAATTTGGTGAAGTAACAGGTGACTTGGCCAAAACCAAGGGTTGGGAAGTCCATTAAATTATCTTCATCCACTGGGTCAATCCAGGTCCTTTCCTTCCTCAACTGACATCAGCCCAACTAGACCTGAAAAACCAGGACTCAGCTCCAGATCTCAATGTCAGGCCCATCATTCTACTCAACATTGTTCCTTCGGTATCTTCTGGTGTCATCACCTTCCAAACATTAATCCCTGGTGGGGGATGATCTGCAAATGAACTGGCCCCAAACAATAATCACCTCCAATCAATAAAGATTCAGATCTTGGAGAAGAAGGATAAGATTCCTTGGAAATATCCAGTCAACGTCTTATCTAACCTCCACATTCCCAACTTCATTGGTCATAATGATCATTCATTATAGAGTCATTTATTTTTAGCAGCTCATTAAATATCTTGTCGGTATTAGTGATACAGCCCTGTCCTGTATGACGTTAATTGGTTCTAGACATAGGACGATGAGATGAGGTTCCACTTGGTCCAAAGCCCTAGAATATTCCTTTCTGTGCGTTATCATTCTTGCATAAAGGGGCCCTGTCAGGTTTTGACACCTCCCTTAAGAGATGAACATGGAATTTTTTTTACACTTCAGGATCTATTAAATTGTTATGACCTTTATCCCACTGTCGTTATCCATCTTTATAATATACAATCAATCACTTCCACTGTCCGCGTTGAAAGGCTGAAAAAGTAGAAAGTTCTTACGAAACTTTCCAGTAAAATGAAACAGAAAGTCCAACATGTTCGATGTTTTAAGAGGAAAAGTGTCCTTGGGCCATTTGGGAAAATCTTTATCAGTGACTGTTCATTAAACCCATAGGGGAGCGATGTCCCCATTGTCTTGACCATTCAACGGTATCTACAGATTGAGCTGGTTAATCCCTTCGGTATCTGGACAACACATTTGTTTTTGGAATTGGAAAGCAGCTGGTACAAAAAGTAACATACAGATTGGGAATTTCTAAAGGTGGCCGATACATATGAACGATATATGAATGTTCCACGATGGGATTTACCCATTTTATCTTCTATCCATAGAGACACAGTAATGTCTTTACTCAACTAGGCCTTGGATACTTCTACCTCCTACAAACTATTTCCAGCAAATCAACATTCTTTTAGTAGTCTTCATCTAGTATTCTTCATATTCCTAGTAGTCCACATACTTCTAGTAGTCTTCATACTTCTAGTAGTCCTCATACTTCTAGTAGTCTTCATACTTCTAGTAGTCCTCATACTTCTAGTAGCCCTTATACTTCTAGTATTCTTCATACTTCTAGTAGTCCTCATACTTCTAGTAGCCCTCATACTTCTAGTATTCTTCATACTTCTAGTAGTCCTCATACTTCTAGTAGCCCTCATACTTCTAGTAGTCTTCATACTTCTAGTAGTCCTTATACTTCTAGTAGCCCGCATACTCCTAGTAGTCCTCATACTTCTAATAGCCCGCATACTCCTTGTAGTCCTCATACTTCTAATAGCCCGCATACTCCTTGTAGCCCTCATAATTTTAGTAGCCCTCATACGCATAGTAGTCCTTTAGTAGTGATACCTCTAGTAGTGATCCTACTTCTTATAGGCCTAGTAGCCCTCATACTTTTAGTAGACCTCATACTCCTAGTAGCCCTCATACTTCTAGTATTCCTCATATTCCTAGTAGTCCTCATAGTTCTAATAGCCCTCATACTTCTAGTAGCCTTCATATACCTAGTAGCCCTCATAGTAGTCCTTATACTTCTAATAGCCCTCATACTTCTAGTTACCCTCCGTGTCTTTATAGTCACGTATTCACCTCTACGGTTTTGATTCCTTTTACACCATGTGTAATTAAAATGTAATCAGGACGTATACGAATTCTCCGCCTGTCTAAATGATTATGTTTTAAATCTGCCGTTAAGAACTATTTTAATAGATGAGATGGTTTGTGTGAGTGCCAGCTATTGTGTAATTAGCGATCGCAATCTGTTCACACAATCGGCTGATTCCAAAGGTTCCAGAACATTCCATGAAACGTTTCTGTTCCAATCCATATGACATGGGGGAGGGGACGTTTTATTTGAACAATAGAAAGTGTCCAAACTGGCAGGAGATGAAGAAATATTGTCAACTATTGTGACCACAAACCCAAGAAAATCTCCCAATGTTTTTTTTTTTTATTTCATTTTATCGTTATTGAATTTTATACAGCAAGAGAAAGTCACCATGTAACTAGTCACCGTATAACTAGTCACCCTATAACTAGTCAGAGTATAACTAGTCAGAGTATATCTATAGTCACCAATGGCAGGTTCATTGGTCAGTTTAATAAAAAGCTGGATGAGTTTCTACAAACAAGGAATGTTACAAGTTACTGGTATTGATACATAAAGTAGAGTTGGGAAAGGGTTTTTCACTGTGAGAACGGTAAAGCTATGGAACTGTCTTCCAGTGGACGTTGTTATGGCAGGTTCATTGGTCAGTTTAATAAAAAGCTGGATGGGTTTCTACAAACAAGGAACGTTACAAGTTACTGGGATTGATACATAAAGTAGAGTTGGGAAAGGGTTTGTCACTGTGAGAACGGTAAAGCTATGGAACTGTCTTCCAGTGGACGTTGTTATGGCAGGTTCATTGGTCAGTTTAATAAAAAGCTGGATGAGTTTCTGCAAACAAGGAATGTTACAAGTTACTGGTATTGATACATAAAGTAGAGTTGATCCAGGGAAATTTCCCATTGCCACTTGGAGTCAGGAAGGAATTTTTTCCCCTTCATAAATTTGGTGGGGTTTTTTGCCTTCCTCTGGATCAACAGTTAGGCAGGAAATAAGGATATTGCTAGATGGGTTGGACTGGATGGACGTATGTCTTTATTCAACCTGAAATACTATATTATACTATACAAAGTGTTTCATTACACATGGACTAAAGGGTAAGTTATCTGTTTAGAAACTATGCAGGATTATATATAAAAGTACATATAAAAATTATACAGACAATCTGACATAGAAACCAAATTGTCCTTGTATAAAATTGGCAGATAACCAAAAAAAAATATATATATTCTCCACTAGAGGGCGCTGCTTGCTTTCGTTCTTTGTAATTTCTGTAGAAAACTCATTTTAGCTCACAGTTTAACTCCTCACTGACCAGCTCACTGTCCCATTGAAACATTCTGAGCAGTGAGATACCAAGGAGCTCGACACAAGACTCAGTAGAGAAGGGGTTAAATAGTGTTGGCAAATTCACCTTAAAAATTCACATTTATTCAGAGATCACAGAAAAACTGCTGCATTGTGTACAAATTCTCAATTCTCCCTGATAAGTGATTGTTAAAGGGGAACTGTGGTCTATACATGTTTTTTCATTTAATAGAATAGAAATTAGCCAGGGGTCATGTCTGTAGCTGCAGTTTAACCAGCCACGTATAGGTTAATTATTTTTGCTAGCAAGGAACTTAACTACTTCATGGCCAGTACTCTGACAGCAACTCCACCCAGGACGGTAATTGGAAAGGATTTATATCTGGAAACTCTGATATCAATCCTTTACCACAAACGTTAAGATATAACCCCGCAACCATAAATCACTGATTGTTAATGAGAATAAACAGTTGCTGCATTATTAAGACCACGTCGTGAAATAACACCCATGGTGGTCAATTGCCTGACATTACCGCACGGTATCGGAATTTTGCGTTGCGGTTTGTAATTTACGGTAACAATCTGTCATTTTAAGGCTCAATTTCGAACTTTTCTAAATACATTGGCTAGTTTGAATGGAGAGAGATCTATTAATAATTATTAACCTCCCATACAGTATTTCCTAACAATAATAATGATAATTAATCATTCGTAATATAATATTACTGTACAGTGCTGTGTCCACTAACAGAACATCCCAGAGTGACCATCTGGTGTCAGTGAGATCTGATCCTGTGCCTCGTTCCTACAATTACAGTCAGGGCAGGGAAGGGTTTATTATTATACGTTCTCCATAGGAGACTCCAGCTCTGGGATCTGAAAGGGTTAATAATCGACTTATGGGCTCAGGATACCAGGAAAGGAAAATCACACCAGCACAAACCCCAATTATTGAGGGGGGCACAGTACCCTCCAGTGTTATGTATCCTGGCTGTGTGTACAGTACAGGGAAAGAGCACAGTGATACTACCACGCTGATCTCATGTAATAAATGATTACCTTGAAGCTGCCATACTGCTACAAACTGCAGGGCACCATGGGATATCATATGAGAAGAATTAACTCTCAACTTAACCCTTTGCTGTCCACCAATATCTTAGGCATCCCTGCAGTCAAAGGGTGGTTATTAGGGTTCACCTGGGAGTTAAAAGGTTGTTTATGAACTACCACAATACTCCCGTCTTCTAATTCACACTCCCATGATTCCCAGTGAGACCTACTAGGGTGAAAACCTGAGTGCAGAGGGGAAACCTGCTAAGGATGATGGGAGGTGTAGTAAGTCTGTACCTGACAATGAATCGGTGGACACTAAGATCTGGTCTTGGTTATTGTCGGTCTGTAGGCCCAGAGTTTATTAATAACCTTCTGTCTATCACGGGACCATCCACCCAGGTTATTTATAGACATGACATCCCCCAGGGTTAAAGGTTCTCAGGGGGTCCTGGCCAGGAATAGAACAAATCTAGATGGATCATTGGTGGGTGGAAATTCCATTTAATACACAGTAAATATATGGCGAGTGATGTCACCCCCGACATTCCAGGTGTAGAGCGGCATTAAGTAGATTGTAAGCTCTATGGGGCAGGAACCTCTTTCCTCATGTTACATGTTTTAAACACTTGTATATTTAGTGATGCTCATACTTATTTATATATTTATATAGTTATTTGCTGTCTCCCTTGTACGACTTTTTTGTATTCTATATTGTACAGCGCTGCGTCCTCTAGTGGCGCTATATAAATAAACCTATACATACATACTGTATAATCTGTATTGTTATAATGTACAGCGCTGTGTACCCAAGTGGCCAAACTCATTCCATCATGAGTTCGATTCCACCCGGGGACACATCGGCAAGGCGTTTGTAGTTCTCCCCGTGCTTGCGTGGGTTCTCCGGGCATCGGTTTCCCCCACAATCATAAAGGACATACTGGTAGGTTTGTATTGTAATATGTGATTAGATTGTAAGCTCTTCGGGGCAGGGCCTTGATGTGAGAATATAATACATGTAGGGTGTGCGATTTGGCAATAAATTGTCGTAGCTCGACAATCCTACCAAGGCACCCTTGTGTCCGCAAAGGTATCACTCAGACTTGTACCTATTTGTGTAATAAGCTGCGGTGGGTAAGTGCGACCTAAGTTTGATCAGCTTAAAAATACAATAAAAAGTGTTAAATTCTCACACGCAAAAAGCCAGCACAAAGAGTGTATTTGGCTTCGCTGCACAAGTCAAAAAAAATTGCGACACGGGGCAGCACAAAACCCTTACTAACACATTAGTACATTGGTTAGCGTGAATTATCGGCTTATTTTTCCGGTTAGTGCGGGATATTACACTCTCCATGGTAAGGGTAAGCGATACGGATGGAAGATGTTGGTGCTATATAAATCCACAATGAAGAATAATAATAATGCTGATGCTGATGAGTAATAAATAATAATTAATAATAATAAGACTAATAAATAATAATAATAACGATGATGTGATGATGATAATACTAATAATAATATACAGTTAATTTCATTAGTACACCAGGAATGTTGTTATAACCCAGTGATCCCATATATAAATAATAGAATGTAATGACCATTTTTTGTGGTACTAGGAAGCCAGTAGGCCCTAAGTCTTGCTCACTACACAAGTTCCTTCGTTACCTAGTAACTCACACTGCATAGTGTTCAAATCCATTAGCGTTTGCAGTCTTTATGTCTTTGTCAGGTTAAGGAAAACACAATTGTACCTGTGTGAGACCCTAATTCTACTCCGCGCTGGGACTTAGGGGGTGTGAAAAACCTCAACGGGTTGTTTACAGACAGCGTTCGATGTTTCTACAGCAAAGTAAGGAAGGTTACAAGTATTGGACTGATACAATAAAGTAGAGTTGGGGAATAGGTTTTTGTCACTGTGCGAACGGTTAACTAATAAAGCGCACTGAACACTGTCTTCAGTGGACGTCGACGTATATGCAGGTTCAATTGGTCAGTTTAATAAAAAGCTTGGATGAGTGTATACAACGGAAGGAATTGTTACAAGTTGCTTGGACTTGATACATAAAGAGAGTTGGACAAGGGTTCTGTCACCCTGTGAGAACTATCGGAGTTAATAAAAGCTAGGGAACTGTCTCCAGTGGACGTGGTATGGCAGGTTTCATTGGGCAGTCTATAATAAAAAGAAGCTGGAATGAGTTTCTACAAACACGGGAATGGTTACAAGTTACAGGGAATCTGATGATGCATTAAGAAAGTCAGGTGGAAAGGGTTCTTTGTCACTGGGAAGACCAGGTAAGTGGACGGAACTGTTTCCAAGTGGACGTGTGTATGTGCAGGTTCTTGGTCAGTGTCTAATAAACAAGCTGCGTTTATTGTATGTTTCTACAGAACAAGCGTCTTACAAGTTATGGTATTGATACATTAAAGTAGAGTTGGGAAAGGGTTTGTCATGTTTGAGAACGGTAAATAGCTATGGAACTGTCTTCCAGTGGACGTTGTATGGCATGGTTCATGGGTCTGTTTTTGATAAAAAAGCTGGATGAGTTTCTGTGACAACACAGAGAATGTTACAAGTACTGAGGAGTGATAAATTAAGATAGAGTTGGGAAATAGGGTGTTCTGTGTGTCACTGTGCGAACGGTAAAGCTATGGAACTGTCTTCCAGGGGACGATGTAGGCTATGAGCAGGTATTGGGTACCGTTGTATACACAAGCTGGATAGAGTTTCTACACACAGAATGTTACAAGTTGAATGGTCTTATCAGACATAACGTAGAGGTGGAAAGGGTTTGTCATCTGCTGAAGAACGGTACTATAGTAATTAACGGACTATGGACACTGATCTTCCAGTGGACGTTTGCCATATGGAGGTCATTGGTCGGAGATTTAAATAAAAAGATGGATGGGGTTTGCTACAACAACGCGAATGTGAGCAGTTACGGGATTGATATCACTAAAGTAGAGTTGAGGAATACAGCGGATTGTCATGTCGAGAACGGTACTAAAAAGCTAATGGAAAATGTCTTCGTTGGCCGTTGTTATGGGCAGGTTCATTGGTCAGTTTAATATAAAAAGCTGGGATGAGTTTCTACAAAACAGGAATGTGGAGCAAGTTACTGGACTAGATAACTAAAGTAGATGTTGGGTAAAAGTGGTTTGGCACTGTGATGAACACCGGTAAAGCTATGGACTGTCTTCCAGTGGACGTTTGTTGCTTATGGCAGTTACATGGTAAGTTTAATAAAAAGTGGATGAGAGTTGAAGCGTTGACAGTCACGCAGCCGAATGGCTACAGATAGCTAGCGAGGTATGAGATACATAAAGTAGAGTGGGAAAGGGTTTGTCACTGTTGTGAGAAACGGGAAAGCTATGGAACTGTTTCCAGTGGAGTTGTTATGCAGGTTCAGTGGTCAGTTGTAATAAAAGCACAGGCATGAGTTTCTACAAACAAGGAAGTTACAAGTTACTGGTATTGATACATAAAGTTAGAGTGGGAAAGGGTTTTGGCACTGTGAGAATGGTAAAGCTATGGAAACTGTTCTTCCAGTGGACGTTTTGTAATGCGCCAGGTTCATTGGTCAGTTTAATAAAAAGATGGATGAGTTCTCAAACAAGGGAATTGTTACAAGTTTACTGGTATTGATACATAAAGAGCGTTGCGGAAAGGGTTTTTTTCAACTGTGAGAACGGTAATCATGGAACTGTCTTCCCCGTGGACGTTGTTATGGCAGGTTCATTGGTCAGTTTAATAAAAAGCTGGATGGTTTCTACAAACAAGGAACGTTACAAGTACTGGTAATTGATGACATATAAAGTAGAGTTGGGGGGAAAGGTTTGTCACTGTGAGAAACTGGTTAAAGCTATGGAACTGTCGGTCAGAGGAGACGCTGTCGAGCATTAAGGCAGGTTTCATTGGTCAGTTTAATAAAAAAGCTGGGATGAGTTTCTAACAATACACAGGAATGGTACAAGTTACTGGGATTGATACAGTAAAGTACACTATGTAACACCAATTTTAGTGCATCGCTATGAAAAGTGCATCCTCAGCCGAGTTGGGACAGGGTTTGTCAGTGGCGAACGGTTTTAAATAAATTAAAAGTCGGAATTATTCCAGTGGACCCGTGGTTAGTGCAGGTTACCCTTGGTCAGTTTCATCACATACGCTGGCCTTGCGTTGTTGAATGCCCACCAGGCATGTATACCCAGTTAATGGTAGTTGACATAAAGTTCGGGGCTGGGAATATTAGGGTACGCATCACTGCTGAGAAATGGTGTTTATGAGAGCTAAGAGAACTGTCTTCGCAGTGGGACGCTTTGGGGTCGTGTGTAATGGTCTAGGACAGTGGTCAGTTGTTACCTGAAAACGCTGGAATGAGTTTACAAACAAGGAATGTGTACAACATTGTACTTGTATTGATACAAAAAGTAGCGTTGGGAAGAAGGGTTTTTCACTGTGAGAACGTGTTAATAGGCTGTATTGGAAGCGTATTCCAGTGGACGTGTACCAATTAATGATTATGGCGGGTGAATTGCGTCGTTAATAAAAAGCGGCGATGGGTTTCTACAAACAAGGAACGGTACAAGTTTACTGGTAATGAGCATACATAAAGTAGAGTTGGGAAAAGGGCTGTGTCGAACTGTCGAGACCGGGTAAACCAGCTCATGGACAGCTGTCTTCCAAGTGGACGTTGTTGTCTGGAGCCGGTTATTGGTCAGTTTTATTACCAGCTGGATGGAGTTTTCTACCAAAAACAAGGAACGTTACAAGGTTAGTGTGGATGCTGATACATTTAAGAAGAGTTGGAAAAAGGGAACTAGAGACGGTTTTAAATCTATGGAAACTGTACTTCCCGGGGGACGTTGTATTATATGGCAGGGTTCTTGGTCAGTTTAAATTGTAGTAAATAGCTGTATGAGTCGTGTCTGTCATACAAGGAACTGATACAAGTTAATGGTATTGAAACATTAAAGTGAGTTGGGAACAGGGTTTGTCACTGATGTGAGACGGTAAAAGCTATGGAACTGTCTTCCAGTGGACGTGTTATGGCAGTTCATGGGCAGTTTAATAACAAAGCTGGCGATGAGTTTCGGCAAACAAGGAATGTGTACAATGTTGACTGGTATTGATCATAAAGTTAGAGTGGGAAAGGGTTTGTACTTGTGCGAGACGGTTAAAGCTATGGATACTGTCTTCCTAGTTGGCCGTTGTTAGAGGGCAGTTTCCTTGGTCACAGTTTCATAAAAAGCTCGCATGAGTTTTATCTGCAAAGCAAAGAATGTTACAAGTTACTGGTACATATATTGACACACACAGTAGAGAAGGATACAGGGAAATTCACCATGTGCCGACTGGGAGTCAGAGAAGGAATATTTTTGACCCCACCTTCAAACTTTGGTGGGGTTGTTTTTGCCTTTGTCCTATGGATCAACAGTTAGGCAGGAAATAAGGATAGTGCTAGCTGCGGTTGGACCGGGCATGATGAATTGTTGTTATTTTACAACCTGAAATACTATATTAAGACTATCACACACAAAGTGTTTCATTACACATGACTAAAGGGGTAAAAAGTTATCGTTTCGAAGAAATATGCAGGGATTATGTAAGTAAAAGTAACACTAATAAAAATTATACAGACACAATCTGACAATAGAAAACCATTGGTCCTTGTATAAAATTGGCAGAGAACCAAAAAAAAAATATATATATTCTCCACTAGAGGGAATGCTGGCTTGCTTTGTCTGTTCTTTGTATTTCTGTAGAATAGAAAACTCCTTTTAGCTCACGTTTACGTCCTCACGACCAGCTCACGTCCCATTGAAACCTTCTGAGCAGTGAGATGACCAAGGAGCTCGACACAAGACTCAGTAGAGAAGGGGTTAAATCGTGTTGGCACATTTCACCTTAAAAATTCAATTTTATTCGAGATCACAGAAAAAACTGCGCATTGTGTACCAAATTCTCCGTCTCCCTGATAAGTGGTGTTAAAGGGGGAACTGTGGTTCATACATGTTTTTTCATTGAAATAGAATAGAAATTAAGCAAGGGGGTCATGTCTTGTAGCTGCAGTTAACCAGCCACGATAGGTTAATTAATTTTTGCTAGCAAGGAACTTAACTACTTCTGGCCAGTTACTCGGACAGCAACTCCACACAGGACGGTAATTGGAAAGGATTTATTATCTGGAAACTCTGGATTATCAATCCTTTACACAAACCGTTAAGATATAACCCCGCAACCAAAACATATTGTTTAATGAGAATTAAACCAGTTGCTGCGATTATTAAGACCACGTCGTGAAATAACACCATGGTGGTCAATTGCCTGACATTACCGCACGGGTATCGGAAATTTTGCGTTGCGGTTTTGTTTGTTAATTTACGGTAACAATCTTGTCAGTTTAAGGCTCAATTAGAACTTTTCTAAATACATGGCAGGTTGATATGCGAGAGAGATTATATAATTATTACCTCCATACAGTATTTCCAACAATAATAATAACTAATCATTCGTAATATAATATTGACTGTACAGTGCTGTGTCCATAACAGAAACATCCAAGAGTGGACCATCTGGGGTTTGTCAGTGAGATCTGATCCTGCTGCCTCGTTCTCCAATTACAGTAAGGGCAGGGAAGGGTTTATGATTATACGTTCTCCATAGGGGGGGATCTCCAGCGCTGGGATCTGAAGGGTTAATAACGACTTATGGGATCAGGATACCAGGCAAGGGAAAATCACCCAGCACAAACCCCCAATTATGAGGGCTGGGACAGTACCCTCCAGGTGTTATGTATCCTGGCTGTGTGGTACAGTACAGGGAAAGAGCACAGTGATTACTACCACGGCTGATCTAATGTAATAAATGATTACTTGAAGCATGCCATACTGCTACAAAATGCACAGGGCCCAAAAACCATGGGATATATATGAGAAGAATTAACTCTCAACTTAACCCTTTTGCTGTCCACCAAGTATTCTTAGGCACCCGTGCAGCACAGGGTGGTTATTAGGGTCACCTGGGAGTTTAAAAGGTTGTTTATGAAACTACCACAAGACTCCAGTCTTTCTAAGTCAACTCCCATGATTCCCAGTGAGACCTACTAGGTGAAAACCTGAGTGGAGAGGGGAAACCTGCTAAGGAGATGGGAGGTGTAGAAGTTGTTAACCTGACACTGAATCGGTGGACACTAGATCTGGTCTTGGTATTGTCGTCTGTAGGCCCAGAGTTTATTAATAACCTTCTGTCTTATCACGGGACCATCACCAGGTTATTTATAGACATGACATCCCCCAGGGTTAAAGGTCTCAGGGGGTCTGGACAGGAAGAGAAGCAAATCTAGATGGAGCAATGGTGGTGGAAATTCCATTAAAAACAGTAAATATATGGCGAGTGATGTCACCCCCCGACATTCCAGTTGTTAGAGCGGGCCTTAGTAGATGTAAGCTGGTACGGGGCAGGAACCTCTTCCTATGTTAACATGTTTTAAAACCTTGTATTATTTAGTGATGCTCATATTATTTATATATTTCTATATGTCTTTGCTGGTCTCCCTTTGTTTACGACGTTTCTAGCATTGTAATTTCTATTATTGTAAGCGCCTGTGTGTCCACCTAGTGGACGCTTTATATAAAACCTATAACATACATACGTAAATCTTGTATGTTATATGTTCCAGCGCTGTGTACCCAAGTGGCTTTATATTATATTCGCACACATCTACACAACAGAATTACTGTAGAATCTGTATTGTTATATGTACAGAGGTGGTTGTACCCAAGTGGCGCTAATAACTAACCATTATACATACATGGACAGTAAATCTGTCCAAATTGTCACTCTGTTACGTGTACCAGTCGCTGGCGGCCCCTCGTGGCACGCGCTTAGATAAAACATTCGTATATGCCTAGATACTGTTATAATTCTGTATTGTTTTCTCTAAGATGGGAAAAAAAAAGTGAGTAGGCAGAAATTCAAGCCCAGTGTCATTCTGGGAAACAAGGGGAGAGTTACAATGTTCAGATAAGTACAATATATATAGGGAACCGGAGTCTCACCTTAAACAAGAGCACACCTGTCATAACAATTGTCCCTCTTTATGTATATGTACACCACCAGATTCACCCCATCCGGTAGTTGCACACACATATCCCCCATAATCAAAGTATTTAAACATTCCCCTCTTATATAAGGTTACCAGTCAACCACCCATTTTCTGCTAGACCACATCACCCGTCTTTATAAAATATCCTCCAATCCACTCCCTGTAATATATTGTTCACCCAGTCACCCCCTTACTGAACCCTCATATTCCCCAGCATATACTAATATGCCCCCACGACCTCTCCTGTCCTTTCATCTACACACCTGCTTCAATTTGGCTGCTGTTTGACTCAGACATACACCCAGTATAAAAATGCTGCAAAAGATTGACCAACCTTGGTGGCCTACAGATCCCCCATCTATGTGGCATAACGGGTCATAGCACCATTGCATCGTCTGGGCTTCCCAATCAATGTGGAAATGTTTCTCCTTTAGTACATGTGGAAAGTTTGCTATATACCAATCCATTGATCTAGATGGGACAGACAATGTTGATCAGACTGCTGTCAGCTAGACAGATAAAAAGACATTTATGGCAGGTTCCATTCTTAAGTTACAGCACAGGGATCCTGTCTCAACATTCAGTAGGAGGAGCGATAGAGGGTACGGTGTATAGCCATTGTGAAAAAAAATATTGGTTATAAAAACCATTGTCCCAGCACGTGTTAATAGCAGCATCCCTGGGCCCTAAGTATCTACAGGGGCCCTTGTTCAGGGAGAAAAGCTGGATTGTAGCATATTAGAGCACTGTAGTTCTGGGAACACGTTGCGGTTTCATGACAATATTGGATAAATGTTTATCTAAACTAGGAATAGTTCATTGGCCTGCGGGGTGGGGTTCACGGTATTACTCCCACCATCTGTTCCGTTGTTTTTATGTGTTTTTTAAAGGGAATCGCGCCCTTTCCAGTTATAATTGAAAGTTCCCAGCGCGGTGGCAGGTGGAGTTATGTAATTGTGACGTTATCCACAGACCCAGTAAATCACAGCAGATGTTCCGTGACAGGGGACCAGGAGGCTTCCATGATGATCTATCGGCTTGCGAATCGAGCTCATATAAAAAAAGGGCACTGGCAAAAGTGAAAATTTAGAGCTACCGTAGGACGTAACCGCAATGATAACGGCTTTCACGGCATTTAGGGAATAAGTAACCAGAGATGCTGCGTTCGGTTTCTGTAAAGAACACCGGTGGATGATCCTCGGCCGACACACCGCAGATCCCACAAAGGAGACCAAGTATGATTAATGCAATTAAGAGGAACAGACTGAAAATAAATTTGCAACAACAAAAGGTCACGGATGAGAGAGGACAAAATCACGCCAATAACTGGAAGTTATTCGATGGGAGTTGGTTTAAACTGACACAAAGGATTATGGGGGGATGTCAGGTGCTCCAAACTGGGCAAGGATACGGGGAGGACTTGGTTGCACATGGGTAGCAGGACTTTCCTCACAACCACCACTGTATAGAGTCTCTACGTCTGCTCACCTCACCCCAATAGCATATGTTCTCCGTCCAGGCCCAGCCACACCACATGGAAACCTTACACCCAGTTGTCTCTTATTTCCATTAGACAGGTCGGGGGGTTGTGACTGGTCCCATTTAGGTTCCAAATAGATCTGTGGAAAGTTGTAGGGAGCTTTTTGGGACCATGTGAAAAGCGGAAATGAGGCGGGACAGAGAAAGGAACAAACAGAAAAGTCAAAACTAGTAGGGGAAAACGCGAGAAAGAAACTTTGGGTGTAAGAAAATTGAATTTGGTGAAGATGTTTGTGAAGTAACGTGACTTGGCCAAAACCAAGGGGTTGGGAAGCATTAAATTATCTTCATCCACTGGGTGTACAAGTCTCAAGGTCCTTTCCTTCCTCAACTGACCGTGAGCCACCACCTGAGAGACAGAAGAAACAGACTGTCAGCTCCATGATTCTTCAATGTCAGGCCGATCTATTTACTCAAATGTTCCTTCGGTACTTGTCTGGTGTCATCACCTTTCCAAACATTAATCGCCTGCGCTGGGGGATATGCATCTGCCAAATTGAACTGCCCCAAACATAATCACCTCCAAATCAATAAAGATTGAAGCATTTGGAGACAGGAGGATAGGATTCCTTGGAACTATACCACGTCAACGTGGATCTAACTCAAATTCCCAACTTCATTGGTATAATGATCATTCATTATAGAGTCATTTATAGTTTATGAAGCTCATTAAATATATGGTCGGTGATTAGTGATTAGTGATAACAGGGCCCCTGTCTCTGTATGACGTTAATTGGTTCTAGACCAATATAGACGATTGAGATGACGGTGTTCCACCATGTGGTCCACAAAAGCCCTTAGTATACGATTCCTTTCTGTGCGTTATCATTCTGCATAAGGCGCCTGTCAGGTTTTGACACCTCCCTTAGAGATGAACCAGAAGTTTTGTTTTTACACTTCAGGATCATATTAATTGGTGTTTATGGACTTGTATCCCACTGTCGTTATCCATCTTTGTATAAAGACAAATCAAATCTATCAGGACTTCCACTGAGCCCGCGTTGAAAAGGCGAAAAAAAGTAGAAGTTCTTAGAAACTTTCCAGTGTAAAATTGAAAAGAAAGTCGCCAACAGTTCGATTGTGTTTTAAGGGAAAAGTGTCCTTGGAGACATTTGGAAAATCTTTAATCAGTGGACTGGTCATTAAACCCCCCGCCACCCATCGTAAAGGGGGAGAGGATGTCCCATTGTCTTGACCATTCAAACGGTAATATACAGATTGAGCTGGTTATCCTCGGTATCTGGCAACACATTTGTTCTTGGATGGAAGCAGATGGTACAAAAAAGTAACATACAGATTGGGAATTCTAAAGGTGGCATACCATAATGAACGATTTATATGAATTGTTCCACGATGGGATTTACCAATTTATCTGCTATCCATAGAGACACAGTAATGTCTTTACTAAACTAGGCCTCTGGATTATTCTACCTCCTACAAAACTATTTCCAGGCAAATCAACATTCTTTGTAGTCTTCATTCTAGTATTCTCATATTCCTAGTAGTCCACATTACTTCTAGTAGTCTTTCAACTTCTAGGTAGTCCTCTATACTTCTAGGTAGTCTAATTATTCTAGTAGTCCTCCTACTTCTGTAGCTTCATATCTCATAGTAGTCCTCATACATTATAGTAGTTTCATTACTTCTAGTAGTCCTCATACTTCTAGTAGCCCTATACTCCTAGTGGTCCTCATACTTCTAGTAGTCTCATACTTTAGTAGTCTTTAATTCCTAGTAGTCCTCATACTTCTGTGTATTCATGCTTCTAGTAGTCCCTCATACTTCTAGTAGTCACATACTTCTAGTGTATTTCATATTCCTAGTAGTCCTCTTAATTCTGGAGTACTATACTTCTAGATAGGCCCATACTTCTAGTAGTCTATATTCCTAGAGTCCTCATTATTTCTAGCTAGTTCTTCAACTTCTAGTAGTCACTCATACTTCTAGTAGACCTTATTTATCCTAGTAGTCCTCATACTTATCTAGTAGGTCGTCATACTTCTTAGTTAGTTCTCATACTTTAGTAGTCTTCATATTCTAGTAGGTCCTCAACTTCTAGTAGTCTTATACTTCTAGTAGTCCTCTACTTCTAGTAGTATTCTATTCATAGAGTCCTCAACTTCTAGTAGTTTCATAACTTCTAGTAGTCGCTCATACTTCTAGTAGTCCTCTCTTCTAGTAGTCCTTTCATATTCCTAGTAGTCCCAACTTCTAGTGTTTCATACTTCTAGTAGTCCTAATACTTCTAGTAGTCTTCATATCATAGTAGTCCTATACTTCTAGTAGTCTTCATACTTCTAGTAGTCCTCATACTTCTAGTAGCCCTTATACTCCTAGTAGTCCTCAAACTTCTAGTTAGGTCCTCATTACTTCCAGGAGTCTCATATTCCTAGTAGTCCCTGAATACTTTAGTAGTTCATTACCTAGTGTCCTTCTACTTCTAGTAGCCGTTATACTTCTAGTATTTCTTCATTACTTCTAGATAGGTCCTCATACTTCTCGTAGCCCTCATACTTATAAGTATCTTCAGTATTCTAGTATGTCCTCACATACTGCTAGTAGCCCATCATACTCTTAGTGTCTTCAGTTACTTCTAGTAGTTCCTGATAATTCTAGAGAGCCCGGGACAACTCCTAGTAGTCCTCTACTTCTGATAAGCACCGCATACTCCTGTAGTCCTCTTACTTATAATAGCGCACGCATACTCCTTGTAGCCCTCATAATTTTAGTAGCCTATACTGCATAGTAGTCCTTTCGTAGTGATACCTCTAGTAGTTGATCCTACTTCTTCTAGGCCTAGTAGCCCTCATAGCGTTTGTTAGACCTCATACTACCTAGTAGCCTCCTCCGTATGATCTAGTATTCCTGCGATTATTGCCTAGTAGTCGTCATAGTTCTATAGACCTCATACTAAGTAGCCTACCGATACCGCTAGGGATAGCCCTCAATCGTAGTCCTTAACTTCAAAGCCCCGTTGTACATACTCATAGTCGTACCCTCCGTGTTTTTATAGTTCCACGTATAACCCTTACGGTTTGCGCAAATTCCTTTTTCACACCCCATGTGTAACTTAAGAGTAATCAGGACGTATACGAATTCTACGCCTGTATAAATGATAGTTTAAAATCTGCCGTTAGGAAAAACTAATTTTAATATAGATGCTGAGATGGTTGATCAGTCAGATGAGTGCAGCTATTGTGTTAAGTAGCGATCGCAATCTGTTCACACAATCGGCTGATTCCCAAGGTTCCAGGGAACATTCATGAAACGTTTCGTTCCTAAGACATATGACCCGAATGGGGGAGGGGACGTAGTTTTATTTTGAAGCAATAGAAAGTGTCCCAAAATGGCAGGAGATGAAGAATATTGTCACACTATTGTGACCACACTAAACCCAAAGGAAGTATCCCAATGTTTGTGTTTTGCTTAATTTAATTTTAATCGTTATTGAATTTTATACAGCAAGAGAAAGTCACCATGTAACTAGTCACCGTATAACTAGTCACCCTATAACTAGTCAGAGTATAACTAGTCAGAGTATATCTATAGTCACCATATAACTAGTCACCCTATAACTAGTCAGAGGTATAACTAGTCAGAGTATAAAACTCGTCAGAGGTTATCTATAGTCCACCAGCTAACTAGTCAGAGTATATCTATAGTCACCATATAACTAGTCAGAGTATAACTAGTCACCCTATAACTAGTCACCATATAACTAGTCACTGTATAACTAGTCACCCTATAACTAGTCACCCTATAACTAGTCAGAGTATAACTAGTCAGAGTATAACTATAGTCACCATATAACTAGTCACTGTATAACTAGTCACCGTATAACTAGTCACCCTGTAACTAGTCAGAGTATAACTAGTCAGAGTATAACTATAGTCACCATGAAACTAGTCATCGTATAACTAGTCACCCTGTAACTAGTCAGAGTATAACTAGTCAAAGTATAACTATAGTCACCATATAACTAGTCACTGTATAACTAGTCATTGTATAACTAGTCAGAGTATATCTAGTCACTGTATAACTTGTCACCATATAATAAGCCAATGTATAACTAACCACCGTTTAACTAGTCAGAGTATAACTAGTCACTGTATAACTACTCACCGTATAACTATAGTCACCATATATCTCCCACTATAGTCACTATATAACTAGTCACTGTATAAATATAGTCACCACATAACTAATCACCATAAACCTATAAATAGTCACCATATAACTAGTCACTCACTGTTTGGCTAATGTCACCATATAACTAGTCACTAAATAACCATAGTCCCCATATAACTAGTCACCATATAACTATAGTCACAAGTCTACCGGATTTTGGAGTGGTCTCCCGCACACCCGCGACCCGAACTTACCTGGCATTTCCGCCTCATTCCGCCTCATTGCCTTATTTCCCTCGCCCCGCCTCTTCTGTGACGTAAATTGGGTCACGTGTAGTGGCCTGTCCATAACCCCACCCCCTTTGTGACATCATTGATGTCTGTCTGCCCGCCGGAAACCAGATTCGGCAGGGTGGGATGTCTGATGATTGGTTACTGTAAACCATGTAAACCAAGCATTGGAAGATTGACCAATCAGAAACGGATTAGGGTTTTCTACTAAACTATATAAAGAGCTGTAAACCTCCACGGAGCTCAGAAGTCATCGCAGTAGATGGCAGAAGAAAGAAGCTTCTAGCAACATCGGCCAGCGGTGAGTCTGCCTGGCATCGGTGACTTCAGTGGTGTTTGGTGTCGCTAGCCCTAAGACGTTGTGTTGGATCAAGACGCTGGTAACATCGGCCTTGTTGAGGCCATCTGCGCCAGAGGTACTGCTGGCGGCTGCAGTGGCACTTCTCAGAGTTGTGGCCTCAGCGGAGCTGCTGTCGGGAATCTCCGGACGTTCAGGCGTTTTCGGAAGCGACAGTTCGAGGCACGCCAAATGTTCGAAAATGTTTGAGGATTTTCGAAAATAGTCAAGCGAGTCCGGAAAATAGAACTTCGAATAGTTTGAGGTTGTCCGAACTCATAAAGTTCAAATTCGAGTCCATCCCTACACCGTATAAGCATAGTCACCATATAACTAGTCACCATATAACTAGTCACCATATAACTAGTCACCATAGAACTATAATCACCATATAGCTAGTCACCGTATAACTATAGTCACCATATTACTGGTCACCATTTAACTTGTCACCATACAACTAGTCACCATATAACTAGTCACCATATAACTAGTCACCGTATAACTAGTCACCGTATAACTATAGTCACCATATTACTAGTCAACATATAACTAGTCACCATATAACTAGTCACCATATAACTAGTCACCGTATAACTATAGTCACCATAT
>CM033471.1:3595030-3618804 GCA_019447015.1 Hymenochirus boettgeri | reverse complement strand
TAGTGGTAATATCGGTGATATTGGTTATAGTAATATTGGTGATATCGATGATATTGGTTATATTGGTACTATTGGTGATATCGGTGATATTGGTAATATTGGTGATATCGGTGATATTGGTAATATCAATGATATTGGTAATATCAGTAATAGTGGTAATATTGGTGATATTGGTTATAGTAATATTGATGATATCGATGATATTGGTTATATTTGTAATATTGGTGATATCGGTGATATTGGTACTATTGGTGATATTGGTGATATTGGTAATATCAGTGATATTGGTAATATCAGTAATAGTGGTAATATCGGTGATATTGGATACGTCAATACTTGGTGATATCGCCGTCTGTATTGCGTATAATTGTAAGGATATGGCCTGAGGAATATCGGGGTGTATTTTGGTGTGTGTTTTGGCTCTATTGGTTATATTAGGTAATAAATGGTGCTATACGGGTGTCGCTATGATATTAATCAGTAAGTGAGAGAAACTTTAAGGTTTTGGATACTATCGGTGATATTGGTTATATTGGTAAATTGGTGATATCGGACTGATGTATTGGTATGTTCTTCTAGTAATGTATAATAGTAGGTAATATCGGTTGATTGGTTATAGTAATATGGGTGATATCAGGTGGGTTGAATTGGTAATATCAGTAATAGTAGTATATCGGTGAATTTGGTTTATAAGTAAATAGTGTATATATGTGTGATTCACGGTGCTATTGACACTCCTGTCCCAGTGATAATATTTTTGGCTAGAGGAGGTGGCCTGTGGAGTTTTCCGCGTTCCCCCCTAGAGTCTGCTTGCGACGATATTGGTTATATTCGGTGATCTAACAATGGGAATATTAGGGCTTGAATATTGGGTATTACAGTATATATGAGGTAATATCGGTGATCTTGGTTTCTAATTGGTACTATTGGTGATGTACGGAACGAACTGTTAATATTGGGTCATTCATCAGTAAAATAGAACGGGGTGGTAGTATTGTTTGATGTCGGTGGTGCTATTTATTGTCTAATTATACTAATCCCCCCTTGGTTGATTCGTCAATAGATGATGGATGCGTCTCCTTGGTTTGTAATGTGTTCTGATGAGATCCCACGGGACAATTTGCTTTACTTGCTATTTTTGCTTGACCCAATCCCATTATCACTCAACTAGACACCAGATAACAGAAGAACATTAGGTCTTTTTTGGAATCATTTCTGGTTTATGATTGATGGAAGACAACCAGAAAAGACACTTTTCCCTTATGCATTTTCATATTTTACACTGCAGCCGGAGTAAGACGCGATTGAAAAAAGATAGAACCAAAACTGAGGCATAGCATGACAGAGGCTAAAGAGGATGAGTCCCCGCGCTGCCTTCCCCCGCGCCATGCCCATGGCCCGTATTCGATTGGGAAACATACTCCATAGAACATTCACCCTCCCGGTTTTACACACCAACGTATTTCAACACATGCGCGCACAGGGCGCGAGGAGTGTAATATTGAGGGCATCTGCGTACTGGCAATTGCACAAGAGGCGGGGACGGCGCGCAAACGACAGCCGGCCCATAACATCTACATCTAACTTTTTTTAGTGTCTGTGGAAATCCTTTACTCCCTCCTTTTTTTCTCAGCTCGGTCGAATGAAAAATGGATTGTTTCCATCTTATCAGAATATTGGGTATGGATTGACGGACAACAAATTCAATGAGCGTCAGCCCTTGCCGAACCAAGAGTTTGGCCCAAACTTACCTGGAAAAACTTATGTGCTGTGTCGGGTCCCAGACCAACCCAACTGGAAGGCCAATTCTCCGTACAGTTCCATTTTAAATTGAATACCTTCCAATTAACTTGGCCCTTCTTTCCTTGGTTTTTCAGTAGTTAGAGGCCGTGAATGGGAAAGACGGTGCCACTAGGGGCGCTGTCCTGTTTCCTTAAAGTCAGCGTCTCTCATTATTGTAAAAAGAATGGACAAGTTAAGGGTAGATAACACAGCAAAGGTGGCACTCGTAGCCGTCGCCCATAGCAACGAACATGTGGGATTTTCTGGAGGCTGATTATTTGTTATTTAATTAACCATTGAGATAAAACACTTTTTCCCATAGAGATAAACAGTCGTCCACTGCGGGACATTCCATAGGTGGACCTGTTATCTTGTTCTAGGGAATTTCTGGGAAATCTGTTTCTATCCCCCCCCCCAAACTCACCGACATTCACATATTGCTAGGACAGTACAGGATGTGGGACTTATAGACAGGGAAGGGGCCAAACGGAGACCCCATACCCACAGTGGTGCTGCCCATACTGCTCACACATCGCAGCACACACTTCTCTCTGTCCTGCCCGCAGCCTTCAGTACACGGAGCATGGAAAGGCAACGGACCTGTTAGATGGCAGAATAATTGGCCTGGGTCCAACAAGATAGGAGAGGTTGACTTGATGTCACCAACTGGAAGACCTCATAGATAAACAAAATAAACGAAAAACTTAATAAAAGGTGGGAGTGATCACTTAAAAATTGGGCGTTGGTCTTTTGAAAAAAGTCAGGCCTTAAACTTTGGCAGTGTGCCCCACCAGTGACCTCATATGTGTCCTGGGAATGTACACATAATATTGGTTAATTTATGTTAATATCCCAATTACACATAGAAAAGTCCCAAAATTACCCACATATGCATGGTACTACTCCCAACACGTGGGAAAGGCCTGGTACTTAGCCCAATGTACCTGCGCTTACGTCACGCCTCAGCTGTACTTACCCACTGTGACTGGTACTCACCAGCACCGATTACTTACCTTTGCTGAAGCGTGAGGAGGTACGTACCCCCCACATATGGCGCATGGTACTTACCCGCACTGTGGTATCCCCATGCTGTGATGGGCCTACCAGCCTGCATGTTCCGGGTGTGACGTACCCACACGCGCATAGGTACTTACCACCCACTGTGCATGGTAACTACCACGCAAGTACTGCCAGGTCATCGGCCTTGTTTAGCCCACCAAGACTGGGCCGGTACTTGACACCCACGTGTGCTGGCCCAAAACTGGTACTTACCACCCACATGGATACTGTGCTGTGTACTATCCCCACCGTGATGACACCCACACTGTGCAATGGATAACTTAACCCCACTTTGCTGGCATTTGTACTTACCCCACTGTGACCTGGTAACTTACTGGCACTTGCCATCCCTGTCCTGCTGGTACTATCCCCTTATGGTACTTAACCCCACTGTTGCATTTTGGTGTTACGACCGAACGCATGCTGTCACTGTAGCTAACTTACCACCCATATTGGGGCATGGTACTGGCTTTCTACCCACTGTGCCTGGGGTACAAAAGGTGTTAAGAAAAAATAAACCCCAAGCTGTGCCTAGTTACCCATGCAGTGTACTCTTAACCCCACTGTGCATGGTACTTAGCCCACTGTGTCTGGTTCTTACCCCAAGCTGTCCTGGTCTTATTAAATACCCACCTGTGATGGTGATACAGCGGTGCCTAGGTACTTATAACCCCACGGGATTGGTACCATGAGGTGTACTTACCCCATGTGCATGGGTACTTAAGCCCATACTGTGCCTGGGTACCTTACCCCACTGTTGCATAGGTTTTACCCACTGTGCCTGGTACCTTATCCACGTCGTCCCTGTCCTGGTTACCTTACCCCATGTGGCATGTCTTACCGTGCGGTACTGACCCACTATGTGCCATGGTACTTACCCCCCATGTGCTGTACTACCACTGCCGGTTACTTAACCCCACGGTGCCTGAGTCCTTATACACTGTCCCTGCGTATTATGCCCCGATTGGGCGACTGGTACCTTACCCCACTGGGCATGGTAACTTACCCCACATTGTGCATGGTACTTACCCCATAAGTAAGCTGCATGGTAGCTTAACCGCACTGCTTGTTGGACTTAACCCCACTGTGCTTTGGGTTCGTACCCACAAGTGCATGGTAACTTACCCCACTGATGCATGGTACTTACCCACTGGCGCCTGGATGTCTCGTAGTCCACGTGCATGAGGTAGCTTGATCCCAAATGTGCCTGGTACTTATCCCCACTGTGATGGTACTTACCCCCACTGTGCACGGTCGGTTACTAGACCCCAACAGTGTGTCCTAAGTACTTACCCTCACCGTGCCAATGGGTGTTCTAATCCACTGTGCATGGTACTTACCCCACTGTGCGCTGGTGTCTTTTACCCAGACACGTGCATTGAGGGGTTACTAATACAGCCCAGTGTGCGACTGAGTTTGGTACTTACCCCACTCGCCGCTGGCCGTTACTACCCCAATTGCACTAGCCTGTGGTACTTAACCCAGTGTGCATGGCCTAACCCACAGCCTAAGTGAGGTACTTACCCCAGGTGGCTGCATGGTGCGCCTACCCCACTGCAACTAGGTAGCTTACGTCACTGTTCCTGATAATTACCCTCACTGGCAGTGGGTACTTGCCCTCACTTAGTGCATGGGACATACTATACCCACCCCCCCAATTTGGGGTGTGGATTCCCGGAGAGACCCAAGGGGGAGGAGACTATAGGAGTAGGCATAGGGGGTGTGACGTGCAGGATATATTGGATTATATTGGTATTACGGTGGAGTCAGTGGATATTGGTACTTTCCAGTGATATTGGGTTAGATGGAATTAATTAGTGGGGTTATTATTGGTCCCACTATTGTGGTGGATATTGGTTTATCGTACAATTTGGTTTGATATCCAAGTTATTGGTTTTTGCCCAGTGATATTTGGTAATATCAGTAATATTGGTAAGTCCCCCCCCCCCCCTTGTGGATATTGGTTCTATAATAATTGGTGATATAGTGATAAATGGTATTGGTCAGTGATAGTAGTAAATATCAGTATAGTGGTAAATATCGTTGATATTTGGTTTATAGTGATTGGTGATATCGGATTGATTAATTTGGTTGTTAATATGGGTACTAATTGTGATATCGGTGGAATTTGTTAATATTTGGATTATCGGTTGATATGGGTAAATATCAGTGATATTGGTAATATCAGTAATAGTGGTAATATCGGTGATATTGGTTATAGTAATATTGGTGATATCGGTGATATTGGTATTGTCAGTGATATTGGTAATATTGGTGATTTTGGTGGTGTTGGCTATATTGGTTATATTGGTAATAATGGTGATATCGGTGATATTGGTATTATCAGTAATAGAGGTAATATCGGTGATATTGGTTATATTGGTAATATTGGTGATATCGGAGATATTGGTATTATCAGTAATAGCCTCCGGGCACTCCGTTTCCCCCACTCAGAAAGACATACTGATGTGTATGTGTACCTCATGTGATTAGAGTGTAAGCTCTTTCGGTGGCAGGGCCTGATGTAATAATACATGTAGGGGGCATGCAATAACTTTCGTAACTCGCATCTAACAAGACTTGTCCGCATGTATTCAACCACTTACCATTATATCTTGCTGTAAGTTGCGACCTAAGTTTGCTCAGCTTTACAATACATAAAAAGTGGTTAATTTTTATGCAAAACGCCAGCACAAGCATGTTTTGCTTCGCTGCACACATGTCCCAAAATTGCGACAAAACGGGCAGCACAAAACCCTTACTTAAAAAAACATTGTAACATTGGTTAGCGTGAATTTATCGCTTATTTTTCCGTTAGTGCGGGATAGTACAATCTCCCTGGTAATTGTAAAGCGCTACGGAAGATGTTGGTGCTATAAAATCCACATAATATAATAATATGATAATTGATGATGATAATCATAATATTACTAATAATACATACCAATAATAATCATAATAATAACGATGGAATGATGATCTGGATAATACTAATAATAGATTACCGTTAATCATTATCACCAGGAATTTTTGGGGTGTACTAAACCCCGTGTATCCCCTTAATAAATAAATTTACTACCATTTTTTGGTCATAGAACCCTAAGGCCATATCTCCTAAAAAGTGTCATTGTTTATATCTGCATAGTGTTTCAAAAATCCTAACGTTTTAGTCCGTTAGTCTTGTGTAAGGACAACACATTTTACCTGTGAGACACTATGCCTACCTCTGCCTGGACTCTAGGGGTAAAACCTCACTTGCCCTTTAACAGGACCGCGTTCGAGTTTTCTACAACAGGAATGTTACACGTTACTGGGACTGATACATAAAGTAGAGTTGGAATAGGTTTGTCCACTGTAGCACGGTAGAGCTTATGGAAACTGTCGTCCAGTTGCCTTTGTTATGGCAGGTTCATTGGTCAGTTTATACAAAGCTGGATTAGTTCTACAAGGATGAATGTTACAAGTTATGGTATTGATACTTACGGTAGAGTTGGGAAAGGTTTGTCACTGTGAGAAATCGGTAAAGCTATGGAACTGTCTTCCAGTGGACGTTGTTATGGCAGGTTCTTGGGTCATTATAATAAAAAGCTGGTGAGTTTTTTCTACAAACAAGGAATGTTACAGTTACAGGGAGTGATACAAAAGTAGAGTTGGGAAAGGGTTGTCACTGTGAGACGGTAAGGCTATGGAACGTCTCCCAGTGGACTTTGTTAATGGCAGGTTTCATTTGGTCAGTTTACTAAAAAGCTGGATGAGTTTTCTACAAACAATGAATCTTACAAGTACTGGTATTGATCATAAAGTATAGTTGGGAACGGGTTTGTCACTGTGGAACGGTCAAGCTATGGAACTTTCTTTCCAGTGGACGTTTGTTATGGCAGGTTCATTGGTCAGTTTAATACAAAGCTGGATAGTTTCTAACAACAAGGAATGGGTACAAGTTTACTGGGATTGATACATAAGTAGAGTTGGGAAAAGGGTTTTTTTTTTTTTTTTTTTTTTTTTTTTCACTGGGATAACGGTAAAAGCTTGGCACGGTCCTTCCAGTGGAACTTTGTTATGCAGGTTCATTGGTCAGTTTTAATAAAAAGCTGGATGAGTTTTCTACAAACAAGGAATGTTACAAGTTACTGGTATTAATCCATAAAGTAGAGTTGGGAAAGGGTTTTGTCATCTGTGAGAACGTTAGCTAGGAACTGTCTTCCCTGGACTTTGGTTTATGGCGGTTCATATGTTCAAGTTTAAATAAAAGCTGGATGGGTTTCTACAAACCAAGGAATGTTACAATTTACTGGATTGATCTAAAGTAGATTGGGAACGGGTTTGTCACTGTGAGAACGGTAAAGCTATGGAACGGCTTCCAGTGGACTTGTTATGGCAGGTTCATTGTCGTTTAATAAAAACTGTATGAGTTTTCTACAAACAAGGATGTTACATAGTTACTGGGACTGATACATAAAAGTAGAGTTGGTAACGGGTTTGTCACTGTGGAAACGGTAAGCTATGGAACTGTCTTCCAGTTGACCGTTGTGATGGCAGGTTCATTGGTTCCCGTTGAATAAAAGCTGGATGAGTTTCTACAAACAAGGAATGTACAAAGTTTACTTGGATTGATACATAAAGTAGAGTTGGGGAAAGGGTTTTTGTCACTGTTTAGAACGTTAAAGCTATGGAACTGTTCTTCAGTGGACGTTTGTTATTGCGGTTTCTTGGTCAGTTTAATAAAAAGATTGATGAGTTCTACAAACCAAGGAATGTTTACAAGTTCTGGTATTGATACATAAAGTAAGTTGGGCAGGGTTTTGTCACTGTGAGAAGGTAAAGCTATGGCCTGTCTTCCAGTTGGAACGTTGTATGGCAGGTCATTGTTCAATTATAAAAATCTGGATGAGTTTTCTGTCTACAAACAAGGAATGTTACAAGTTACTGTATTGATACATAAAGTAGAGTTGGAACGGGTTTTTCACTTGTGAGAACGGTAAAGCTATGGAACTGTCTCCGTGGAACGTGTTATGGCATGTTCATTGGTCCGTTTTAATCAAAAGCTGGATGGGTTTCTACAAACAAGGAACGTTACACGTTACTGGTATTTGATACATAAAGTGAGTTGGAAAGGGTTTGTCACTGGAGAAGCGGTAAAGCTATGGAACTGTTCTTCCAGTGGACGTTGTTTATGGCATGTTCATTGGTCAGTTTCTAAAAGCGGAATGAGTTTTCTACAACAAGGAAGTTACAATTACGGATTGGATACATAAAGTAGAGTTGGGAAGGGTTTGGGTCACTGTGAGAACGGTAAAGCTATGGAATTGGTCCTTGTTCCAGTGGACGTTGTTATGGCAAGGTTCATTGGTCATTTTAAATAAAAAGCTGGATGATTTCTGCAAACAAGGGAATGTACAAGTTACTGGTCATTGAATACATAAAGTAAGAGTTTGGGAAAGTGTTTGTCACTGTTAGAATGGTAAAGCTATGGAACTGTCTTCCATTGGACGTTTGTCATGGCAGGTTCATTGTCAGTTTAATAAAAAGCTGGATGATTCTACCAACATGAATGTTTCCAAGTTACTACTGGATTGATACATAAAGTGAGTTGGAAAGGGTTTTTCACTGTGAGCACGGTAAATCTAATGGAACTGTCTTCCAGTGGGACGTTTGTTATGGCAGGTTCTTGGCAGTTTAATACAAAGCTTGATGGTTTTCTACAAACAAGGAACGTTACAAGTTACTGGTATTGATACTAAAGTGAGTTTTGGAAAGGGTTTTTGTCACTGTGAGAACTTAAAGCTATGGAACTGTCTTCCAGTGGACGTTGTTTGGCAGGTTCATTGGTCCGTTTTTAATAAAAAGCTGGCTGGGTTTTCTACAACAGATGAACGTTACAAGTTACTGGGATGATACTTAAAGTAGAGTTTGGAAAAGGGTTTGTCCATGTGAGAACGGTAAGCTATGGAACTGTCTTCCAGTGGCCGTTGTTATGGCGGTTCATGGTCATTTAATAAAAAGCTGGATGATTTTCTGCAAACAGGATGTTACACAAGTTACTTGTATTGAACATAAAGTAGAGTGGGGAAAGGGTTTGGTCACTGTGAAAACGGTAAAGCTATGGAACTGTCTTCCCATTGGACGTTTTTATGGCTTCGTTGGTCAGTTAATAAAGCTGATGAGTTTCTGCAAACAAGGAATGTTCAAGTTCTGGTATTGATACAAGAATTAGAGTTGGGAAGGGTTTGTCACTGTGAGAACGTTAAATCTATGGAACTTGTCTTCCAGTGGAACGTTGTTATGGCAGGTTGTCCATTGGCCAGTTTAATAAAAAGCGGATGAGTTTTCCTGCAAACAAGGAATGTTACAAGTTACTGGGTATTGATAACAAGTAGGTTATCCAGGGAAATTTCCCATTGCCACTTGGAGTCAGGAAGGAATTTTTTCCCTTCAAAATTTGGTGGGGTTTTTTGCCTTCCTTGGATCAACAGTTAGGCGGAAATAAGGATATTGCTAGAATGGGTTGGACTGGATGACTGATGCCTTTAGTCACCTAAATACTATATTATATATACAAAGTGATTTCATTACACCTGGACTAAAGGGAGTTATCTGTTTAGAAACTAATGCAGGATTATATATAACAAGTACATATAAAAATATAACAGACAATCTGCCATAGAAACCAAATTGGTTCCTTGTATAAAATTGAGGCAGATAACCAAAAAAAAAATATATATATCTCCCACTAGAGGGCGGCTGCTGCTGCTTTGCTTTCGGTTCTTTGTAATTTCTGTCGAAACTCCTTTTAGCTCACAGTTTAACTCCTCAACTGACCAGCTCACTGTCCCCTTGAACATTCTGATCAGTGAGATACCAAGGGCTCGACACCAGACTCAGTAGAGAGGTGTTAAATGTTTTTGGCAAATGTCCCTTAAAAATTCACATTATTCAGAGATCACAGAAAAACTTCTGCATTGTGTACAATTCTCAATTCCTATTCCCCTGATAATGATTGGTTAAGAGGGGAACGGTGTCTATACATGTTTTTTCAGTTAAATAGATAGAATTATCCAGGGGTCAAGTCTGTAGCTGCAGTTTTAACCAGCCACGTATAGGTTCCTTATTTTTGCTAGCAAGGAACTTAACTACTTCATGGCCAGTACTCTGACAGCACTCCACCCATGACGTATTGGAAAGGATTTATCTCTGGAAACCTGATATCAAGCTTTACCACAAACGTTAGATATAACCCCGCAACATAATTCACCGATTGTTATGAGAAATAAAAACATTTTGCTGCAATTTTAAGACACGTCGTGAAATAACCCCCTGGTGGTCTATGGTTGCCTGACATTACCGCACTGGTATCCGGAATTTTGCGTTGCGGTTTGTAGTTACGGTAACAATCTGTCATTTTAAGGCTCAATTTCGAACTTTTCTAATCATTGGCGTAGTTTGAATGGAGAGGTCTATTAATAATTATTACCCTCCCCATACAGTAAATTTTCCTCACAATAATAATGATCAATTAATCATTCGTAATATAATATTACTGTACATGCTGTTTCCACTAACAGAACTCCCAGAGTGACCATCTGGTGTCCGTGAGATCTGATCCTGTGCCTCGTTCCTTCACAATTACAGTCAGGCGGAGGGTTTATTATAATAACTTTCTCCATAGGAGACTCCGCTCTGGGATCTGAAAGGGTTAATAATCGACTTATGGGGCCTCAGGATACCAGAAAGGAAAACACAAACACCAGCACAACCAATTATTGATCAGGGGGCACAGTACCCTCCCAGTGTTATGTAGCCTGGCTGTGTGTACAGTACAGGAAGAGCACAGTGATACTACCACTCTATCTCATGTAATAATGAATTACCTTGAAGCTGCATACTGCTACAAACTGCAGGGCGCCATGGGGATAGATCATATGAGAAGAATTAACTCTCACTTACCCCTTGCTGTCCACCAATACTTAAGCATCCCTGCCGTCAAAGGGTGGTTATTAGGGTTTCACCTGGGAGTTAAAAGGTTTTGTTTATGAACTAACCACATACTCCCGTCTTCTAATTCACACTCCCATGATTCCCAGTGAGAACCTACTAGGGTGAAACCTGGTGCAGAGGGAAACCTGCTAAGGATGATGGAGTTGTAGTAATGTCTGGACTGACAATGAATCGTGGACACTAAGATCTGGTCTTGGTTATTGTCGTCTGTAGGCCCAGAGTTTATTAATAACCTTCTGTCTATCACGGGACCATCCACCCAGGTTATTTATAGACATGACATCCCCCGGTTTAAAGGTTCTTCAGGGGGTCCTGGCCAGGAATAGACCAATCTAGATGATCATTGGTGGGTGGAAATTCCCATTTCATACACGTAAATATATCGAGTGATTCCACCACCCCCCCCGACATTCAGGTGTAGAGCGGCATTAAGTAGATTGTAGCTTCATGGGGCCAGAACCTCCTTCCTCATGTTACAACATGTTTTAAACACTTGTATATTGAGTTGATGCTCATCTTATTTATATAATTTATATAGTTTTATTTGCTGTCCCTCCCTTTTAACCGACTTTTTTGTATTTTATATTGTCAGCGCTGCGTCTCTATTGGCGCTATATAAATAACCTATACATACATACTGTAATATCGTATTGTTATAATGTACACGCTGTGTACCCCAAGTGGCTCTATATTATCAACATATACACACATACGGTAATATCTGTATTGTTATAATATGTACAGCGCTGTGTAACCAAAGTGGCGCTATAATAAATCAACAATTACATACATACTGTAATAATCTGTCATTGTTTATAAATGGTCCAAGCGCTGGCGCCCCCTAATGCGATATATAAACATATACATATATACGGTATAATCTGTATTTTTTCTCTACGATGGAAAAAAAAGTTTCTTAGGCAGAAATTAAAGCCCAGTGTCATTCTGGGAAACAAGGGGTTAAATGTTTACTTAATAATATATAGGGAGTCTCACCTTAACCCACAGCACCTGTAATAACATCCCTCTTAAATGTACCCCACGTCCAACCCCTTCCTTATTGCACAACACACATCAGCCCCCCATAACTCACATATTTAAACTTCCCCTCTTATATAAGGTTTACCCCGTCAACCCATTTTCTGCAGCCCCACCACCCCTTAATAAAATAACCCTCCAGACACTCCCTGTATATATTGTCAACCCCAGTCACCCCTTACTGCACCCTCATATTCCCTTTCTACTATGAACTGCCTCTCCTGTCCTTTTCTATCACACCTGCTTCAATTGGTGGAGTTTGACTCAAAATAACACCAAAGTAAAATGATGCAAAATTCAAAGGTCCCTATCCCTCTAGTGGTAATAGAGGGTAATCAGCACATTGGTAATCTGGTATTCACTTCAATGGAAAGTCTCCTGTAATGTGGAATAGTGTGTATACTAAATCATTGATCTAGATGACAGACAGATGTTGTCAGATGCTGTAGCTAGACACAATACAGACTTTATGGCAGGTTCCTTCTTAGTTACAGCACAGGGTCCTGTCTCAAATGTCAGTAGAGGGCGATATGAGACGTTAAGCCATTTTGTGAATATTGGTTAAAACCATTTCCCAGCAAGTGTCTATAGCATAATCCATGGGCCCTAAGTCACAGGGGCCCTTAGTTCCGGTAGAAAGCTGGATTTTCGTATCGAGTTTGTAGTTTGGGAACACGTTGCGTTTTCCATGATATTTGGATATTTTTCTCTAAATAGGAATAGTTCATTGGGCCCGGCGGGGGGGGGGTCACGTTTATACCCCACCATACGTTCCGTGTTTATGTTTTTTAAGGGGAATCGCGCCCCTTCCAGTTATCATTGAAGTTCCCCATCGCGGGGCAAGGTGAGTTATGTGACGCGCCTTAACGCCAACGGCGCATCGTAAGCTCCAGCAACTGTTCCCTATGACAGGACGAGCGCCCTCCATGATGATGCTAATCGGCTGCAATCAGTGCTCTCGATGTAAAACGAGTGGCACTTGCAAAGTGAAAATTACTAAGTCATGTAGAGTAACCGCATGATTCACGGTCTCGGCATTTAAAGGGATACTTAACCAGAGCGGCTGCTTTCGGTTCTGTAAAGACACCGGTGAGGATCTTCGCCCGACTGACCGCAGATCCCCAAAAGAAGTATGAATTAATGGCAATAAGATGAAACATACTGAAAATAAATTCAACAACAAAAGGTCACGGCATGAGAGAGATCAACCTCAGCAATAACTGGAAGGTTTATTCGATGGAAGTTTTGTTAAACGGACACAAAAGCAAGATTATGGGGGATGTCAGGTTGCTCCACACTGGCAAGGATCCGGAGGACATTGTGTGTGCACAGGTTAGCATGACTTTCCTCCACCCCACTTAGAGTCTCTCTCGGCTCCTCACCCCCCAATGTTCCCATTCAGGCCAGTCCCAATGGAAATGGAACTCGACACCCAGTTTCTCTTATTTCCAGACAGCAGGCGGTGGTTGTGAGGTCCCTTTAGTGTTCCAAATAGATTCTGTGGAAGTGTAGGGAGCTTTTGGGAAAAGGGAAATAGGGTCTGGACAGAGACAGGAACAAAACAAAAAGTCAAAACTTTAGGGGAAAGATGAAAGAAACTTGGTTAGAGAAAATTGATTTTGGTGAATTAACAGTGACCATTGGCCAAAACCAAGGTTTGTGGAAGTCCGCATTAAATTATCTTCTCTCATCCCACTGGGTGAATTCCAGGTCCTTTTCCTCCCACTGACATCAGCCAACTAGAGAACCTGAAAACCAGGACTCAGCTCCAGATCTCAATGTCAGGCCCATCATTCTAGCTCCATTGTTCCTTCGGTAGCTTCTGGTGCATCACCTAATCCAAACATTAATCCCTGGTGGGGGAAATAATTAATGATCTGAAATGAACTGGCCCCAAACAATAATCACCATCCAATCAATAAAGATTCAGATCTTGGAGAAGAAGGATAAGTTCCTTGGAAATATTCCAGTCAACGTCTATCTAACCTCCACATTCCAACTTCATTGGTCATAATGAATCATTCATTATCGAGATTCTTTATTTTTTAGCAGCTATTATAATCTCTTGTCGGTATTAGTTTATACAGCCTGTCCTGTATGACGTTACTTGGTTCTAGACATAGGACGATGAGATGAGGTTCCACTTGGTCCAAGCCACCTAGAATATTCTTTCTGTGCGTTGCATTCTTGCCTAAAGGGGCCCTGTCAGTTTTGGACACCTCCCTTAAGAGATGAACATGAATTTTTTTTACACTTCACTGATCTATTAATTGTTATGACCTTTATCACTGTGTATCCACTTTATAATCTACATCTCACTTCCCTGTCCGCGTGAAAGGCTGAAAAAGTAAAAGGTCTTACGAACTTTCCCAGTAAAATGAAACAGAAAGTCCACAGGTTTAGATGTTTTAGAGAGGAAAAGTGTCCTTGGGCCATTTGGGAAACCTACTTTAATTATCAGTTACTGTTTCAGTTAAACCCATAGGGGAGCATTTCCCATTGTCTTGACCATTCAAGGTATCTACAATTGAGCTGTTAATCCCTCGGTCCTCTGGACAACACATTTGTTTTTGGAATTGGAAGAGCAGCTGGTACATGTACAGTAACATACATTTGGGAATTTCTAAAGGTGGCCGATACATATAACGATATAGATGTTCCACTATGGGATGTTACTCCCTTTTATCTTCTATCCATGAGACACAGTAATGTCTTTACTCAACTAGGCCTTGGATCTACTTCTACCTCCTACACAACTATTTTCCAGTCATCAACATTCTTTTGTAGTCCTTCATCTAGTATTCTTCATATTACTAGTAGCCCATACTTCTACGTAGTCTTCATACTTCTAGTGTCCTCATAGGTTCTAGTGGAGTACATTCATCCTTCTAGTAGTCCGCATACTTCTAGTAGTCTTCATATTCCTAGTAGTCCTCCTACTTCTTAGTAGTCTTCATAGCATTTCTAAGTAGTCCTCATACTTCTCGTAGCCCTTATAAACTCTCCTAGTAGTCCTTCATACTTTCTAGTAGTCCTCATACTTCTAGTAGTCCTTCATATTCCCTAGTAGCCTCATACTTCTAGTAGTCTTCATGCTTTCTAAGTAGTCCCTCATACTTCTAGTAGTCCTCATACATTCTAGTAGCTCTTCATATTCCTAGTAGTCCTCATACTTCTAGTAAGTCTTCATACTTCTAATGTAGTCCCCCATACTTCTAGTAGTCTGTGAGCAAGGGGGGTGCAACTATTCCCTAGTCCTCTGTTCCTCATACTTCTAGTATCTTTCTCACCTCTGTCTATGATTCTAGTAGTCCTCATACTTCTGAAGTACCCTTATACACGCCTAGTAGTCCTCATACTTCTAGGTAGTCTTCATCACTTCTAGTATAGTTCTCAAATACTTTCTAGTACGTCTTCATATTCCTAGTAGATCCTTCTACTTCTAGTTATCCTTCATACTTGTCTAGTAGTCTCATACTTCTAGTAGTCTTCATATGTCCTAGTAGTCCTCATACTTCTATTCAGTCTTCATACTTCTAGTATCTCATACTCGTCTAGCAGTTCCTCTACTTCTAGTATTGCTTCATATTCTAGTAAGTCCTCATCTTCTAGTAGTCTTCATACTTCTAGAGTCCTCAGACTTCTAGCAGTCTTCATATCCTAGTAGTTCCTCATAATTCTAGTAGTCTTCATACTTCTAGTAGTCCCATACTTCTAGTAGCCTTATACTCCTAGTAGTCCGCATACTTCTAGTAGTCATCATACTTTCTAGTAGTCTTCATATTCCCTAGTAGTCCTCATACTTTCGTAGTCTTACATACTTCTAGTAGTCCTCGATACCGTCTCGTAGCCCTTATACGTCTAGTATTCTTCATACTTCTAGTACCTCATACTTCTCAGTAGCCCTCATACTTCCTATTATTTTCATCACTTCTAGCCATGTCCTCATGAACTTCATAGTATGCCCTCATACTTCTAGTAGGTCCTTCATACTTCATAGTAGTCCTTATACTTCTATTAGCCCGCATACTCCTAGTATCCTCATAACTTCTAATAGCGCATACTCCTTTAAGTCTCGAGTCTTCTAATATCCCGCATACTCCTTGTAGCCCTCATAATTTATACCCTTCATACGCATAGTAGTCCGTTTAGTAGTGAATACCTTTCTAGTATTATCCTACTTCTTATAGCCTAGTACCCTCATACTTTTAGTAGACGCTTCAACTCCAGTAGCCCTCCTACTTCTAGTATTCCTCCTATTCCTAGTAGTCCTCATAGTTCTATAGCCCCATACTTCTAGTAGCCTTCATATACTAGTACCTCGATTAGTAGTCCTTATACTTCTAAATAGCCCTCATACGTCTAGTTACCGCCGTGTCTTTATGTCACGTATTCACCTCTACGGTTTTTTGATTCCTTGACAACACACCATGTGTATTAAAATGTAATCAGGACGTAATACGAATTCTCCGCCTGTCTAATGATTTTATTTTTTAAATCTGGCCGTTAAGAACTATTTTTTTTTTTTTTAAAAATAAGATGAGATGGTTTGTGTGAGTGCCAGCTATTGGTGTAATTAGCGATCGCAATCTGTTCACACAATCGGCTGATTCCAAAGTTCCAGAACATTCCATGAAACGTTTTCTGTTCCAAATCTCATATGACATGGGGGAGGGGACGTTTTATTTGAACAATAGAAAGTGTCCAAACTGGCATGGAGAATGAAGAAATATTGTCAGACTATTGTGGACCACAACACCTCAGAAAATCTCCCATGTTTTTTTTTTTTTATTATCATTTTATCGTTATTGAATGTATACATCAAGATACAGTCACCATGATAACGCGTCACCTCGGTATAACTAGTCACCCCTATAACTAGTCAGAGTATAACTAGTCAGAGATATCTATAGTCACCATATAACTAGTCCACCCTATAACTAGTCAGAAGTAAACTTAGTCATAGTATAACTGTCAGAGTATAATCTATAGTCATCCACCAATAACTAGTCCGAGTAATCTAAGTCACCATATAACTAGTCAGAGTATACCCTAGTCACCCTAATAACTAGTCACGCATATACTCAGTCACTCGTATAACTAGTCACCGCTATAACTAGTCTACCCTAATAACTAGTCGAGTATAACCTAGTCAGAGTATAACTATAGTCGACCATATAACTATTCCTGCGTATACTAGTCACCGGTATAACTAGTCACCCTGTACCTAGTCGAGTATAACTAGTCAGAGTATAACTATAGTCACCATGAACTAGTCACTGTATAACTAGTCCCCGTATAACTAGTCACCCTGTAACTATTCATAGTATAACGAGTCAGATTATACTATAGTCCACCATGTAACTAGTCATCGGTATAACTAGTCACCCTGTAAACTAGCTGCACTAGTATAACTAGTCAAAGTCCTAACTATAAGTCACCATATAACTAGTCACTGTATAACGAGTCATTGTATAACTAGTCATAGTATATCTAGTCACTGTCTACTTGTCACTCATATAATAAGCCAATGTATAACACCACGCAGTTTAACTAGGCCGAGTATAACTAGTCCTGTTCACTACTCACCGTATAACTATAGTCAACCATATATCTCTCCACTATATCACTATATAACTAGTCACTGTTAAATATAGTCACCACCTAACTAATCACCCATAACCTATAAATAGTGCACCATATAACTGTCCACTCACTGTTTTTCTAATGTCACCATATAACTAGTCCACTAAATCACCCTAGTCCTCATATAACTAGTCACCGTATAACTATAGTCACAAGTCTACGCGGATTTGGCAGGTTGTCCTCCCAGCACACCCCGCGAACCGAACTTACCTGGGCATTCAGCCTCCTTCCGCCTCATTGCCTTATTTCCCCTCGGCCCGCCCTCTTCCCTGGGACGTAAATTGGGTCACGTGTAGTCGGCCTGTCCATAACCCACCCCCTTTGTGACATCATTGATGTCGGTCTGCCCGCCGGAACCAGATTCGGCAGGGTGGTATGTCTGATGAATTGGTTACTGTACCCCTGTAACCAAGCATTGGAAGATTGCCAATCATGAAACGGATTAGGGTTTTCTACTAAACTAATATAAAGAGCTGTAAAACCTCCACGGAGCTCAGACGTCATCGGTAAAACAGTAGATGGCAGAAGAAAGAATCTTCTAGCACATCGGCCGCGGTGAGTCTGCCTGCGCATCGGTGACTTAGTGGTGTTGGTGTCCGCTAGCCCTAAGACGTTGTGTTGGACAAGACGCTGGTAACCATCGCTTGGTTGCTCCATCTGCGCCATAGGTACTGGGGGACCTGGGGCTGGCGTCTGCAGGTGGTCACGTTCGTCGGGAGAGTGTTGTGGCCGGGGTCTCAGCGGAGCTGCTGTCGGAATCTGCGTTGACGTGTTCAGGGGGGGGGGGCGTTTTCGGAAGCGACAGTTCGAGGCCCCAATGTTCGAACATGTTTGAGGATTTTCGCAAATAGTCAAAGCGAGTCGGAAAATAGAACTTCGAATGAGGTTTGTGAGGTTGTCCGAACTCATAAGAAAAGTTCAAATTTCTTCGAGTCCGCCGTGTGGCGTCCTGACACCGTATAAGCATAGTCACCATATAACTAGTCCCCATATAACTAGTCACCATATAACTAGTCATCCCTAGAACAACTATAATCAACCATATAGCTAGTCACCGTATAACTATAGTCCACCATATTACTGTCACCATTTAGCGTGTGTGTCAGCCATACACTATGTCACGCATGATAACTAGTCACGCATTAACTAGTCCGTATACCTAGTCACCGTATAACTATAATAACGATTAGATCACCGATATACTAGTCAACAATAACGAGTCACCATATAATAGTCACCATATAACTAGTCACCGTATAACTATACGTCACCATATTACCTAGTGCACCCTATACTCGTCACCATATAACTAGTCCCCATATAAACTATAACACATATAGAGCTAGTCACCGTATACACTAGTCACCGTATAACTATAGTCACCATATTACTAGTCACCATATAGCTAGTCACTCGTACAGACTGATGTCAACCATTTAACTAGTCCCCAGTATAACACGTAGACTCATATACGACGCATATAACTAGTCACGCAGATAACAATAACTATCACCCTATAAAAAACTATACGTCCACCGATATTACTATCCCAATAACTCGTCCACCATATACACTATAAAATCACCATATAGCTAAGCTCACCGATAACTAGTCACCGTAAACTATAGTCACCAATTACATAGTCACCATATAACTAGTCACCATATAACTAGTCACCCTATAACTAGTCACCATATAACTATAATCACCATATACGTCTAGTCCACGTATAACTATAGCCGCTCACCATATTACTAGTCACTCATATAGCTAGTCACCGGTATAACTATAATCACCATATACCTAGTCCACCAGCATAACTATCACCCATATAACTATAGTCCCTATTACTAGTCACCATATAGCTAGTCACCAGTAAAAAAAAAATAACTAGTTCAGCCGTATAACGTTAGTCACCATATAACTAGTCACCATATAACTAGTCACCATAGTAACTATAATCACCATATAGCTCGTCCCGTATAACGAGTCACCGTATAACTATAGTCACCCATATTACTATTCACCATATACTAGGTCACCATATAACTATCCCCATATAAACTATCACCATTATAACTATAATCACCCATATAGCTAGGTCACCAGAGATAACCTATAGTCTCGGGCATATTACTAGATCACCTCAACTAGGTCACCGTTTGTGCGAGTATACACCTATCACTGTCACTAACTATAGTCCCCCATATAACTAGTGCACCCTATATACACTAGTCACGAGCAATCCATATAACCCCATATAACTAGTCCCATATAACTCGTCACCCTATAACTATAATCACCATATTAACTAGTCACGCTAAACTAGTCACCGTATAACTAGTCGCCGTCTAACTAGTCATCCATATAACTATAGATCCGCATATAGCTAGTCACCGTATAACTAGTCATCCGCTTATAACTATAGGCAACCAATACTAACTAGTCACGTATAACTATAATCACCATATAACTAGTCACCATATAACTAAGTCACCATATACCTATCACCATATAACTATAGTCACCTTTACAATTATCTTTTTATTTCTTTACATTAAATATAACTAGTCACCCTTATATAAATATAGTCACCCATATCACTAGTCACCATAGACTATAATCACCATATAGCTAGTCACCGTATAACGAGTCACGCGATAAACTATAGTCACAATATAACTATCACCATATAACTAGTCACCATAATAACTATAATCACCATATAGCTAGTCACCGTATAACTAGTCACCGTATAACTATAGCCACACCATACTTACTAGTCACCATATAACTAGTCACCATATAACTAGTCACCATATAACTATAATCACCATATAGCTAGTCACCGTATAACTATAGTCACCATATTACTAGTCACCATATAGCTAGTCACCGTATAACTAGTCACTGTATAACTATAGTCACCATATAACTATTCACCATATAACTAGTCACCATAGAACACCATAAACTAGTCACCATAGTAATCTAGTCCCCTATAACTATAATCACCATATTACTAGTCACCATATCACTGAGTCCACCGTATAACTAGTCACCGTATACCTATTCGACCATATACTAAATCACCATATGCTAGTCACGCAGTATAACTATAACCGTATCACTATAGTCACCTATAACTATAATCACCATATAAACAGTCACCTTTAACATAGTCACCATATAACTATAGGTCACCATATACTGATCACCATATAACTAGTAACCATATAAATATAGTCACCATATACACTTAGTCCATAGACTATAAGCACAATATAGCAGTCAACCTGTATAAACTAGTCACGATAACTATAGTCACCATATAACTAGTCACCATACCACTATAATCACCATATACTATTCACCGTATAACTAGTCCCATAATAACCAAAATCACATATAGCTAGTCACCGTATAACTAGTCACCGTATAACTATAGCACGCATAAACTAGTCACCATATAACTAGGCACCATATAACTGATATCACCATATAACTTCACCATATACGCTAGTCACCATATACTATAATCACCATATAGCTAGTCACACGTATAATAGTCACCGTATAACTATAATCACCATAAACTAAGTCACCATATACCTAGTCACCATATAACTATAATCCCATATAGCTAGTCACCGTATAAGTAGTCACCGTATAACTATAGTCCACCATATAACTAGTCACCATATAACTAGTCACCATATAACTATAATCACATATAACGAGTCACCATATAACTAGTCACCATATAACTATAATCACCATATAACTAGTCACCATATAACTATAATCACAATATAGCTAGTCACCGTATAACTATAGTCACCATATAACTAGTCACCATATAACTATAATCACCATATAACTAGTCACCATATAACTAGTCACCATAGATAACTATCATCACCTATAACCTAGTCACCTTTATAACTATAATCACCATATAACTAGTCACCATATAACTATAATCACCATATAACTAGTCACCATAACTACAAAAACTATAATCTCCATATAGCTAGTCACCGTATAATTAGTCACCGTATAACTATAATCACCATATAACTAGTCACCATATAACTATAATTTCCATATAGCTAGTCACCATATAACTATTCACCGTATAACTATAATCACCATATAACTAGTCACCATATAACTATAATCACCGTATAACTAGTCACCATATAACTAGTCACCATATAGCTAGTCACCGTATAACTATAATCACCATATAACTAGTCACCATATAACCAGTCACCGTATAACTATAGTCACTATATAACTAGTCGCTGTATAACTATAGTCACCATAATACCTAGTCACCGTAATAATCTATAGTCCACTATATAACTAGTTATTTGGGCATTGTCAGTGATATTAGTCATATCACTAATAGTGGCTATATTGGTAATATCGGTGATCTCAGATACTGTATTTTCAGGATAGTTGATTATATTGGTAATTACGGTGATATCAGTGGATATTGGTACTTTCCAGTGATATTGGTTATATTGATAATAGTGGTTATATTGTCAATATTGGTGATATTGGTTATAGTACTATTGGTGATATCAGTAATTTGGTATTTTGCCAGTGATATTGGTAATATCAGTAATAGTGGTAATATCTGTGATATTGGTTATAGTAATATTGGTGATATCAGTGATAATGGTATTGTCAGTGATATTAGTAATATCAGTAATAGTGGTAATATCGGTGATATTGGTTATAGTAATATTGGTGATATCGATGATATTGGTTATATTGGTACTATTGGTGATATCGGTGATATTGGTAATATTGGTGATATCGGTGATATTGGTAATATCAATGATTGGTAATATCAGTAATAGTGGTAATATTGGTGATATGGTTATAGAATATTGATGATACGATGATATTGGTTATTTTGTAATATTGGGTGATATCGGTGATATTGGTACTATTGGTGATATTGGTGATATTGGTAATATCAGTGATATTGGTAATATCATAATAGTGGTATATCGGTGATTTGGGATAGTCAATATTGGTGATATCGGTTGATATTGGTATTGTCAGTGATATTGGTAATATTGGTGATTTTGGTGGTGTTTGGCTATATTGGTTATATTGGTAATAAATGGTGGATATCGTGATATTGGGTATTATCATATAATAGAGGTAATATCGGTGATATTGGTTATATTGTAATATTGTGATATCGGAGATATTGGTATTTATCATTAATAGAGTGGTTAATATCGGTGAATTGGTTATAGTAATATTGTGATATCGGTGATATTGGTAATATCAGTATAGTGGAATCATCTGATCGGTATTGGTGTACAAATATGTGGGATATCGTGATATTGGTATTGTCATGATATTGGTAATTTGGTGGATTTTGGTGGTTTGTATATTGGTTATTATGGTATAATGGTGATTCGGTGAATATTGGTCTTATCATAAATAGATGTTAATATCGGTGAATATTGGTTATTATATTTTGGATTATATTGGTATTACGGTGAATCAGTGGATATTGGTACTTTCAGTGATATTGGTTAATGATTAATTAGTGGTTATATTGTCATATTGGTGATATGGTTTATGTACATTTGTGATATCAGTTATTGGTATTTGCCAGTGATATTGGTAATATCAGTAATAGTGGTAATCTGTGATATTGGTTATAGTAATATTGGTGATATCAGTGATAATGGTATTGTCAGTGATATAGTAATATCAGTATAGTGGTAATATCGGATATTGTTATAGTATTGGTGATATCGATGATATTGGTTATATTGGTACTATTGGTGATATCGGTGATTTGTAATATTGGTGTATCGGTGATATGGGTAATATCAATGATATTGGTAATATCAGTAATGTGGTATATTGGTGATATTGGTTATAGTAATATTGATGATACGATAATATTGGTTTATTTTGTAATATTGGTGGATATCGGTGATATTTGTACTATTGGTGATATTGGTGATATTGGTAATATAAGTGATATTGGTAATATCATAATAGGGGTAAATCGGTGATATTGGTTATTAATAGGGTGATATCGGTGATATTGGTATTGTCAGTGATATTGTAATATTGTGGTGATTTTGGTGGTGTTGGCTATATTGGTTTATTTGGTATGGTGATATCGGTGATATTGGGTATTATCAGTAATCGAAGAGGTAATATCGGTGATATTGGTTATATTGTAATATTGGTGATATCGGAGATATTGG